>JARHVA010006290.1:152500-395000 GCA_037957365.1 Torreya grandis
TCATGTAAATAAAGAAACATATAAATATCCCATAATCATCATATGATTTAAATCTTAATAATATATTATTAATTCAAATAATAACCATAATAATCCATGAATCAATAAGTTATTAAGCTTAGAGAGAAATCAAGATGTGACATTTTTCATTCTCTATCATGGGAGGAGTGCATTAAAATAACACCAAATTTGTTCCCTATATATAATTTATTGTTAATTTACTTAATAATGTTACTAAGGTTTTTAAGGAGCATCAAGTTGAGTTTTTAGGCCTTCAAAGGGTCTACAGGACCTTTTTGAGAGCAAAAAATAGAGAATGAATAGGTTTTATGCTTGTTACAAGCTAATGTTGTAGAGTATTAATGAGTTTTTAGGGTATTTTGAAATATATAACTAATAACATAGTTTAATATGGAAATATAATCATCCATGTCCAATTTTAAAGCCTAAAATAAAGGATATTAGGTTCAAATCATGAAAGCATATCCAAAAAACATGTCTACAAGTTTGTTTACAAGAGATAAGGATTCTTCATCACATCCTAATATTTTTATATAGGTGAATGGTATAATAAAAGTTTTTTAATTGTGGTTTTAGGTTCTATTTCACCTCATCATGGTCTCCATATGCCTCCATGATCAACAAATTGCATGAACTTAACCTACAGACTTGTAGTTTGACTAAGGAGAAATTGTAGGGTTTTCTTACAAACAATGATGTCTTATCTTCATTATAAAAATTGATGTCTTGTACTAGGTATTTTAGAGCATAAAATTGGTTTTAATTATCTTAATAATTATTTTTATATCAGTGGATAATGTGGTAATTACATCATTTCAACAGAAAGATGGTAGATCTAAAACCCCCCTTAAACCCTCAAATGTGTATCACCACTTTTGAAGGATTTTCAAGCCTTGAATATGTATCCAAATGATTTTTTAGGTTTATTAATGATATTAATATAAATTTTAGTGATTTTTTTCACTAAAAAACTCCTTATATCATAAAACAAGGAATTTATTAAGTTTCCAAGATTTAGAGTAAAGATTTTAAGCAAAGAACATGCACCTATAGGCTTGTTACCAAAGTTTCAGGGAGTTTCAAGCATGAAAAGGTTTATATTTAATTTAAATATTTTCATAAATGTTCCCAAGATTATTATTCAGTATTTTAACCTCAAATCAAGTCCTTATTGAGCTCAAAAATGAACCTATAGTTCCACTAGTTATATACAATCTAGAAAAGTGTAGAAAATTAGTCAATAAAAATTTGTTTTCTCCATGTTTTTAGGTTGGAATGGTTTTTAAATGGATTATAAAGGATTATGATGATGTTTAAAAAATTTATGATTGTAATGACATAAATTTTTTTTGTAAAACTTAAGTTATGTTTTTATGCTCTAGGCCTACTTATTAGCCTACTAGGGTTTAGAGGTCAAGAATCCTCATAAAACAAAAAAACATTAAAATTTTATTAAAATTGATATGAATTTGTATAAAAATTTTAATAAAATATTCCAAGTATTTTCAAATTGATTTTAATTATATAAAAAAAATATGCGAAAAACTTAGTATGAAGGCCTAGTTTTAAGCCAAGAAAACCTCTATTTTGAGTTTTTTTTAATGATCAAGGTTGGTTTAAGGTACTAATCATTTTTATGAGTTTAATAAACATTGGATATGTTTTATAAATACTTATATGGAATTAAAACTCCTTTTTCATTGAAATTTTTTTTACTAAGGCTTTTCAGCTTGATTATCTCTCTTAAGCAAGTTACAGGTTGAACTTCCTTTAAGAACTCCATGGTCTTAAGCCATTAAATAAAGTTTGTATAGGAGTATAAATGGTTATAAAGCAATTATTTTTCCATAAAATCACCTTATAAAACCATTTTTAGGTCTAAACAAATAGTTCTTGAGGTTCCTTTCAAGGATCTTCCAAATAAGCATGTTTGCAAGCCTAGAAGACTAAGAGTTCAATCACCTAAAAGTTGTAGGACTAAAAATTGAAGAAATGGATTTTTTGTGACCTAAATAACTATATTAGACCTAAAATTAATTTATAATGGTATTTTTGAGGTTGTAAATGGATAATTACAAGTTTTTAAGGTGAAAAATAAGACAGGATAAGGCCTTCAAAGCATGAAAGTAAATGTTCTTAGCTTCTCGAAGAGATATTATGGATAAATACGAGAATGAATCAGCTTATCCACCTCTCTAAAATACCTTCACATAAAATTCAAAGTTGATTTCAAGCATCCCATGCTTTCACAATGTTTCTAACATGATTATGGGTGAAGTAAGTGGTCGTTAAGAGCATGATGGGGGTATGACAGCATTTGAAAACTGATCTTAGAAATGTGTAACTCCATTTATAGAGTGAAAATTAGGTCAAATTAAATCACAAATACAAATATGGAATATGATATGTCCCTCAATTCAAACATTCAACAATCATGATGGTCATGGTAGGTAAACTTGAGCTAGATTCTCTCTAGCATGCATGCATGGGAAGTGGAGGTAGGAAAGATAAGACTAAAAACTTGAGTTTTCCAAGAGTATGGAAGCATTTAATTAGAACATTAAACATCCACAAGAACTCCCAAAGACAAAAATAGTAAAGATTAAGGTCTATTTTTTCACCACTATGCCAACCTTCTTGAGAGAGCTTCAAGGAGCATGCTTAGGGTGTTGATGAGGACTTAATATTTACATTTTCCATGATTTATTCTCTTTCATGGGTTGAATCATGATGTAACATCATATTTATGCAATTTATTAGTCCTTTTCTCTTATTTATTATCTCATTTTACATATATATAGGGCTGGAAATGCCTTATTTTTGAATCCCTCTACTAGGTATGATGAAACTCTACTTCTTTGGAATCTTGTAAATGCTAGATTAAGGAATTTAAATTTAATAAATATTGGTTGTTACATTTTATAATCTTATATCTTGTGTGATTTTGGTGTTTTATTGATCTATACATGTGGTAGAGAGTGTTCTCCTTTGTGTATGCCCATCTCCCTTCACATTGGTGCAAGTAGGCATGTCTTTTATAGGTCATATGTTATGTTACAGTTAGTTATGCATGTGATTAGTTTTATAATTTCACTAATCATGTCTTATGAAATAAATTTTGGTTATCCCTTCTAGTTATACCATAGTCCATCACCTTCATATAAAACACTTATGCTTTAAAAACCCAATTTGGAGATTGTGTAGAATAAAATTTGGTCTTTATTAACCCCATTATGTTATTTTAGGCAAGTAGAGGAGATCCTCAATCTTGGTGCATCACCTCATTTTCAATTTTTAAGCTTCATTCTCTCACTTTTCATGAATAGAGTATTAGTTTAGCTTAGATAGGGATTGTTAGTGTAGTTTTAGGGTTGTATCCTGATCCTAAATCATGTGAACTATGGTTTGAGAATGAGATAGCCTTTTCCATAGATTCAATCCTATCATAAATCAGCCACACCTATGATTTTTTTCATTGTGTTAGTTGAAATAGATCTCAAGACCTACAAGGTGAATTTCAACATGATAATAGGAACCATGGGATCTCTCTCATCACTAATATGTAGAGTTAGATATTTAGGTGTGGATGTTGGTTTATCATAGGGCATATGCCCACTCTATGATGTTTAATGTTAGGGTAAGGGTGTTGATGGCACTCCATGATATATAAAAAATTGTCACAGAACACAATAATACTAAAATAAATCATATACACTATGAGTCCAATCAACCAACCACATGTTAATATGTATAATTTTAAAATCATGTCCATCCTTAGGTCATCCATAAAATATCCTATATAGATTCCATATAATCTAATCTAATGTCAATCTATCTAAAATAATGTGGCACTCTATCATGGTGTGTAGTCTACCATAGGTAAATACCCACCACTCTATAAAAATATATGGATGGGCCCACCTAGATAGGGTCCACCAACCAGTCCTACCATAATAATATGCTCATATTTCCAAACCTATAAAGGGTCCCTACTCTAATCCCTCCATTGTGACTCTCCAGTGCAAATATATATAGATACCTATATAAGTGGGATAATACAATATGACCCTAGGAATATCTAGTATGATCAATCTCAATATATTATACTATATGATACATATGATATGAAATAACAATTATTCCACCCTTTACTAGTATGAATGACACCAATAAAACATAGATAAACTTCCACAACTATGAAACATCACCTCTGATAATACTATCTCTATGAGTCATCCTACTTGGTTCTACATCTAGATTCATTTAGATAATAAAATATATGTGATATCCATAAATACAACCAAGGTTGAAGTATTTGTCAACCTAAACTCTCTCACCTCTTATAGGAAGCAGTAAAATATGATACACATCCTCCAATTTGACTATCATCTCCCATATTGGGAGCCATAATGTGTAGGTATCTAGGTTCCCCCTCTTGGATAGGGATATGAGGAGATGGACATCATATGTAATCTATATTAATTGAGCCACATGAACCAATGTTGCCTAATTTATAATGGCCCCATGGGCCACATCTAGACCTAACTCTGCCAGAGTAGAAAATATATATTGTACCGAAATTGCTAAATATGCACATCCTTTTGAAACCCAAAAAAGAAAAAAATAGTCATTAGTGATCACATTCTACTCCAAAAATACATATTTTATAGTTGGTATTTATAAAATAAAATATATAGTAACGTTAGAAACTACCATCAACACAAAAAAGTGTTAAACATTAGCATTAATGCAAGACAATAACGTCAGATGCTTACATCTAAACTTAGAAACTAGCATAAAATTACCATCTAAAGTGTCCTATAACTTAATGAAAGTGTCTGTAAATCCACCTAAAAATTAAAAAAATCAAAATGAAAAAAAAAATCAAAAATTTAGAATTACCAATCAATTGATAGTTAAAACTACTTACTAGTACATCAAAATCTTGGCTAGCCAAGGCTATCTAGATTACATCAAATCATACTATTTGAGGGGATATACCATGTATCATGGTTTTATTATACTAATATCTCAAAAAAAATCAAATTTTTAAAGTGCAAATGAGTTACAATTTCTATTTGAAGTACCTAATACACACTTTTTTCAAGAACTTCAAATACACATATCTTGAGCACTGGTTATCCAATTTCAAAATCATGAGATGCATTGGAATATAGGAAATTATCCATTTCATATTATATAGATTTTAAATAAATTTAATAATTATCAAAAATGACTTACTTTTCTTGCTTACACAGCTATTATTACAGATCCCTAATTGTCACCCAAGTAATATCACATTATTTAGTACCACTAATACTAGGATAAAATTTGGTTACTATATACATGAGATCATCACCTTTTCCTTTCATTATGATGTGACTAACAGACACTATTTCCACTCCTCCCAAAAGTGGGGTATATTAGTGGGGGAATATCTTATACGCATGGCTTTCACATGTCCACAATTTAAAATTCAATAGGGGCATGTTATATAGACATGGATTACACATGTTCGTAGTTTTAGATTTAATGAAGGCATGTCATATAGACATGGCTTCTGTGTATTCACAATTTTAGATCTGGTGGGGGCATGTCATATAGGCATGGCTTCCACATGTTCACACTTTTAGATTCAATGGGGCATGTTATATAGACATGCCTTCCACATGTTCATATTTTCATATTTAATGTTGGCATGCTTTGGAAACATGTCCTCCACACTTATGACATACCAAAACTCGCTAGATCTCTTTCACAACATATGATTAAAATACATATTTAGGTCAACTCTATATACACTAGTATTACCATTGTGCACAAATTAGTTTATTCACACTATATATGACAGGGGGCTTGAATATGTTTTTATTTCTTATATTTACTTAGACATTAATCTATCTTCTATATTTATTAGATTATTATAGACTATTAATATACCATATAATTTTATGTACTCATATGCAAGTTGGAATATTATGGACTATTGAGCCTTACCTATCTATAATGGTTAGATATTTTTGGTTAGATTGGATTTATTAAACCATCCAATTTCACTAAGTTTTTTGGGTGAGATTGATTACATCACTCATCCTACACACACACACACACACACACATTTTTCACTCCAGTGTGTTGGTTAGGAAATGATACTATCGATGAATGAATCACCATTCTTCCTATTTTAGGTTGGGGGCATGATCACCTCCCAACTCTTTCTTCTCTAGGAACAACACCACCAAGGTAAAACCTAGATTACCATTTATAAGTTCATTTATCTTCCTGGGAAAAATATCAATGAGGTTTTAATTTCCCTTCTACAGTCTCTAGTGATCTAGAGCCATCATTATGCACAATATACATAGATGTATTCTATCCATGTTATTTCTTTATTTGACTTTATAGTATTTATCATATATAGATTATATTTTTTGATTACTTTAAGATGTAATCTTTGATTTTAGGTAATATTCAAAAAAAAATCAATCAAAGATAAGGTGTGTTTTACACACTAGGGTATGCATTTTATTTTCCTTTAAAGTAGTAATTTTAGTTTCATTCATTACTAGATTAAATGGGGTTAAATGTAGATACCCATATTTGGTACAATCAAATTCCCTAGCATGTTTTTATAAATTTTATATATGTGGACCTCTTGACCAAGAATTAGATGTCTAATGGTGATGCCTTGTATGAATTTTTATCACCCAAATTTTTACCATTGGAAGGTAGTTCAAGCCTTCCAAATTTGGGGTAACATGGAGACAATCCTAGGTTTTGGGTGCCTAATGTTGGATCAAATCTCTAAATTAAAGGGCCAGATCCCTTGAAGTATCAATTAGACTCATATATTAATCTACCAACTTGATAGGAAAAGAGAGAGAAACATACTCTAATAAAGGTTATGAACTAAAATATAAGACCACTACCAACTAGTTGCAAGTGCACATCAACTAAGAGACTAACCTAAAACAAACACTACTCCTAATCTGCCTCTCTACATTAGTACTTCATTAAGGAGGTAGTGAAAATATTTAGGCTAAGAGGAATAATAAATAGGTCATGAAATGACACAAATTAATGTAAAACTCACTCAACCTTCACACTTCACTTAGACACTTCACAAGACCTGCAAAAAAAGATTTCAAATTGAACATGAATGCTAGAGAAGAACAACATACCAAACAATCTAAGCTAATCACTTGATAAGATAAACTAGTCATAAAAACACATTAAAAAAAAATCAAAAAAGAGGTAAAATAGAAGTTTCTCATTGATTAGAGACTTGAAAATATTTATGGCTTTGCCATACCTAGGTAGAGGATACATACATAGCCCATCATGGCTCAATTTATAAAGAAATAAGGGTAAAGATGAGATAAGGCATAGGAGAGAGAGGTGATGGGTGTAAAAGAGAGGTAAAATAAAGAAAGGAGCTATGAAACTATCTCAATAGGTCCTCAATACCATGTTTTAATATTTTGAATATTCTTTTCTCCTCTAAGTGGCATGGAGTTTCATTCCTTAGCTTGGCACATTGTCTTCTTCTTTAAAACTGCCCCTTTTCTTGGCTTGTAATGGACAAGTAGAAATTTTCAACATCCATTCATGTTGAGTCACCTTCTTCCCATATTTTTTGATACCTTATAATTTTTTATTATTCTTCATAACTAATGCTACCATGATGATCACAACCCTTTAGGTGGATTAAAGCTCAATTTGTCCTACTATGCCCATCTTTGCCCAAATGACTCAAAACTTTATTTAAACTATATGATTGAATTTTATCTCCATGAAATTCATATTAATATCATATAAAAACTAAAATAACTCATTGGAGGCTTCAAAATATCTCCAAGACTTCATATTATACCTAAATCTCTTATTTGGCCTCACTTCCTTGTAGCCCTAAACATAGGTAAACCTCATTATATAGAATAATTTATAAATTATCATAGGAAAATAAAGATATTTTTTAGTACCCAATACCTCCTTACATCTCCATATCAATTTTCATGACCCAAATCTACGTGTAAGTACACTTATTATCCCAATTTCTCTCTCTAATCAGGTTTCCATTCGCCCTCTAGGCCTAGAAATTAAGTTTTGGATCAAATGAACTCCCACACATGTGAAAAATATATAAAGTGTTTGATTATAATTACCTATTATCTAACCATGATCCATTTAAAATTTGAATTTTTGAGACCTTGTATAGATGGGTAAACCATGAAATAGTCAAAACCCTAGCCTACGTGCTTGAATAAAATTGAGAGATAGTTGGGGTGTTTGGAAATAAATTTTTAGGAATAAAATCTTGGAATTGGTTTTTTTATGCCAAAAAATTCATCAATAAACTAAAAAATTTAAGATTTAGGTCTCCATTTTCATTTTTAGGTCTGTAGATAAGCTCTTTAAAATATAAACTAGTGAATTCTCACCTTCTTAGCCAACTTGATGAATTGGATGTGTCATATACCTATATATGAGATATGAATAGGTTTGTGGAGTATTTTATAACCTTTTTCAATTCTTTTTAATCCTCTTTAATTGGTTTATAATCTAATCTATACATTACTTCTTCACACACAAGCCTACATCCATGCTTTTAGGTATATTCCATATAGTTTTGTACCTTCACATGCCAACCAATACCATGATCAAGTGTCTAAAATACCTATTAAGGTCATCTTTATCATTTAAAATCCAAACCTTACCATTAGAAGACATTGGAATGTATATATCTCTCATCGGGTTATTGTAAGGGGTTTAAGAGGGTTTTAGACATGTTTTAGTCTTAACAATAAATCATAGAGGACAAGTCCTCTTTCTCCTTCTTAATACCACAAGGTGGAAGTGAGTAATCCTATCCATCATCCATAAACAACACTTAGTCCCATGTAATATCTCTTCTAATATCTAATCAAAACTTTGCTTTTCTCTTGAGCTCCTCAGAAGGTTAAGACAAAGTTTGGAGTAGCTTCAATTTTTAGAGATCATTCATATAGGTGTAAGATTTTAAAAGTTAAATAATGCAAAAAATTTGAAGTATGACACCCCTAAAATCACCTTTAATTTCCTCTTTCCACCATATAACTCCTTCAATGAGTTTTGATCACTCTAAAATGACCCCTCGACTGGTATATTATGTGAGGGGCTGAGAAAATGGTCTTAGGCTCTAAAACCTTTCATATGTTCACCTTTAGTCTGAGTGACCTTAAATAGGTATGAGACAACCTATAACATTCATCTCAATTTTAATCAATGATCAATTTCCTTAAAAATTTTCTTCAACTTGGGATACCTATCATGAGGGTTTAGGAGCAAAAAAACAATTTTGACCTTAGAGGTCTTATTTTGTCCTTCCTTTCCTCAATATTCACTTTGAAAGTCATTTAAGGCCTCATATAAATTTTCCATTGAGTATTTATAACCTCTTATTTGTTAATTTATATTGTTGTTTCATATTCAATAAATAAGTTTCTACCATTTAACACACATGCCTAACTATGTGGTTTTGGTTGTGTGACTGCCAACATTGAAGATGTGGTTGTAGATTTTCTTTAACCATATTCAGTATTTAAGTTCATTTATAAATTTATTAATAATATATATAAACTCCACTTTAAATTTTTCCTTATTCATTCACATTTAAAATATGATGTGAAACATTTCATCCTCTTAAGCAAGCTTGACTATAGGTTACATGGCATGAGTCTTTTCAGGATTCTACCAATTGAAGATGAGAGCAAATAAAAAGGTGAAATACTATTTCAAAGATTATTCCTACATTTAGGTCTCATATGTACATTATAAATATGTGTACATGTTTAATTTATGCCTTAATTGTTATTTTCACTTGGATTTACACCCTTTGAGGAGATGTCTCAGCTTTCCTCATCCAAGTGGCATAATTGAAACACCTCTAGGTTGTGTGTGAGCCTAAGAACAAGGTGAATCTCTAGATAGGGATAAATCACTTGACGTACCACTTTTAGATCACTAATACACCTATTATTGAAGGAAAATTGAGATAAAACTTAAATTATACTATCATAAGTGCAGTGATACACCAAATTTATTGGCGATTACTAACTAGTTGCATGTCACACATGAGATCAAGGGACCAACTAGGCATACACTTCTCTAATATAAATATTCTCACATCAGTATTTCATTATTAGGTTGTGATGAATGTTTAGGATAGAAGTAATATACAAGAGGCTTAGAATGGCACTCTTTGAATATACTAACTCACTCAACCTTGACACTTCATATAACAATTCACATGACCTACAAAAAGAAGCTTTCAAGTTGTAAATAGGTGTGAGAATGAAACAATAATGTTAAGGAAATAATAGTAATCACAAAGAAAGATCAATAATTAAATTGAACACACTATTAATAATAATATAAGAGGTAAAATCATGTATCTTCATTGATCCATGGTATGCAAATGAGTAGGGTTTTTCCATACTCATGTGGAGCATAATTTACAAAGGCCAAAATGGCTAGTTCTTATAGAAATTGAGAGATGGAAGAGAAGAAATAAGTCCAAAGGTAAAAAGTACACTTGTCAAGATAATAAAATTAGTTACATGTTCATTAGGAGGTAATTTTAAACTCATCATGCAAATTTAAGAAGCACAAGTGTCATCCCAAGTCATGAAACTTTTGAAATGTGGCATAGGAGTTCTCATTTTCCACAAGGAAAATACCTTCATCATTAACCCCTATTTGAACTTCCTAAAACTATATATGGATAGGTATAATGATTTTAATGATATTTAAGGGTTTCATACATGTTTATCCATGAATTGGTTTCATTTTTAGTTATCTAAAATCTTTTAGAAGTGAGCCATCACTGCCTACACTCAAAGAAAATCTTTTTTCCTATACCTTGCACACTTGGCTTCAAAAAATTCATAAATTTTCCATGAAAATTTATAAAATGGAGTGGATTAAACTTTAAAATACCCTATATGTCCTTATAATCATTAGTCACACCTTAAAATTAGTTTACTTGAAGCTTTTACACCTTCTCACTACCATGTTCACTATGCCAGTTTAGACTGGCTGAGATGAGAGCTCTAATAGGAACACTTATTATTTTTTATAAGTAATTACATGGACATTATGAGTTATATTAAGTCTCAATATTCCTTCCAAAATTTATCTCATCTCTTGAAACCTCTTAGAACCTACACAATGCACAAAATAGTCAAGGAAAATAATTTTACACCCTATTTATATGGATTTCATACAACTCATCCTGATGGTATGGAGATTGACTGAGTCTTATAAAACATCCAATAATTATTCTAAGTAAACTATTCCTTTTTGGTGTATTATCTCTTTTATTTCCTTCATCAGGTCTAGAATCAGGGTTTGCAAGGGCTTTAAGTGCTTTAAGATCTTAAGCTTTGCTCATAAAGATTTGATGTTGAATTTTTTTTTTAAAATCACAATATCATTGTTTAAGACATCCATCAACCTCCAAAAACTCCTTATATATCCATGTAAGGTTCCTATGGAGATATGAGCACTCAAAGTTACCTTGTCCATCTTTTCCTTCCATTTTATGTAGGCTTAGATTGTCTCTAAGCTAAAAGTGGATTTATCTATGGTTTATTTTCATACCAAGGGTTTTAACACCTATTTTATGACCTCATAAACATGTCTTATCTCATTATATTTCTCATCTCATTTTAGATATGAAGATGGTCTCTCATTTAGGCACTAGGCTTGAACCTTATCTAACAGGCTTGTTTGCATACTTGAGGTTATAGACCTCCAGGATGGGATTATTACTTACATGAAAGGTTATTAATAATTTAATATGTGTTTTTAAACTTATTACACCTATTTTCAATTATAAATCAGTCCCTATCTCACGTCTTTACCTTTCTTTCCTAGTACTGCAAGGTTTATGCACAAAGGGAGTGCCCTCTATTTGAGACAAAATAGAGGGAACTCCCTTATTTTATTAGATAATTGTGGTTATTGGAGAATATTATAAAATATATTAACATTATTTTTACCAATTTTTAGTTCTTATGTCATTTTCCCCTCCAAAATATTTAAAACCCAAGATAGACCTATGTGAAGTGGACTATATACAGGGTTTCCTCCAATGGACTTTGTGTTACTTATTTAGAGACTCTTATCTACTATAAATACAATATGATATAATCATGAGTATATTATGGTCATTATTAGGGTGTTTTTATCTTTCCCATCACTTCAATCTCCTATACTTTCTCCTCACACTTTAACTGGTTAAGTTTGAGTGTAACTTTTGCCTATGTTCTGCTCCAAGGCACTATACCTGTAGGTTTTTAAAGATGAAATGGGATAGAAAAAATTCATGGGATATATTAAAACATTTCAAGGTCATATATAAATTATTTAGACCTGTTAACTCATGTTTGGACAATACCAACACTAAGAATCATCACCCTTTATGCTCACTACCTCTCTCGGTCAAACATGGTCAACTATGTTGGAATGAGTAAGACCCTATATATGAGGATTCCTTTTGGAAAAATTTTTACATCACCTTTTAATTTTTTGATACACTTATAATCACATTATATATAAAAATATAAGTGTTTTCCTGCTTAGTCCTCTCTCATGGAAGGTATAGAAATTCACAGCCAACTATAGGTGAAAATTCACATGATGGGACACCTGTAGGTGATCACTAGACCTTAAAACATCACTAATAAAATTATTTTTATTTCCTATATGCCCATTAGTATTCCTTTCACTCCATAAGGTTTTATAAATATGGGAATATTCCTTGTTTTCTCCTTAAGATATAAATGATCACTCAAAGGTTCAAAACTTGTAGATGATAATGGCAAAACTCAGTGCTTAAATGGGAAACTTTAAGGCCCCCAACAACCATCCTCCACTAATCCTCTTGATTAAATAATTTTTATATATATTATCTTTCATGGAGGATACAATTTACACACACACACATATATATTCTTCAAATAACTTTATATCCTTGCTATAATATATTCACAAAATTCCCTAGACCTCTATTTTCACTTTTTTGGGAAAATCTCCTTGAACTCAGTCATCACATATTTGAAAGTGATTCACACTTATATTTTCTCATTTGAAACTTCACATAGGTTTATCATGATTAACCCACCTGATAGGATTCAAAAAAGTCTTTACCACTTGTTTCAATGCTTTAAATAACTCTTTAGCTTTATGTGGTACCACCTGTAGGTAGGCATTTGCATATATATAGACAATAAGCAAATTTGAGTAATATTCAAGATATAAATTTTTATGATAAATTCAAATCCCTCAACAAGTGTTCAATTTCAATCCTAGAATCATAAAATATTTACAAAACTATCAAAACTCCTATCTCATCATGATATCATCCTAAGTGTCTCTTATAGGTGTGTATGAGTTGTATGTAGGCAATAAACATGAAATGACCCTTGTATAAAATAAACTACATTAATAATCACTTTATCTCTTCCTCACTATATATACATAGAACACTATGATGTTTTATATCTCCAAACAATTTCACACACTTTATTTTGATGGCTTCACTTCTTGTAGGTGCCTGAAGATGTCTTCCAATTGTATGAATGTGTGTGTGACTTGTTAACTATCATAGTTTCCTATTCTTGAAAAGTAAAGGTTTATAATTGATGTCCCTAGTATGAAAGTGTGTTCCACATCATAATATTCTCATTACACTTACATGAATCATGCTTCATACACGTGATTCCCTATGAATGCAAGTGAGAATGAGCAAGGAGTTGACTATGAGTAGCAAGACTAAAAATTGATCAAATCATGGTTTGATAATCCATTTTGATTATGATAACCCATATTTATGATTTAAAACATATCATCACGGAATTCATATGACTCTTAAAAGGAAAAATTTTAAAAGTTTTTTTTTCATACTCACTTGACTATCAAGGCTACCTTCTCCACTTTTGATTAGATCATAGCCTCCTTGAAGAGGATTATAACCTGCTCTAATGATTGTAAAAAATGAATCCCAAGGATGATTAGAGATTTTTTATTTCTCATCTATGATATCTTGGATAGTGATGGGAGAACCAATGATTATTTCCTCTTCTTTGGCAAAAGGAAAACATTATTCCATATCAACCTAATCAGAAGTTTCCACATAATAAATCACCTCTTATTTAGCATTTAGGAACTCTTATGGGATCTCAAGTTGAATCTCAATTTTAATAACATTACTTTGGTTATCAAGGGCTGTAATATCCTCAATTTCCTTCTCCTTCTTGGTGATGCCAATGCTAGGGATTTTGTAATCAAGTGACTTAGTCCAATGAGGCTACCAAGGACCTATGTTTTATTCAATTAAGAGTTTTGAATTATTATCAACCAAATGTTCCTCTTTATGTTCCCACACCATATTTCCATCAAGGAAAATGGTGATAGGATGAGTACAAGATGAACTAGTTGGTGGAGGTGGCACATAAAACTCAACATCAAATTGAGAATGAATTATAAGGGATCTTTTTGGGAGTTCTTGAGGAAGGGGAGGTAGACCTTGGGCTAAAATATCTTGGTTTTCTTCCTTCCATTTTATAATGAATTCATTTACATATGATTCATCTTGAGCACTCTATTTAGGAAGGTTAGATGGGGTGTGTTTAGGCATAGGATCTTATTTTATCTCTAAACCTTCCACCACACCTTGACTTAGCAATTTAATTCTCAACTCTAACTCTTCAATTTACTTGGCTAGGTTCTCTTATAAAATTCCATCTTGAAGTTGATAGGAATAAACATGAGGATAAGGAGTACAAGAGGGATAACATGGAAATTAAGAGGTATTTTGAGGAAGGGTGGGAGGGACTTGCATAGGATCAAGCTCTTTCATAACTTCACAGTCTTTATCAAGGATTTTATCCCTTTAATTTCCCCATGATTCCATTACCTTATTCTAGCTGAGGATGTTAGTATTATGAGTCTTTTCTTGAGTTATTGATGCAATTTTAGGAGTGGATGAAGTGTTCAAAAAACTTAGGATCTCCTTAGGCTTGGATTTTCCACCTTATCTCTAACTTGGGATTTCATATCTAGGAGTCTCTTCTTGAGGTGGGGATATAATAGGAGAGGGAATTGAGGGCTTATATTCCACTTCCTTTGTTGATGAGATGGACTTAATCATCTACTTGATTTATAACTCAATCTTCCTATCAAGGTTTTCTTCAAAAATGTTTGTCTTTTTTACTCTCTCTTATAGCTGATTGGGAAAAAGATGAATTTGATGAGCTTGATTGGGATAATGAGTAGGGGTTAAGTAGGAATAATAGAAATCTTGGGGATGTGGATATGAGGATTGATAGGTTTGGTGAGGTTGTTCCTTATGGGTTCTTATCCTATCTTCTAATGATACAACTAGGCCACCCACATCTAACATTTCACTTGTAAGCCTTTGCCAATTAGCTCTCTCAATAAGTGACCAATATCTTTTAACCATCTCTAATGCATCTCTCAAATTATGAATGAGATAACTAGGAACATCTTGACCATGAACCCATAGTGTATCAAGCTATATCATGTACCTCTCATATCCCAAGAGAGTTTTCTTGAAATTAGAAATGGATTGATTTGAGAAGTGACTAAGTTGACTAGGAGGAGCAAGATATTGATAAGGTTGGTTATAATACTAATATAACTCATGACAAGGTTGATAAGGGTCATATTAGATCTGGTAATAATCATATTGGAGTTCGTAAGCATCATGACAAGGATGATAAGGGATGCCATTAGCTTAGGATACCTCACCAACTTGTGTAAAGTAATACTCAACACCAAAATTAGCCATGAAACTTCATTTGGAGAAAAGAACATAAAGAAAAATAATACCAACAATTTTCAAAATGAAAACCTGGGCTACTTGACCAGTTGATGTAACGTTAGAGTTACCATTTATGCTTGGATAGATGCTTCTAAAGGCTAATATTTTGAAATACAACACCAAAAATATTTCAAATTCTTGGACAATAAGTCCCATTAGGCATGCCAAAAACTATTTTCACTTGGATTTTTACCCTTTGAGGAGATGTCTTAGCTCTTCTCATCCAAGTGGCACAATTGAAACACCTCTAGGCTATGGGTGAGTTTAAGAATGATGTGAATCTCTAAATAGGGATATCTCCCTTGATGTACCACTTGTAGATAACTACTACACATATGCTTGTAAGTAAAAGGGGGAGAAAAATAAAATTAAACTATCACAAAGGTGGTGATACACCAAATTGATTGATGACTACTAACTAGTTTCATGTCACACATGAGACCAAGGGACTAACTAGGCATATACTTCTCTAATATAAATCTTATCACATCAGTATTTCATTGTTAGGTTGTGATGAATGTTTAGTCTATGAGGACTAGATAAGAGGCCTAACATGGAACTATTTGAATAGAATAACTCACTCAACCTTGACACTTCATAGAAAACTTTGCATGACCTACAAGAAGAAGATTTCAAGATGAAAATAGGTGTGAGAATGATACAATAATGCTAAGAAAACAATGGTCATAACTAGGCCAGATTAATCATTCAAGTGAACACACTATTAATAGTCATAGAAGAGGTAAAATCAGTTATCTTTATTGATCCATTATATGAAAATGAGTAGGGATATGCCATACTTAGGTGGAACATAACTTAAAAAGGCTAAAATGGCTAGTTCTTAAAGCAATTGAGAGAGAGAATAGAAGAAATAAGTCCAAAGGTCACAAGGACACTTTTCAAGCTGATAAATGAGTTACATGTGCATGAGGAGGGAATGTAAAACTTATCATGTAGATTTAGGAAGCATAAGTGTCATCCCAAGTCATGAAATTCTTGAAATTTAGCATAGGAGTTCTCATTTTACATAAGGAAACTACCTTTATCATTCATCCTTGTTTGAACATCCTAAAACTAACTAAGGATAATTATAATTATTTTACTAAGAGGGAAATGTTTCATACATGCTTATTCATGCATTGGTTGTATTCTTAGTCATCTAGAATCTTCTCAAAGTGAGCCATCACTACCTGCACTAAAAGAAACTCCTCTTTCCCACACCTTGCACACTTGGATTACAAAAAGGAATTATTTTTCCATGAAAATTTATAAATTGAAGTGGATGACTTGGAAATACACTCCATGGCCTTAGAGGCAGTAGTCACACCTTAAAATCAATTTACTTGAAGCTTTTCCCCTTCTCACTATCATGTTCACTATGCCAATTCAGATTGGCTGAGATAAGAGCTCTGGTATGAACACTTAGTATTTTTTATAAGTCATTAAATGGATATGGAGAGTTAAATTAAGTCTCAATATTCCATCCAAAGTTTATTTCATCTCTTGAAACCTCATAGAACTTGCATAATACATAAAATAGTCAGGAAAATAAAATTTTCACCTTATTTATATGGATTATATACAACTAATCCTAATGGTATGGATCTTTGTTGAGTCTTATACAGCATATAATCAATTTTTAGGGTAAAATATGCCATTTTTTTTGCATTATCTCTTTCATTTCCTTCATCAGGTCTAGAATCAGGGTTTGCAAGGGTTTTAAGTACTTTAGGCTCTTAAGCTTTGTTCATAAAGATTTTACATTAAAGGTTATATATATATATATATATATATATATATATATATATATATATATATATATATATATATATATAATCATTATTAAAGACCTCCATAAACCTCACTAAACTCATTATATCTCCATGCAAGGTGCCAAGAGAGATATGAACACTCAAAGTTACCTTGTTGAGCTTTTCCTTCCATTTCCTACAAACTTGGATTATCTCTGAGCCAAATGTTGCTTTATATATGGTTTATTTACATAAAAATGGATTGAAACCCTCTATTATGACCTTGTAAACATTTATCATTTCATTATAGTTCTCATCTCATGTTAGATTTTAAGATATCCTCTCATATTGGCACTAGGCTTGAACCTTGTCTAATAGGCTTGTTTGCATACTTGAGGGTCTAGACCTATAGGATGGTATTATTACTTATATTAAAGGTTATTAATAATTTATTATGTGTTTTTAAACTTCCTACACCTCTCTTCAATTCTCAATCTATCCCTATCTGACCTATTTAACTTCCTTTCCTAGTACTATAGGGTTTATGCACAAAGGGAGTGCCCTCTATCTGAGGCAAAATAGAGGGCACTCCCCTATTTTATCAAATAATGGTGGTTATTTTATGATATTATCCAAAATATTACCATTATTTTTACAAATTTTTCATTCTTTTTTATGTCATTTATCCCTCTAAAATCTTTAAAACCCAAGACAGACCTATGTGAAGTGGATTGTATGTAAGGTTTCCTCCAATGGACTGTGTGTTACTTGTTTAGAGCCTCTTCTCTATTATAAATATACTATGAGAGTGTCATTATTATATCTTATTCATGATGAATGTGTTATAAGCATTCCCATCACTTCATATCTTATACTTTCTCCTCACACTTTCATTAGTCGAGTCAATGTACCTTTAGGTGGTTTAGGATAGACTAGGCTTGAAAATAATGCATAGGATCTCTTAAAACCTTCCAAGATCATATATAAATTATTTTTACCTATTAATTAATTTTGGATAATACTATTGACATTGGAAAGTGCACCCAGTGGCAGGAGAATGGATTCCTGCCCTCTCCCTGCAACATGGAAACTCCTCTCTCGCCTGTGGGACGGCGAAGCAGGAGAGGAGAGTCTCTAGATATGGGCTAGTTCCCTCTGATGTATCTTGTTTGTTTCAGGTAGTGAAAAAATATAGATATACTGGGGGATGAAAAAGGAAGGAAGTACAAGAAAGCAAACAGCCTACTCTAAAAGAGGTGATACACCAAAATAAAGGGTTGACCTTCCAGATCCACTCTCAGAATCAAGGGAAATGCAAGTATACTCTACGCATCTGGCAGAAGAACCAGGATGCTAAGACTAACAGGGAGGCTATAATGGAAAATACATAAAAAAAGTTTATCAAGGTGCTGTGAAATGTACACTTACAAGAAACTTACTCTGTCCTATCTTTCTCAAGTATTGCTCTTCTCCTTTTAGCTGCAGAACCGGCACCTTGTAAATAGCTAGTTTGTTGGCATTACCTATGAAAGCATGGAAGATAAAGACTAAACACAAATACTACTCATGAAATACATAGCAAATCAATCCAAGATGTAGGTAAAAGACTGTATTTATTGATTCAGGTGGAGAATTTGTAGAGCAGAGCTCTTTACAAAATTGGGGAAGATCCCCCGATAAATGACCAAGTCTGTGTATTTATATGGGAAGAGCCAAGAGGAGTCTCATTGGGAAGAGTGAAAAAACATTATAACTAATGTCATAAGTCTACCAAGACCAAGCTTGTTGCCTCATTTTGCGTGTTGGTCTTCTCCAGTGGCTGGGTGGGCTTTTTCCTATGCTTTACAGGGGTTTTTTTGCCGCCTGCTATTGTGGGCAGCAAATTTGCCACCCGCTGTCATGGACTTCACATGGGACTTCTACCGACATCGACTGATAATCTACCAACCATGGTAGTTTTTCTGACATCAATTGATTTAAGCTACCGACCATGGCAGTTTTGCTGATGTCAGCCAATTTAAGCTACCGACCGCGGTAGTTTTGCCAACGTCGGCCGATGTTAATGGCCTCTTTTTCTCTACCGGCTGCTTCACACGGCAATTTTTCCACCCATTGCTTGTGTGTATGTGGTCTCTTTTTACCCACCAGTGTTGTGGGTGGTGATTTTGTCGCCCTCTGCATTTTGTTTGCCCTTCTTTTGCCTTAGCATTAAATGCTCCAGCTCTTTTCCTCTCTTATTGTGTGAACATTTGAAGACTCTGCCTTTCGCTACTGTGAACGTCAATGAACGAGGCCGATGAACCAATGCTCTGAAACGGAGCTGTTGAACCCTGAAGATGGACCTTGCAACCTGAAATGACTGGCCATGTAAAGTAGGTGCAGAAGGTGATCGAGATTTTGCTTGAGGGGCAAAATTGGGTCAACAAATTGGTGACTCACAGGGTAAGCGTGCCTATTATGCTTAGAACCCAGTTGCCTTACATTCCAATGGGTGCAGAGTCAGATGGCGACTTTGAAGAGAGTTCTCCATAGCTTTCAAGATCCCAGAATCAAATACACAAAATTCACCCCCAAATAAAGGGAAGCACACAAAGCTAAAAACAACTAACTGTGCAAACTGCACTTAGGGAAAGCGGGAGAAAAACAACTAAAAACTATGTACAGCCAAACCAAAAAAATCAGTGGTAATTCTTTAGATGTATCCCATTGACTGGGATACACAATTCTTCACCATCCAACCTGGAAAGCTGGAACACGTTATGTTGCTTGCACTGAGTAATCATGTAAGGACCGCTCCAGAGGGCATCAAATTTTGCATGTTTTCTGGGCTTAGCTCTATCTTCATCCCATTTTAGGACAATGTCTCCTTCAGAAAAAAAATTTGATGAAGACCTCTTGTCAAAATGTCTTTTCACCTGATGTTGGCGACTGATCATAGAGACCATGGCCCAATTCCTTACCTCCTGGAGCTCCATTAGTTCACATAATCTGACCTCCATGTTGCTTCTTTCTTCTAGCTATAGCTGATGAGCGAGGTCTAATGCTGTAAACTTGAGTGAGATAGGAATCCTTGCTTCCCTTCCATACACAAGCATATATGGAGAATTTTTGATTGATCTCTTCAGAGTGATTCGATCGGCCCATAGAGCTGTCTTCAGCTTGGCATGCCAAGTTTTTTGATTTTCTTCCATGGTCCTCTTTATAATCCTGATTAGATTTTTGTTGGTGGACTCAGCTAGCCCATTTCCTTGCGGGTAGTAATTTGATAAAGTGCTGAGGTATATACCATACCTTAGCACCCATGCACTAGTTTTGGTTCCCAAAAAATCCAAGGCATTGTCTGAAATTATAGTGGCTAGGACCCCAAAACGTGTCACTAAGTCCTCATAGAAATCTAGGACTGCACTTTCATTCACTTCCTTCAAAGTAATGGCTTCCACCCACCTGGTGAAATAATCCATAGCAGTTAGGACCCATTTGTGTCCGGCATTGGAGGGAGGATTGATCATCCCTATGAAATCCAGGCCCCACTGCATGAATGGTTGTTCAACTTGAATGGGCTGTAGGGGCATGGTAGCCAATCACTATTTTCTATCAAAAAGTGCACACTTCTGGTACTTCCTTACCTAGGTATAAGCATCCTTGAAAAGAGTGGGCCAAAAATAGCCAGCTCTCATTATTTTTGCTGCTGTGGTCTTAGGGGCGAAATGGCCGCCTGCTGGCCCATCATGAAACTCAGCCAATACCTTGTCAGCCTAACTAGGGTCAATGCATCTTAGGAGAACCCCAGAGAGATCCTTCCTGAATAATACTCCATCAATCAAAATGTAAGGAAGGGACTAAAGTTTAAAATACCTTCTTCTAGCCCTACTGAGACCTTGTGGACATTCGCCCATAAGAAGGAAGTGCCTCATGTCCATCGTCTAATCTCTTATGACAGTTGGTTCTTCTGTAGTTGCTGCATCATGGATCAGCAAGCTGTCTTCACCCTTTTGTCTCAAATCTGCTACTAGTTGTTCACACAGGCCCCTTCCTCTTACCAACTTGGTGATTTTGATGTCTATATCGTACTCCATCACTTTGGTGATCCATCCCGCTCTTTTCTCATTTAAGTCTTGATTGGTCAAGAAATCCTTAACACCAGGATGTGGAACCATGAGATGGATCTTGTTGTTCGACAACATATATCTGAATTTCTTTAGGCTATGCACTACTGCCAGGACTTGCTTTTTTATGTAGGTGTACCTAATTTTGAAGTCCTCTAACCCTTGGCTGAAGAAGGCGAGTGGTTGCTCGAGGTTATCACTATTTGCTTGGGTAAGCATAGCAGATATTACTTCTCCATTGCTGAAGGTATAGAGATTAAGGTTTTTGTTGAAGTCAGGGCTGATTAGAGCAGGAGCCTGGGTCAAAGCCTGTTTGATAGCTTCAAAGCTATCCCTTCTTGGTGTTGTCCACTTGAATTCTTCACCCTTCCTCAGCATAGATGTTAAGGGTTTAACTATTTCAGCAAAGTTCATAATGAACCTCCAAATGAAATTTATCTGGCCAAAGAAACTCTGAAGGCCTTTCTTATGCTTTGGTAGGGACATCTCCAGAATGGAGCGGACTCTCTCTGGGTCAATAGACAAACCTTCCTTGGACACAATGTGGCCAAGAATTTTCCCCTCATGAACTACAAATACACATTTCTTTGGATTTAGGGAGATGCCAAATTCCCTGCACCTCTCAAAAATCTGCCTGAGGTGCTTCATATGCTGTCCTGCCTCCTTGAAGAAAACTGTTATATCATCGAGGTACACTAGCACGTTCTTATTTATCAAACCATTGAAAGCCATGTCCATGGCTCACTGGAAGGTAGCACCACTATTGGATAGCCCAAAAGGCATCTTTTGGTAGGCAAACATTCCTCATTTAGTGGTGAAGGCTATTTTGTATCGGTCATAGTCTCGAACTAGAATCTGATTATATCCTGAATAACCATCCAGGAGGGAAAAGCATTCAGAACCAGTTACCTTTTGGAGGATTTGCTCCATGTTTGGAAGGGGATAATGATCTTTTAAAGATACTTTATTAAGGTCTCTGAAGTCGACGCACAGCCTGATCTCCCCATTTTTCTTTCTAACTGGAACCAAATTGGCCAACCATGAAGAATGTTTGATCAGAAATATAATGCCAGACTCAATCAACTTGACCAATTCTTTCTACATAAGGAGCTCGATCATCGAATTAATAGGCCTCTATTTTTACGTTACTGGTTTTGCACCTTCTTCTAATTTAATGGTGTGCTGGGCGAGTCTTGGATCGAAGCCTTTCAAATTGCTATAGTTCCAGGCAAAAATATCGGCGAACTCCTGACATAGTAGAATGAAAGCCTGTCTTTCTTGAAACGTGTAGACCTTACCAAGTGCCAACAACTTGTCCTTGAAGATTTCAAATTTTTCATAATTCTCCTCTTTGGTAGTGATGCATGCTTTGTCATCTCTTAGTTGGTCCTCTCCATTGAAAATACTTTCAAGTGTGACCAGACCCTTAGGAAGTTTATTGTTCTTCAATTGAACAATCTGATCTCCATATTGCTGCTG
The DNA here is from genome assembly GCA_037957365.1 of Torreya grandis. Lineage (NCBI taxonomy): Eukaryota > Viridiplantae > Streptophyta > Pinopsida > Cupressales > Taxaceae > Torreya > Torreya grandis. The sequence continues at coordinate 175,744 of JARHVA010006290.1, forward strand.
CAATTTCACTTGATTGTGGACCGCAAACTTAGCTTTTTCCTATAAGAAGAGAGTTATCTGCTGGTCACTTTGGAAGACTTGCCAATTTGTAACATTGTTTGGAATTGAAGGCCGAACCACCACTTTTAAATGGCGTGAACCACAATCTCTGCTTATCTCTTTTGAAACATCAAATTGGGCGCCAATAGCTACCAGCCTGTCAGCCTACTTATTTTGTTCTCTGGGGATCGAGGTAATGTTAAGAGCAAGGAAATCTTCCATCAAGTCCCAGACTCTATGCTTGTAAGACTTCAGCAAGGAGTTCTTGGTTAGGTTCAGGCCTCTTATTTGGTTCACTATTAGTTCACTGTCCCCCAAGATTTGCAATTCCTTGATCCCTCTCTTTCTTGCCCACTCAAGTCCATGAATCAAAGACTCATATTCTACAATATTACATGTGCAAGAGAAATGGAAACGAAAAGCTGAAAAGTACCTTTCTTTAGAAGGGGAGACTAACATTGCCCCACGACCAGCGCCCAGTTTGCTTCTGGAACTGTCGAAGTACAGCTGCCACAGGCCAAGGTCTTATTTGTTCTCCTTCATTATATTGGGCATGACGGTGCTTTCTTCATGAAAGTAATAGACACCAAGGTCTGTCTCCTCAATAAACTTATAAGGATCATGCTCGAAGTTATCACTTCCCCACTCATCCAAGAGTAGATCTGCGACTCCTTCAAGAGAAGAAGATGAATATTTGTCTATCTGAGAGTCTTCTGGATTAATGATAGTGTAATTGACATTCATTGCCTTGGGTGAATAGGGCTCTAGGTGGTCCTTGTAGAGTGGCTCAGACTTGATTTTCACTTTCATCCTGTATTTGGTTCTGAAAACTAGATATGACCAATTTGCTTCTAGATAGCCACCTATCTTGGACGTAAAGTCCCTAGACAAATAGATTGCAAAATATGGAGGAACGTCCGCTACCACTATATCATGGGGGATTGAGAATGTTGAGTAGGCATGCAGTGTTAGACTCAATCCTTTCAAGATCTCGACTGTCTTTATAGGTGTCCCATCTAGTTGTAAGACTCCCTTATTCATGGCTTCATATTTTAACCCCATCTTATTGGCAATGCACTTGGGCATTACTAAAGTGCTGGCCCCGCTATCAATTATGCAATTATGTACTAAGAAATCCCCCATGATTAGAGATACATAAAAAGGGGCAGTCCTTTCTTCTTTCTTTACCTGATCTAAAATAGAAGGCTGCCCATTTGTTATTAGGATGTTATTAGTGTCTGTTGGGATGGCCTGGTGATCTAGCTCATGCAATTCTTTCTTCAATACCTCCTTTTGTCCTGGAAGAGACAATGAATCCCATAGAGAAATGCTCACATGCAATTTCTTCATTTGATCAATTATATTAACTTGGGGGCTGATTCCCTTTGTACTTTCCTTTGGGTTGATCCCAGTGGGAGCTATAGACTGGGGAGCTAGAGGTGCAAATGGTTGTTTGAAAATTGGGGCCCTTTGAAATGGGTGTGATGGAGGATTCATTGCTGCCTGAGGGGAAGCCTGCGCTTCTCCAACTACTCTTCTTTTAAATATTGTGTTGGTTACAACGTAACCAACCTAATTATCTGTAGTGCCCCTATGATTAATTACATAGAGCTCACCCTCTTCATGATTTATCAGGGTAGAATCTAGCTGAGTTTGATTGTTACTTGTGATGGGCTGAGCTGGAAACTCAAAAAACTGAGAAAAATTAGCATCTTGATTTTCTAAATTCTAGAAAAAATTCATCATATCATTCATGTGGACAGTCTGCTCTTGACCTTGTCCCATGGTTGAACAACCTGGCTGCTCCTGCACTAGATTGTTCTGAGTAGGCACCATGGCTTTAGATGACAAAGAGGGGCCTGAGTTATAATTTTGATAAGGCCTGGTTGTAGTGAGTTGCCCCTGACCTTGGTTATAATTTTGAAAGGGGGGTCTAGGGGCATGGCCATAATTCTGATAACCCTGGTTTGGCTTGTTGCTTTGAGCTTGCTGCCTTTTAAGGGCAATAAGTTCATTTGACATGCTCTGCAACAGGCCCTTAACTTCATTTAATTCATTGGATGGAATAATAGTTAGCTTCTCAATGATAGGTAGGGGAGCAATTGTGGGAGTGACAGCCTGAATTGGGGGCAGCAGTTCTGGGAAAAGTGGCATATGAGGCCTAGGGGCAATTTTCTCGACTTGAATCAAGCAATTTTCGACCGCAATGACAATGTCATATGTAGCTGGTAGTATATGTCCTCCCATAGATTGGATCATCATAGCAATGTCACTATTTAATTCTTTTAAGTAGTACAAGAAAGCATAGCTGGGAGTCGGCCTTACCAAGATGGGAATTCTATCCCAAGCCTTTTGAAACTGTGTATTGAAGTCCTGCATGTACTCGTGCGGAGCTCTTTTTATAGTCGTCAGTTGCTTAGCAAGAGAGAGGCCGTCACTTTTTTCTCCAAAACAATTAGTTAAATGGGTGCCCAATACATTCTAGGAATGTATGGAATTCATAGGGAAGGTGCCGTACCAATCGAGAGCTTTCCCTTTCAGAGACAAGGCTAACAGTCTGATGGCAATGTTTTCTTCTATTATGTTGTGAATATTGCAAAGGTTGGCAATATTCTTGATATGCTCAACAACTATAATAAGTCCCACTCCATCAAAAGAGGGCACATTTTTTAAAGTTGTTCCTGGAATTGGGTCATAGCGTGGGAGGTTTAAGGGGCTCTCACCGCGAAAAGCTGCAAAAGGCAATGCCATGGCTGAAATAGGTTGTATTTGTGGCTGAGCTGGGTTGGTGTTCCTAGCAACAAGTCTAGGAGGGTTTACTAGTGGATAAGGGTGAGTTATTTCAAACCTAAGCCTTTTAGCAGAGTTTAAAGGTAGCTCAATGAAAACAAAAGGGACCCCTCTTGAAGCTGACCTTGTGGTAACCTTTGGCATAGAAGTTTAAGTGACTGGTCTTAAAAATAAAGAACTGAGCTCTTACCAGTGGAGTCACCAGATGCTGGAAAATATTTGAAATGATAGTAGCAAGACCAGCATCAATCCTGAAATACTATTGCATTAGAAACTGATAAAAATATGGTCCCACCGGGCGTGCCAAAACTATTGACGCTGGAAAGTGCACCCAGTGGCAGGAGAATGGATTCCTGCCCTCTCCCCGCAACATGGAAACTCCTCTCTCACCTATGGGATGGCGAAGTAGGAGAGGAGAGTCTCTAGATATGGGCTAGTTCCCTCTGATGTATCTTGTTTGTTTTAGGCAGTGCAAAAATATAGATATACTGGGGGGATGAAAAAGGAAGGAAGTACAAGAAAGCAAATAGCCTACTCTAAAAGAGGTGATACACCAAAATAAAGGGTTGACCTTCTAGATCCACTCTCAGAATCAATGGAAATGCAAGTATACTCTACGCATCTGGTAGAAGAACCAGGCTGCTGAGACTAATAGGGAGGCTATAATGGAAAATACAAAATAGAAAATATCGAGGTGCTGTGAAATGCACACTTACAAGCAACTTACTCTGTCCTATCTTTCTCAAGTATTGCTCTTCTCCTTTCAGCTGTAGAACTGACACCTTGTAGATAGCTGGTTTGTTGGCATTACCTGTGAAATCATGGAAGATAATGACTAAACACAAATAATACTCATGACATACACAAAAAATCAATCCAAGATGGAGGTAAAAGACTGTATTTATTGATTTAGGTGGAGAATTTGCAGAGCAGTGCTCTTTATAAAATTAGGGAAGATCCCTTGATAAATGACCAAGTCTATGTATTTATATGGGAAGATCCAAGAGGAGTCTCATTGGGAAGAGTGAAAAAACACTGTAGCTGATGTCATAAGTCTACCAAGACCATGCTTGTTGCCTCGTTTTGCGTGTTGGTCTTCTCTAGTGGCTGGGCAGGCTTTTTCCTGTGCTCTGTAGGGGTTTTTTTGCCACCTACTATTGTGGGTGGTGAATTTGCCGCCCACTATCATGGACTTCACGTGGGACTTTTGCCGATGTTGGCTGATAATCTACCAACCGTGGCAGTTTTGTCGATGTTGGCCGATTTAAGTTGCCGACCGCGGCAGTTTTGCTGACGTCGGCCGATTTAAGCTGCCGACTGTGGCAGTTTTACCGACGTCAGCCAATGTTAATGGCCTCTTTTTCTCCACTGGCTACTTCACATGGCAATTTTTCTGCCCATTGCTTGTGTGTAGGTGGTCTCTTTTTACCCGCCAGTGTTGTGGGCGGTGATTTTGCTGCCCTCTACATTTTGTCTGCCCTTCTTTCACCTTAGTGTTAAATGCTCTAGCTCTTTTCCTCTCTTCTTGTGTGAACATTTGAATACTCTGCCTTTCGCTACCGTGAACGTCAACGAATGAGGCCGATGAACCAATGCTCTGAAATGGAATTGTTGAACCCTGAAGATGGACCTTGCAACCTGAAATGACTGGCCATGTAAAGCAGGTGCAGAAGGTGACCGAGATTTTGCCTGAGGAGAAAAATTGGGTCAACAAATACCAACATTAATAATCATCACCCTTTATGCTTATACCTCTCTTAGTCAAACACAATTAACTGTGTTGGAATGAGTAAGACCCTGTGTATGAGGATTCCATTTGGAAAATATTTTACATCAACTTTAAATATCTTGAGACACTTGGAATCATTTTATATAGATCAATGTAAGTGTTTATCTACTTATTCCTCTCTCATATAAGGTATATAATTTCACAATCAGTTGTAGGTGAACATTTGCATGATGGAACACCTGTAGGTGATCGTTAGACCTTGAAACATCACTAATCAAATTATTATGATGGATTTTATGCCCATTAGTATTCCTTTCACTCCATAATGTCTTATAAACATGGGAATATTCCTTTTTTCTCCTTAGGATATAAATGGTCACTCAAAGGGTTAAAACCTATAGATTATAATGGAGAAACTCAGTGCTTAAATGGGCAACTTCGAGGCCCCCAACAACCATCTTCCACCAATCCTCTTGACTCCATCCTTTACATAACTCTTTTATTTGATGGAGGATACAAGGTGAATATATATATATATATATATATATATATATATATATATATATATATATATATATATATATATATATATATATATATATATATATATATATGTATGTATGTATGTATGTATGTATGTATGTATGTATGTATGTATGTATGTATGTATGTATGCATGCATACATACATACATACATATATATGTATGTATGTATGTATATATATATATATATATATATATATATATATATATATCTTGATATCCTTTCTATAAGATATTCACAAAATGCCCTAGACCTCTATTTTCACTTTTTTGGGAAAATCTCCCTGAACTCAGTCATCACATCTTTGAAAGTGATTCACAATTACATTTGCCCATTTGACACTTCACATAGTTTTTTCATGATTAACCCACATGATAGGATTTAAAATAAGGATTTGCCACTTGTTTCAATGCTTTAAATGACTCTTTGGCTTTTTGTGGTACCACATGTAGGTGGGCATTTGCATATATACAAACAATAAGTAAATTTGAGAAATATGCAAGCTATAAAGGTTTATGATCAATTAATATCCCTCAACAAGTGTGAAAATGCACTCCTAAAATTATAAAATATTGAAAAATATATCAAATCTCCTATCTCATCATGATGTCATCTTGAGAGTCTCTTATAAGTGCGTATGAGTTGTATGCAGGCAATGAACATGAAATGACCCCTATACCAAAGAAAATACCTTCATAATAACTTGATATCTTCATCACTATATCTACATGTAGCATTATTATTTTTTATATCTCTAAATAAATTCACACGCTTTATTTTGATGGCTTCACTTCTTGTAGGTGTTTGAAGGTGTATCTCCTTGTTGTATGACTCTGTGTGTGTGACTTGTTAACAATCATAATTTATTCTTATTGAAAATTTGAGGTTTATAATTGATGTACCTGGAATTAAAGTGTGTTCCACATCTTAATATTCTAATTAAACTTCTATGAATCATTCTCAATATGCTCCATACATGTGATTCCCTATGACTACAAGTGAGAATGAGCAAGGGTTGACTGTGAGTAGCAACAATAAAAATTGATCAAATCATGGTGTGATCAAACCAATCATGTAAGGAAGTAAATATTATGGAATTAATACATGTGTAATTTCATATTCCACCTACATGAGACCTCTGCAGAGAACCAACATTCTAAAAACAAGGAAAACTTTGATTGAGACCTCACATGGTAACACCTTCCTGCAACATGAGATGAATTTCTCATCAAAACACCATGAAACATGAAAAAAATAATTAAGATAATTTGAGAAGAGATACAGAATACTCTGGATTCAACATCACTCATTGGATTATACGAACCTATCCAAAATAGAACAAAACCTATAGGGTATAGGAAATAGTGAGTAAAAAGATAGAGTCAACTTGTTAGAGATGGTTCATAATGGTGGACCAATATTTGAAATATTTATATGTAAATGAATATATTTTAGTGAAATTTCATCTCCCAAAGTATTTTGGTCTGAAACTTCTCCAACTATCTGTACCAAGCACAAACATACTGACCATTTTTGTGTTTAGAAGGGTGAAGAAGGAGAAAAATAGTTTTAACTCATAAATTTCACTTATAGAGTATTTAAATCATTTAAATGAGTATAAATAATTTTAATATCCATTACATTACCTTTTCCCGTGTGTCATTCTCTCTCATGGGCTGTACAAGTGCCAAATTCTCCCCTTTTAGTTGATTTCTTGATTTTTAGTCTGATAACCTATAACTTTCAAATGGGACTGACATTCTTGATAGGTAATCTGATCTCTTGGATGTTTTAAGGAAAAATAAGACACTTGGACACCTTGAAAATTGTTCCACTTGCATTTATGACCCCTAAATGGCTATTAAATGACTCAAAATGACATATAAACTAAAAAGACCATGAAAAAGGCTAAAATTACATTAAATCACATCAAATATACTATAATACACCCTATGACAAAATATTATACCCTTATTAACATTAAAAAATCAATTTTTTACCTATAGGGGTCCCAATTTGACTTGTAGGGTCAAATTTGGTCAACAATTGCTTATGTCTTACCAATTTTACCTGTACATCTATTTGTTGGGTTTGTTGAGCACTAGGTTGATGAGGACACCTTTATCCTTGTGTTTGAAACTATCCAAGTGTTTATATGGGCATAGACATTATATTTATCTAAAAACTCAAGTATTTAAAATCAAACTCTTAGTGTACATTTAATACATTTCTTTTAGAATGTAGACCTGTAGGTTTGGATTTCTCATGTTTTTTGTCTTGTATAATGTTTGTCTTGATATTTTGAGACTTGGAAATTTCTATAAATTATTCATCACCTTTTTTTTGAGGTTAAGACCTTTATATGCCCCTATCAATGTAAGGAAAAACCCTTCTGAACTATCCTACAGGTTTACATCAAAACATAGTCTTTAAACATGGAGCATGAGTGCCACTTGAAGAAATAATATAGAATGACCATTCATATTATAGAGTATTAAATTTATTTGGAGGATGGTGTAAGAAATTATAAAATCACCTAGATGCATTAGACCCTATGAAAACCTTGAAATAATTAAGAAAAAAAGATAGTCATCAAGAAAACTATGCTTAAGAAGAGTTTTCTTGCCAAAATAAACTTATACATGCCAAATGGGACTTGTAAAAACACATTAAATGTCTTCACAAACCCCTTATATATTCCTCAAATTATTTCATGCATTCAACTTGCCTAAAAAATTCATTTCAAAGAGATAAATTGATTTTGTGGGGTAGACTAGTTATTTCTAACAGTGTTGACTTCTTGATAATTGTTCATAAAGGAGAAGGGATGGATATGCAAACCAATGCCACAAATTTTAAGATTAATAGGATGCCCTCCTCTATAAAAAATATATACCATGACTCTTTCTCTCTCTCTTAGATGTACCATCCACATAAAATCTACCTTTGTGATCTTGTGAAGAGAGTTATGGAGGTAACGAAGCAACTTTTACACTTTTAGGACCAATACCTACACTTCAAACATTGATTTTACCTATAGAATATGAAAAGAAAAAATTTCAATGTTTTTTACCTACATATGAGCTCCCATGTTCATACAAGTGCATATAACTCCTTATTAAGGATTGAAATGCAAGAATCTAACCACTTTATGACATCCTAGCATATATGATAGTTATATAACTCCATCAAGAACCTTGGAAAGTGTGATTGTACATATATTTAACCTTTGTGAGCTTTGACACATGTGAAATTATTCAAAAACATCTTTTCTTTAATTTCACATACCTCAAAGTTTATAAAACACCTTAAATTTTCAAAACATGTGTAACATGTTTATGCAAAGTGACTAAGGGTTAAAAATGACTTTGAGGGACACAGAAGGACCTATGACACCATTTAACCGAGTCTTATTACACCATGACATGACTAGACCATCACAAGGCCAATGTAAGACATTACCTTAACTATGCTAAATAAACATTAATATTTGATAATATGGTTTTAAAAAGACTTTTTAAAGACCACATAAGGCATAACAAGATTAGGAACAATGTCAACAAGATATAAAAAACACATTTTCACCTATAGGGGTTGACCTTTTGACCTTAAGATCAAAACTGATCAACATGAACCTCTTTGGTCTCATTCCATTTTACTTGTTTTCACATACCCCTTTGGGCATGTATGTTATTAAGAAACCTTTTGTCCACCATGCTCTAGGGATCCTTATTATTCTATCAAATCTATGTTTTTATCCCCTGGACACCTATGTCTATGTTAGACACTTACAAAAACTCAAGTGTCCAACCCCAATGCAATTGTCTAGACCTATCCTTTTATCCTTTTTTATATCTTTATATTTTATGAACATTTATTAGCTCCTTTTATTCATTATAATGTCAGTTATTTATGCACCACTAGGTATTAATTTGAAATTAAGTTATCCCTATATATATAAAGGTTGTAGTCTTATTATACCACCTATAAATTTTATTAAGCAAGTTATAATTAGTAATTATTTTAAATTGCTAGCTATCAAATTACACTATACCACCAAATTAAATATCTGAAGCACTCAAAATATCACCATACTCTTGCATTACTTATACTAAGGGTTACTATAGGATAAAGAACATATAGTAGCACAACTATAGTTACACATACATTTTTAGGAGGGATAACTACATGTGAGTTTAAGGCCCGCTTTGTAGTATTGTTTATGTAGTCAACATTTAACAATAATTGGGTTTACTAGAGTTATTTTGACTCACGTGCTAACCTATTTTTACCAAGTTATATGAGGTTCAAGGTAAAGAAACTAGGTTTTAGTTCATTAGATGAATTTTGAATATAGGAAAAATTAATTTTATGTACAAGATAATTATACAAGTGACAACACAGGCCTGATATGAATTTGGATCCATTCTTATGTATATCCTTGACTAGACACCTACATTAGATATAGACACTTGTGTCAACATAACTATCCCTGTTCGATTCAAGCATCTAGTAGAAAAAAATAATCAAAATGTAGAATGAATAAGACCCAAAATTATAACATATATGGTGATTCTTGATCATTGTCATCCCCCATAATAGAATATCAAATAATATATGTTCTCTCGTATCCCCTAGTTGTTTTACATTTACTATATTATTATACATGTGTGAATAGATGGTTTGCTTTAATTTTACTATATATAATTTAATTATAAATAGTATCTTATTACATTCAAACATATTTAATTTCTTATGTGTTATCTTGTGAACTCCAAAAAACATAAAAACACCATAAAAGATGTAGCAATAGTTGTACATGTCATCACTCAGAACTGCACCCTATAAAGAATGTGTATTTATTATAAATTTTTTTGATACAATGGAAACTCTCCAAGGTGTGGGAAACCTTATGATTGGAGAGAATATCTAGATAAATGGTTGGTTCCCTTTTGTATACTCACCTACTTCTATCTAACCTATATAATTCTATGCTTTCTTGACTAGGAAAAGGGTAGAAGGAGTAATACTAGATGAAAATAAAAATGAAAACTAAAAATTGGAGTGATTCACTAATATTTAAGTCAATTATGTCTATTTTTTACACACTTTAGAATATAAATATCTTTCACATATTCACTTCATCTTCATACAATGACTCTTGCATAAGTATTTCACACAGAGGCCTTGACATATACCTAGAACTAGATTGTGAATTTATTTTATTCTTTTTTGGAATTAGAGGTTTAATTCCTAAGAAAATAAAGGTATAATTAAATATAAATGGGTAATTAATGTATCTTAATTAGCCTACTAATTTGTGAAAATAGATATGTATTTTTATCTTTTCTAAAAATAATAAGTGTAGAGAAATCAAACTTATCTTATTCTAGGTCGAAACAGTTGATTCAAGATCTAGAAATTGTTGTGTAGGGGTGGAGTACTATTGAAAATAGAACCCAAAATTATATTTTTGGATTAGATAGGAGCACAAAACTCAAGATACCCTTATACTTGGCACTATAGTCCACGTTTTGGAGCTATCTTCCACTTTCAGCACTTTTTCTAATTTTAGTTTTATTGTCTTAGTGACCTAGCTTTTATGGGTTTTGTTCAATAGATCTATAACACCTTGGTCATGAAATATTAAAGCCTAATTCTATGTAGATATTTTTGTGTATCTGATTTAATCTTCAAAACCCTTGGGAGCTCTTGGTACTTAAACTTGACTAGCAAACTTGGGAAAGAGAGAAGGGGTTAGTGTGTAAAGGATATGTTGGATGCACTTCACACCCCATGCGTGGGCACGCTACCTACATAATAATACTCCAAATAGGGATCAAGCTAATGTATTTCTCCCATTTGAAGTGCTTGGTGTTATTATGTGATATATGCAAGTAGATGTGAAATTGGAATGTACTTTGGATGACTAAGGACTAATATGAGTGCTTGAATATGCTTGAATTAGTCTTGGAAGGCTATATGTAGAGAATAGAGAATATTTCTTGAGTGTACTTGCTTTTATTATTGATATTTTCCTATGAACGAGTTTCAACCCTTCTAAATGGACATTGAATGACCTTTTATAAGAAAACTGATGATCTTGGGTTAGATGAACTTGTATTAGGTCGATAGGGGAAAAGATAAGGAATCAAAAAAACCTGACCATTAGAGTTGAAAATGAACTTGGAAAATAGCACCAAAAAAAGGACACCCCTAAATTCTAGTTCTCTTGTCCAAATTAGGTGTTATTATCTTAGGAGGCTGAGCCCTAGGGGGATGGATCTAGGTTTGAGAGGGCTACCTAGGTTCTAAAAATCTAAGTCCTAGAAGCTATGAGTGATTGGGAATCAATTAAAGTTTAGCCGAGAAGGGTTGAGTTATAAAAAAAGATGACTTATAGGTTGGGTGATATTAAGCATGCCTAAGTCATCCAGTTTTGAATTTTATATAGTTACATAATTAAGAACACACTTCATGAACAACTTGAAGATGGAGGAAAAATTCAACTCTTTATTGCTTCAAAGGTGAGGTAGTAAAAATTTTGGTAGAGTTTCATTAAGTTAAATGAATAATATCCCTAATGATTCTCCAAAATATAATACATATATATGAGAAGAAGAGAGAGAAGACAATCAACTCCAAAAATAGGAAAGAGTTCTACATGTTAGTGAAGTTAACTCCACTGTAACTCCAAATTCAACTCAAAATTTAAATTCACTTTTAATTCCACCAAATTAAAATGTAACATATTGGATTTTAAACCTTATTTATTTTAAAATGGTGTGCTAGGGGAGATAGGGAGAGTTTACAAGTCAAAGGTTTATTCATGCATCTTAAATCATGAGTTAACTCCATATGATCTTGCATACAAATTTTGATCTTCATTATTTAACTCTTTTTTATCTTTTATATATCTCCTCTTGGTCTTTTATGCATCTTAAATTTAAATTTTAGTTACCTTCACTTACATCTTGAGTTGACTATACTTATCTTGACTTCACAATTAGAATTCAACTTGAGTTATCTTGCATGCATGTTTGGCCTCATGTTTCTTCTAAAAATAGCCCAAATGGGAGTGTAGTATAATTGGGATGCATGTGGATGTTTTATGTGTATATATTTCCTAAAAATAGGGCTCTAAATTTTATCAAGACATTAACTCCACTTATCCACCTTTGCATGTTTTAGAACTCCACTTTTGTAGGGCTAATTGAAGGCTCTTTGAAGTTGGCTTATAGTTGATAAAATTAGCACAAAATGGGGCATCCAAGTTAGAGAGGGGATAAATTTTATTTTTAATTATCCATTGAATATCATTTATATGTATGCACTTTATTATTACCAAATCAGCCTTCCAAATCGGTTCTTCTTTCATATGCTTATCTTGTGCAACTTTGACAAGCTTCTTAAATGCACTATGAGAGCCATAAACTTGATGCATATTAATAATTTTAATATATAATATAAAAAAATATGGTTTTAAAATAATAAAAATGGTTTCATATACCTTCAAACAAAATTTCATCTCCAAACTCCATGTATAACTCTAAAAAACACCATTTTATGCTCTCTTGTTCTCAAGAAACCCTGATTTGGATTGGGGGGGGGTATAAAATGAGTTAAAATCCTGAAAAAACACTCATAATATGATTTTTTTATAGGTATAAATTTATCATACCTTTAAAAAAATTAAAATATTCAAAACTGTCACCAAACTCCCTAAGAAAAAATCATAGAAAGTGTTTGCTTACTGCCATGGGGATGACCTAGAGATGTTTTTCAATGAGATGAGCCTATTTTGAATTGGTTTTAATTGAATTATAATTTATTTATACCTTAAAATTAATTATTCACACTCTAAAATAAAAATAAAAAAATTTATTTTAGGAACCTGAAACACCCATTTCCAACTTCATTTGTAAGTAAAAAAGTGAAAAAACATTCATTCCATTCATGATCAGACCTGTATATTGATATTTTATATCTCATATAATTTAATTAGTAATTTAAACCAATTTTAAACATTAAAATACATAAACTCAGACCTCCACATAAAATTTCAAGATTTTTCATTAAAAAAACTCAAAATATGCACTTTTTGGTGTTAACTAGCTTGCCCAATTTCATTTCTAAATACTTATAGGTATATGGTTTGCCATTTTATTGAGTTTTATGATTCATAAATACATAATTATTTTTTTATTTATTATATTTAATAACTCTTATTATCATTTCAATAATTTTATGTGCTCAAACAATCACTTAAACCACTCAAAACTTGACTTTTCTGACTATCTCTCTTGCTTACTTAAAACCCTGATGCTTGATCCTTTGCCTTTATCCATAATTTTCATAAAATTTTTATTTAATAGTGTGTATAAATTTATTTTATTTACAATTATATCTCACAACACATTTATTTTTCAATAAATAACTCAAAAATACAATTATATGTCTTAAAATTGAGCCATTAGGGTTTAAGAAGGGTTTTAGAGCACCTATTTGACTTAACGATTGTTCATAAATTTAATCCAATGTAACATAAAAAATTTAATTTATTATTTAGTTAATATATCCTAAAAAATATCCCTAATACCATTTTATTCAACTCATCTTCACCTTCATGTACCAAGCATATGATAATTGCCTTCACTAGCTTACAACTAGCTAGTTAGAGGAATAAAACAAACCTCTATCAAAATTTGAACTTATGAGTTGTTCTTGAGATTTATTTTCAAATTATGAATATTGTGTGATTTTTTTAATACCTTTTTTTTACCTTTACTCCATTAATTTATTCTTCTTAAAAACTTGCACACAAGTTACTTTGACCAATGGTGGCAAAATTATCATGTTATTAATTTATTGGATGTGTATGCACTATCCTTAGCATGGTTATTGATTTATTCTTGTGTAACATGTAATAATTCATTAATTTATTCTTTATTTTTATTTAAATGGTTTATTAGGGATGATTTATCTTCCATTTTAAAGTGATCTTTTTTAACATTTTCCATATTTTCTAAATTCAAACAAAGATGCCACAAGTAATGAAAAATTTAGATCTATAAATTAATAAAATAAGAAAACCTAATAGAATGAAAATCCTCGATCAATCTATAAATTTCATGAAAAGACTCAAATTTTAGATTCATCGAATGTTTAATACTTTTTGGAAATAAGGATTAATAATAAAATATTAGCCTAATCAAGCAAGGAGTAAGGTACTCTAAAAAATAGGCCAATTAATGAATTTAGATTCTATTGATATTATGATAAGAAAAAATAAATCCAAGCATGTGATAAATATAATAATTATAACATTAAATATTATTATAATAACAATATGAATGAGAAATTATACTTAGCTTATACACTGATGGGTAGGTAAATCTAAGTAATGCAATAGTAGAAATATATTGTATGAATATTCTAATCTAGTTATCAAATTCTAAAAATTTATCTTTTTTTCTAGTATAAACACTTACTTCAATGTTACTATTTCTGATTCAATGTTATTGTTTTGCTTCAATGCTACTATTTATACTTCAATGCATCTATTATACACAAAGTATTGAATATTGACTAAAATTTCCAACTAGGTTTTTCTAAGTTTTTTGTCACCTTTTAGAATATGTGTTCAGAGCATGTGCATAGGATATCCATATCATAATATAAATCAAACCCTATATCCCATTTTTAGGTCAAAAATGGGTTAGTGGCCTCACTAATTCAAGCTGACCTTAAGGAATATTTTGTTAATGAGTGTTGCCTACATAACTAATACTCTAAATAGGACCTTAGACATATGTAGTTATCCCCTATGTGTTGGCTTATGTGTGAATAATGATGTATAATTTTATATGTAATTGCATGCATTGATCTATCTTGTAACTTGACAATTACTACTCATGGGCTATTATTTCAATGCTTTAGACCTATAATATGACTGATCTAATGACTGATATAGAAATAGGAAAGAATAAGATTGTAGAACTTAGTTGTGTAATTTATTGAGTGAACTTGAATAAGTCTTGTTTGGTATATGTTAGATGAATAATGAGGTGGATTTAACTTGTATTTATACCACCTCTTTGTTATTCATGAGAGGTTTAATGAAACATAATAGGTTGACTTTTATATTGAAATATTTTCAATTTTGAGTGTTTAGAAGGCATGAACACTTAGATTGGAGAATAGATAATAGTGTCAACACTATTGTCGAAGTCTAAACATAATTATCCAGGAAGATATAAGGTTTATTTCACTTTGTAACTATTTATTTTAGGCTATGGGTGATCTAGATAATTATAATAATAGGAATAGACTACAATATAAGCATTTAGACCTAGTGGTATGGTGAATGTGTGCTTATCAACTACAAGGAAGGTAAAAAACTAAAGGGTAGAGTCTTGGGTGATATTTTTTACATGTAAAATACTATTTTAACATATAAATATAGTTTTAAGAAACTACACCATGATCTTTGGGCTTTTTTCAATCCATACAATAATCTTACCAACCTTCACACTTTATGATATTGGTTGTAAACTATAAAACATTTTGGTTGATTCATGTAGATTATTTCCTTGATATTTACATTAATAAAATAAGTTTTCACATCCATCTAATGAAATTTATATCTATTTTGTGTTTCTAGAGCCAATAAATTTTTAATAGTAGTCCATTTCCTTTTTGGTTTATTGCTATCATTGTAATCTATCCCTTTATTTTTGGGAAAATCCCTTTGTGATGAGCCTTAATTTATGTTTGTCAAGTGAGACATATACTTTGTATTTTTTTCAAAATACCCACTTAAAATCAATGGGTTTACAATAAATTTGAGGATAAATTAACTTTGAACTTCCTTTCTTAACCAAATCATCATATCCACTTTTCATTGCTTTTCAACTTGTTTGGAAGAAGTTAGTTATGAATGAAAAGTACCATTGACTTCCTCTTACAGTGGGTCATCAATTGTAATATTTTATATCTTATCTTCAATTTCCTATAATACCTTGTCTAATTGATGAGTAGTTTTGTGTGCACTTTGAGTACCTATTTTTCTGACCTCATTAGGTCTGACATCTTTCAATGTCTGTGTGACCAATTTTGGCATCTTTTTTAGAATTTCCATATAAATAACTGAGGCCTCATTTTATTGATCTAAAACTCCTTAATTTTTATATATATGACCACCTTCTCATGAATTTTTTTTTTCACGAGGGGATTATCATTTTCAATTACAAGAGTTAATAGAGATTCAATTGTTTCCCAATTACATGTCCCCACTTGACTATTTGAAACTTCCATATCAATCCCCTTGAAAAGATCAAATTTAGCATATTTTTCAAGTTAGTGTAAATATTAACTTATGTTGGATATCACCTTAACTATATTAAAAAATACATCACTTTTTGATGAGAAATTTATTATTTTTAACATCATATAGTTTGTATGCCTTTGAAGATTGAGTATCCCAAAAGAATGTATTTTAGACTCTTATTATCCAATTTATTCCCTTTATCCTTAGGAATCAATATGTAACATGTTGATCCAATAAACTAAATATGTCACACTAAAATTAAATTAACATACTATACTTCATATGGAGTCTTCATTTGAAGGAATGTAAATGGTGACTTGTTGCAGAGATACACTATTATTTACACTGCTTCTGCCTAGAAATGTAGATTTAACCCTTTTAAATATAGCATTACTCAAACCATGTTCATCATGATTTTATTCATCCTTTCAACTACTTAATTTTGTTGATTAATGGAATATGAGATGATATTTGATCCCATTTTTCATGAGATAGGCTTCAAACACCTTTGATGTGAATTCACCATTATTGTCAGTCTTAAGTATCCCAATGTGGGATCATACTTCATTTTCAATCATTGATCAAAACCTTTGAAAATTCTTAAAGGCTTATGATTTTTTATTCATAAAGTAAATTTAATTAATTCTTTAGTAGTGATCAATGAACAACATGAAGTACTTATGACCAAAAATAAAAATAATTGGTAGATAACACAACTAAGAGTGAAATAACTAGAATTTTTTGTCATCTTTCCATTCTGACCTTTGAAATGGATCCCTTCTTTGTTTAGCCAATTTTAAAGCTTCACACTTTTTATTATTTTTGGGTAGTTTTGGAAAACCTAAAACACCATTATTTTTGTATTATGTGAATGTTATCATAATGACGATGCCCAAATCTTTCATACTAGATAAGACTTTATGGCATTCTTTCTTTAGTGAGATGAAAAAAAATTCTTGGAACATAATACTCACCCCTGAGTTTAAAAAAATCCTTTCTCAAATTCAATCAAAAAAATTGTATTATCACATTTTATTTTGATCTTCACCTCTCCATCATCCATCATAATCGAGTGGCCTTATTTTTAAAAGAACACTAGATACATCAAATTTATTTTCAATTGTGAAAGATATAGGCCATTATGGAGAATAAAATATAGAATCCTAATGCCTTGATTCTAATTGAACCTTTTCCTTGAGGTTACAAACTTTTTTATCTACCAAATATACTGGACCACAACTTTCTTCATGAAACACCTCAAATAAGTCCCTTCAAAAAGTCATATGTCATGGGTCACTAGTGTTTATGACCCAAATATTATCTTAAGTTGAAATCACAAAGGCATTATTTGTTTCATCTAAGATAGAGAGCATGAATTCACTTGAAAACTAATTTTAGTCTAGTTCTAAGCTTTCTTTATATATATATATATATATATATATATATATATATATATATATATATATATATATATATATATATATATATATATGATTCAATCTTGTCTCATGGTGTTTTATATTAAAGGGCCTCATGACTCCCTTTTCTTTCATAACATTTGAAAAATAAGTTTTTTTGTTGTTTTGCTTTCCCTGATTTGACCATTATTTTTTGCTATATTTTCCACACTACCCTTTATTTTTACCTTTACCTTTATCATTTCTAGAATTTTTGGAAGAATTTCCTTTTTGGTTATCATAGAAAATGCTTTGTATTGTGGATTCAATCTTTTTTCCAAATGATTTTTCTCTTTTAGCCATCATCTCAACTAATTGATCAAAAGTGAGAGTCTTCAATATATTTCTTGTTTGAAAATACCCTAAGTAGTTTGAATATGTAGTGAGAAGAGATTTTATGAATGTGGTCATGTATGCATCAATATTTACATCAATAATATCAACATCATGTTTAATAGCTTAGATTTCTAAAGCCATACTCATGACATTTTCATTCTTAAACTCAAGATTGAAATTTTCCAATTGAATTTCTATGAACTTCAATTTGGAGTGAGAATCATTCAAGTCCTTCAATTTTCATAGTTCTTCCCAAAGAGTGTTTCACCCCTGTATGTGATGAAAAAATTAAACATCAACTAAGGCCCTCATCAAGGCCAATGATTTTGAATTATTATGATTCTAGGATTATATTTCCTTTAATTAATTTGATTCAATTTATTTTTCATCCCCATCACACATGTCAAACAATAATTCAATGAATATGAGAGTGTTCTCCACCTATTTCGACCATTCTAACCAAGTGTCCTTCCTAGTTAGTGTTGTGTAAATAATTATATTGACTAAGTACATGTTTATTGTTTAGGGATATGGTTTAATTTTTTACCACTCCAAAAAGGTTTCTTTTTCTATATATGACTAGAAAAAAATACCAAACCTCTTGATGCTTTCCCTTCATATATACCCAATGGTAAATGGAAGAAGCTTGTCCTTTTTTCATACCTGGAAGAGATGTTAAATCACATGAGAGCATGAGCATATATGGTACTTAGGTAGTATGTGAAAATAATTTTTCTTATTTATAACATATGCTTAGTGATAAATCTTTGTACATGGTTTTAGCTTCCCTATATAATCTTTTTTTTTTAATTTTAGGAGTTATGTCTAGAGATAAATATTAATGGGTAATGAAGGGAAAATGGAAAAATGATGTTTAATCCTTATTTATCCCCATCAATTTATAGGGATGATGCATTAAACACCATTACTAAATTTATATTAGGTGATGGATGTATAAGTTTGATCATGAATATATTACTCATAAATGTAAACCAAAGGCATAATTAATACCAAATGTTATGATTTTTGCAACTTTTTTAGTTTTTCAATTTTTTAATTTTGAAAATAAATCCTTTTAATTTTAAATCTAGTTTGTGAAAAAGTAATTTATTATTTTTAAATAATTCAAAAATCAAAATTTCCTTATTTATTCTAGAAAAACCCTAAAATATAAAGTATGTGCTTTTCAACTTGAAGCATAAAAAATAAAAATTTCAAAACTAAAACTTAGCTTTATTTTAATGAGTGCTTTTAAAGATTTAAAAACATATCTTGGAATGCCTTATTTTCTTGGATCATAATTTATTTATGCTCAGTACCAATGCCTTAAAATTATCTTTGACTAGTCTAATGCTTTACTTTCTAATGCCAACATGTATCTTTCAAATTAAAATACCAACATAGATCAGTCAAACATTTTAACTTAATAGGTTATATGCTCTTTTAATGCAACAAAATAAAAGGAAATATAGTTCAATGTTTTATACAAGTCATTATAATTCTTCTTGTAGGTAATTCAACACTTTGATAATGTCATAATAGAATACAACTAGTATTCTTGTATTCCTTCCTAAAAAAAAGGCCAAACACCAATGTCAAACAACATATAAGAAGAATGACAAAACTCATACCAATCAGGTGGAGCACATACTAGAGCTGAACCAAATGACTGATGAGAAGATATTCTCATGGAATATCTTAATTTATAAGATTTAAAAAAATCCATATGCCACCCAACTTTTTGTGCAGCCAGTATAAATTAAGAGTAAATAATAGAGTATAATAAAATGAAAAAACAAATTGAGGAGAAAAATGATGGGAAAAGCTTGTACTTTGATATTAATGTTAGGCCAGTTATTTTGACTAAAAATAAAATGATAATGGTGAAAACCAAATTTGTATTGCATTAAAAAATGAAGAATATAAATATTAAATTTATAGCCATAAGGTGGTTATTCAATTCATCTCCTATGGTGACTATTCACCTTCTACAAAAAGATAAAAACAACTCATGTGAGATTATAACATATTATGTAAAATAGTATTACAAAGTAAAGTTAAATTTTTAGTGCCACATGTCTTAGTTAAGTAATTGAAATTCTAAGTTATTCTTATAAAAATTCAAGTCTATTCATGTAATGTTTAGTTATATCTTAAATTTGGTATACATGTTTTAAGTTTTGTATTGTAATAGTTTTTTATCAAGTTTATCCATTAGTTATAAAGTGCCATATAATTACTTCTACAATAGTAGTTTTTAGTCTAAGGTGTTTAATAGTTTTGTATGTGGTATTTATTTATTTCAATTTTATTTAGTTTATAAATTATTAACTTATTATTAAATTTTTGAGTCTATAGTGTCTTTAAGTCTAGTTTATTTATTTAATATAGTTTTAAATAGTATGTGCGGTATAAGTGGTTTTATTTTGTTGTTCAAACTAAAAGTGTGTTTAAGTATATTCAATTTCATTAAAAAAATTTATTGTTGTCTTTTTTCCAATGTTTCCTATATGTCATCAATAGTTAAATACAAATTTAAAATTTTCCCCATTGTAAGTGTATGTAATATCAGGTGAACCTAGTGTCCTCAAAAACATGTTTGTGTTGGTGCATTGACTATAATTTATGCTATCCATGATTGAGTAGTAATGATGAAGATAGAGGTTACAAATGTAAAATTCACTGAAAAGCTTATCACTTATTTTAAACATATGTATGTATCCCCTATTGATAAAATGTTTCATAAGTGATTTGTCAATGAGAGTCCCTACACTCAATAAATGTAAAAGCATGAACATTTATATTTACATATGTAGGTGTCCTATAATTAGATATATAAGTGATATATTGATGAAAATCCCATCACTCACTAGATTTTAAATCATTATAAGTTATGTTTACATATATAGGTTATCACTTGATGCAAAGTGCACATCTAGTTTGTTTTTTATGTATATGTTAACATACATGTTTTGTTTTTAGTATGTATGGTATGGTTCATGTCCCTATGTCTACACTAAGTGGGGGGAATGTTAGTATTATTAGTGTTTGCCATAATGTTATTATATGTGTTTGTTTGTGTGATCACTCACCTAAAAGATAAATTTGGGTAAGGATATTTAGGAGAGATAAATCAAGAGGTAAGACTTGATCCTTTGTTTATAAGATCAAGAGAGTGTATAAAAACCTCTCTCGATTGTTGAATAAAATAAAAGTTTGATTTTTTATGGATTTCATGGGTCAGTATGTATGTTTTTCATTTTGGTGGCATGATAATTTATCCAAAAGGTTGTATATTTATACAATTTAATCCTAATGTTGTTCCCTTATCTATCACTCATAAAACACACATCTTTAATCACTTACACATTGAGAGGGACTTCCATAAATTTATCAAACCTAAAATTAGTCATAAGGAGTAGGCCCTATCCAAGTCTAAAGCACCTAAGCCAAGTCAAATTTACCATTATCAAGTTTCAAAATCTATATTATAGATTGAATTTGTAAAAGGAGCACCATTACATGCATACACCTAACAAGGAGAACTACATGTGGTTTGAATTCCTTTATTAGAGTATTGGATACATAGGTAGCACTCAACCATTCATTTGGGAGTGGTTGATATCATCTCAATCCATTTTTATTCCCCTTTTTAGGCCTAAACCTTGTGTCAAAAGTGGAGTTAGGGTTTTCAAGTGAAGGAGATAAGTTTTTTGGATTTACACACATAATGAAAATATGATATTGTGTAAGAAGACAATTTTCAAGTAGAAAAAATGGCATGCAATAAAATAGTCATAAATAAGTCATAGGAATATATCTAGAAATATAATATGCCTCCTTAGTGGCAAATGTCTAGATATTGATGATTTCATCTGTACAAATCTATACACTCTTGTTCCTGATATGAGAGACTACTTATCTATTTCTAACCCTTTATATCACCTATACACAGTCTTAGTCTTACACATAATAGTAAAAAGCTAATTATCTTAATTTTCTTTGTGATTTTGATAAATAGTAAGTTATAATTTCTCAATCATATTATATTGTAGCATTCCTATTTTTTTATTATTATTATATACTATACAATCTAAATTCTCATAATTTTTATCTTGTTTAGGTTAACTTAATAAAAATAAGTTAAAATAGCTTCCCTCAAATAAATTGAACCGATACCAAAATATAAATAAAATATATAACAAATGAGATGGAAGTTAACTATATTTCATTTAAAGAGAGCATAATTATATTATAATATAGCTAGAGTCTTCAAAATGGAAACATTATTTGAGAAAGATCAATTTAATATCATTCATAAATACATTTATATTAGTTTATGCTCTTAATTCATACTAATTATATGCTAGCCAATTATTACTTTTGATGCATGTGGGATTATCTTAAATAGCTCAAGGGATGACAAAAAAAGGGTATGCATCCATATATTTTATTAATAACATTCTTTTTAATTATGATGAGGGGATCCTAACATGTCCTCCCCCTTAAGAATGTTTTCCCTCTAAGCTAAAGATCAAGAAACTACTATTTGGAGAAGGAGATCCCAAGTTGCATCTTTTGGTTGCATCATATATAGTCCATTTTAGTCATATTTCACTAGACTATAACAACTACACATAATATTCTTCACTTTATCATTTACAGACACTTTTTCTAGTAATAGCTTATTGAAGCATCAATATCCATGAGTGCTTGCCTTAAAGTGTGGTTTAGGAATGGGATTGGAAAGGCTCATGATGTTTTAATAGAGATGTTATTCTATCATGATTACACAATCTCTATTATCATTTTAACCTCCTCTAAGTGTCTATCCATTTATCTCTCATGTTTACCTTTTATCCACATTTGTTAGTTTCCCTATATCTTATAGTATCAGCCTACCTGATATCATTTATTTTGTGCCTCCACCCTTCCTATATTATATCAACTAGTTTGATATAGTTTTAGTCCTATCTTCTGACATCTAATTATATTGACCTTGCCAATAGTATTCAATGCTAGTCAACTTCTTTTAATCGTATCGACCAAGCCAATACTATTATCTTATAATATAGGGTTAGTTTTGGGTATTGGATCAGATATATAGGGTTTATTTTCATTAATAATTAATCATATACCATTTATTCACTATTATTTCTTTCACTTTTCTACCATAAGAAAATTTTGGGAGAGTAAGTGGCTCAAAACTTTATCTTGAGGAGTTTTGTCTTAAGGTGTCAATAGAACTCAATATGAGGAGTCATTATGGGTTCCAAGCTGAGGATATCTTAGGTCTTTATCCAAACATTTAAGTTCTTCAACCTACATCTCTTACAAATCTCCACTTGAGAGAAAGGAGATATTGAAGTCTTGATGGGTCCACCTCAAGGTTAGGGACAAAACATCAGAGATATGTTTCTAGGCATTTGTTGATAATTTTAGTTTATCCAATTTTTTTAGGGAGATATAAAGAGCTCATTTTTTATTATATTACCATTATTTTAAATAATACTTGCTAAAAATAACTGGTAAAATATGAGTCATGATTAGAGTGATACACCCTTAACCTATGGTATGTCTAGGGATATGTGTGGCTTACGTGTATCTTATATTATCTTATTGCATTTATCTATATTCTTAGTAACATATGCCTATGGAATAACCATGGTTAATTATAGTATATATAGGAGGTAGTTTTTAGTACTTGAGAATCATATTTTGAATTCTAATCTTATTGCATTATTGTGGAGGCTTCCCCATCAAAGTGGCTCAGCTATATTTATCAATAATTCTTCTCTTCTATCAATTAGTTTTTTGGATCTACATATTCTAATCTTATTTTCATGATATAATATATTTAGTGTGAGAACATCTAATTAAATTCATTACAAGTGGTGAGCTTCAATTTGGACCAATTTATGTGGCATTATTTTTTATATCTTATGTTACAGGTCTCCTACAAGCAAAAGGATTGAAAAAACATAATTTTTGATAAGGGAAAAAAAATTATATCACTGTAGTATTATTTGAAGTGATTTTTTGCAAAAAAAAACACCCTCATGCAAATTATAAATCATTGGATTCATCTCAATGAGATGATCATAATATTATAATCTATAGGTACACTTTTTAGGGCATACCCAAAACAACTTTCTAAAATCATGAATGTCATTACGAGTTTATTTTCATGCCTCTTAGTCTAAAAAATTCACCATTTACATTTCATATTTTGGTGAATACTATTTTTACACCATTTTTTTGAAATTTTGTGTCAATTTTTATTGATGACATCCTCATTTATAAAAAAAAATGGGAAGACCATTTGAAACATGTGTAATAGATACTTTTGATTTTGGAACAACATAAACTTTATGCTAAAACCTTCCAAATGTGTTTTTGGCATTAGATAGGTGGAGTACTTAGGTCACATTATTTTACATGAAGGAATGAAATTTTATCCTAACATATCCAAGTGATGATGGAGTGGAAAGTGCATAGGACCCTCAGGAACCTTAATGATTATAGAGATAACAGGTTACTATCATAGGTTTATCAAAAATTATGGTGGCATCATAGCCCCACTCACATATTTGTTGAAAAATACTTATTCTATTGGATTAAACCAAGGCATATGAACAACTAAAAATAGTTATGTGCACCACTCTAGTTTTGGCTACCCATGATAATTATAAAACTTGTATTGTTAAATGTGATCTATTAAGATACAGCTTGGGGAATCTAATCATGTAATAATTTAGGACATTTTCATTTGAGATTCATCAAGTGAAGGGAAAAAATAGGCTCAAGCCAATATATGAGAAAGAGATTATGTCTATTATGCATGTATTCAAGTAATGAAGACCTTATCTTATGGGTCAACACTTTTAGGTAAAAATTGATCATGATAGCCTCAAAAAAATATAGAACAATGATTGTAATAAAAATAATAATATAAATGGGTGACTAAAATGTGAGTATATTATTTTAAAATAATATATACGAAAGGGAAATAGAATGTGGTGGTAGATGCACTATCTAGCTAGGATGAATCAACTAAGGAATTATTATGCACAACGACCACTTGGTAGGCAGATAGGATAAAGGAATCAAGATCAAAATGGGAGAATGCTAGGGATACCCAAGATTTGATTCAAAATATTCAACTTGGTTTTGGAGGGTCTAATTTTTTTGAATGGAATGGGAATAATTCTCTCCTCAAAGATAAAAATTCTTTAAGAACTTTATTCATCTACAATTAGAGGTCATTCAGTATGTTTGAAAACATATCATAGAGTTAAGAAAGATTTATTTTGGTAAGGACTCAATGGGTATGTCCAAAAAAATATGGCTAAATTCATGGTATGTCAATAGACCAAAGGTGAAACCATTAAGACCCTAGGGATTTTTTAGCCTTTAACCATCCATATCTAGAGGTGGGAAGAGGTTTCCATGGATTTCATTATTGGGTTACTATGGTTTAAAGTTAAAATTTTTATCATGGTAATTGTGGGTTGACTCAAAAAGTACTCATTTCTATTCCTTATCACAATCATTTGTCACTAGTACAATAGATTTTGATTTTCTCAGTATAGTTCATAAATTACATGGTACTCCAAATATCATTTTAAGTGACTGAGATCCCATATTTATTATTAATTTTTAGACTAAATTATTTTCATGTTTGGGAACCAAGTTGGATCATATCTCATCATATCATCCTCAATTTGATGGACAAATAGAGGTAGTCATAAAAAATTATAGGGGTATATTTTTTATTTTGATTCTAATAAATAGGATAAATTGGTTCATTTGTTGCCACTTATCAGATGGTGGTATAACACTTATTTTCATACTTCTTCCAAGATTCTTCCCTTTATGTCATTGTATGTTTATCACCCTCCATTCATCACTTTAGCCTTGAAGGTGCATCCCAAGGTTTGACTTATTGAGGAACACATTCAAATCAATAGGAGGTACTCGTTAGTTAGTGAGAGAATTTAGTAATGGCATATAATCAATTGAAGTAGCAAGTAGATCAACACCATATTAAGTATAATTATGACATAGATAATTTTATATTTATGTGTTTGCATCCATATAATCATATATCTCCAAACTAATAGAAAATGGATAAAAAAATTCCCCTAAGTATTATGGCCCTTATCATATCTTGTATAAAAATGGTAGTGTGACCTACAAGTTGGAATTTCCCCTATCCACTCACATACATTCAATATTCCATGTCTCTTGATTGAATAAGTTAATTAGACATAAAAAAATTACTCAATCTAAGTTAATTGAATTGGATGAAGAAGGTTGAGTCATTTTTTATCCTGAAGAGATCCTTCACATGCACACTAAGCAACTACAAACTAGAGAGATTAAGGATTATTTGATAAAATGGAAGAATTTACATTATAAAGATGAAACATGGGATGATGAGGCATTTTTTTTCAATGTTTAGGAAAACATTTTTTTGAAGGGGAGGGACATACTACATCCTTAACCTATGGTGTGTCTAGGGATGTGTGGTTGACTTGTGGCTTACATACCTCTTATATTATCTTGTTTCATTCTTTTGTGTTCTTAGTAAGTTTGGCCTACGGAATAATTATGGATAAGTAAAGTATATATAGTAGGTATTGGTTAGTATTTGAGTACCATATTGTAAATTCTACTCTTATTTCATTGCTATGGAGGTTCCCCCTCAAAGTGGCTTTGATATATTTATGAAGGATTCTCCTCTTCTATCAAATATTGTTATGGATCTACATTTTTCTCTTATTTACACATTATAATATTTTATTTCATTAAAATTTAAGTAATTTCATTACATAGAGAGAATAGAAGTGTTTTATCAAAATTAGGATAAACTGAGTGTTTGAATTCTTGATCTCATTCTATTATTTTTTATTTCATATCCTCCCCCTTAAAAAAAATTTCCCTCTAAGATAAAGATAAAAATAATACTATTTAGAGAAGGAGATCTCAAGTTGCAACTTTTGGTTTCATCTTATATACACATAATATTTTTCAATTTATCATTTACTAACACTTTATCTTGTAATAGCTCGTTAACACATCCATTTACTTGAGTGCACACCTTAAAGGGTTCACCAGAATGGGGTGGGAAAGGATTTTAGTTCTTTTAAATATATGGTGATATCTTAAGTTCGACCTCCTCTAAGTGTTTATCCATTTATCTCTTGCATTTACCTTTTATCAAGATTTGTTAGTCTCCATATATCCTAAGGTATTGGCCTACTTGATAGAATTTTTTATGCCTTCACCCTTATTATATTGTATCGATTAGCCCAATATTTTTATGAACCTATATTTTGACATATATATTGTATTAGCCTGGAACATACCATTAAGTTTCAGCCAACTTATTTCAACTATATCAATCAGGTCGATACCATTGGCTTAGAGTCTAGGGTTGGCTTTGGATATTATATCAGTATATATAGGGATCATATTTCATTCCTAATTAATCATATACCATTTATTCACTCTAATTTCATTTGCATTTTTGACCTAAGGAAGTATTGGGAGAGTTAGTGTCTTATAACCTTAGCTTGAGGAATATTGCCTTAAGGTATCATTGAAGCTCAATAGGAGGATTCATTAGGGGTTCCTAGTTAAGGATATCTTAGGTATTCATCAAACCAATTGAGGTTTTCAACATAAAACATCTATTAAAAATTTCTAATTAAGCCAAGGGAACTATTGAAGTGTTTATGGATCCACCCCAAGGTAATAATTTCTACCCCTACACTCTTTCACTTATTTATTTAGTTGATTAGATGTTGTTTGTTGCTTTATGAATATATGTATGTGTATCTTTTTTTTGGCATTTTCCACACCAAATAAGTTGGTGTGTCTATATGATTACTTAGACTTGTCATAAGTCACTTTAGATTTCTTCAAGCCCCATTTGGTTTACCATGGCACATTAACCATTTATTATCATTATAACCCATCCTTTAATTTATTTTATCTTGTGTAATCATTTACTTTACAACCATAATGTATTTTTGTTAAGGTATAATGATATATACATCTTTGTGCCATAGGTTTAGGATTTAGAACCCTTTCTTATTATCATTCATGTTTTAGGTTGCCCTCTATTATATCTACATAATTCATTTGGTCCTTACTTGATCATCCAAGTATAATAGGCTTTGTCTGATTAACCTTACTCGAGTCCTAGTATATTGAGAGAAAGTGTATAGTTGTAGGTTAATCCTAGCCCATGTATACATTTTGGTGAACCTAAAATGAATCTTATTCCACCTTTAGTTATATTAGTTTCATGTTTTTCATTATATATACTTATAAAAATATTCCAAATCATCGTATTTCATTAATCAATATTATATCATCTAACCCAATATTGTTTGTTAAAATTTAGTAATTGTATTGGCCATCTTGATATAATTTTATATTTATCTACCTATGGTATTAGCTAACCTTATACCATTCCATGTGTTTTTAATTATATATTATAGTCCAATATAACATTTTTTATCAACTACCACTAGTACCACCTTTTTACCAAACTTATCAGTCAGGATGATATAGTTCGTTATTCAAATTTAGTAATCAATTGTATTGGCCTGATTGATACCATCTATCTCTTATGACCAATTTAATTCATCATGATATCACCTCTTCATATCTTCCTAGTGATCCTAAACCCATTCTATTTTATGTGGTTTGTTCTTTTCATCAATAAATGATTACCATTGAAGGTAACTCTTCATGGTCTAACTATAATACACCTTTTCTCATGGCCAAG
This sequence comes from Torreya grandis, assembly GCA_037957365.1. Taxonomy (NCBI): domain Eukaryota; kingdom Viridiplantae; phylum Streptophyta; class Pinopsida; order Cupressales; family Taxaceae; genus Torreya; species Torreya grandis. The sequence goes on from JARHVA010006290.1 coordinate 204,770, forward strand.
GATTCTAATGATGATCTTCCCACTTATGATGATACCTGTAATAAAATAAAATATTATCAATATGGTCCTCCCATTTATGATGATCCCTATGAGGATATTAATGATATTATGTATGATACTTATGATATTGATGAAGATCCTCATGATGATCTTACCTATGACCCTGATGATCTTTTTTACTAGGGGGAAGACCCTAATGTTGACATTTATAATGGGACTAAAGATTACCAATATAATCCCCTATATATGAAGATCCCTATGACAATCCCATTAATGAAACTTATAATGGGACCAATTATTCTTAGTATGGTCCCCTAATATTTTATGATCCCAACTTCACCACTTCTCACATGGTTGAAAATAAATACAATGATTTTCATATATATGATGATGCTTCTAATGGAGGTGAAAACACTATCATGGTAGTAGATGTTCCCATTGATAATGACTATGATATGGATGAATTTTTTTTTATGATTTTCTCATCTTTAGAAATCTCAATTTCAAATCAAGAAATGGTCATCATGGTTTCCTTTATGTTTACCCACCCTCTACCCCACCTTGAAAGGCCTTAGGAGGATGAGTCATCAAACCTCTACTCACATTCAACTAAATTATGTCAACTCATTAATTTATTAATAACCCCTTATATAAATGCATAATACATTATACACTATAGGTGATTTTGATCCTTGATCCTATATGAAAATTCATAACTATCATACTTCTTTCTCTCCAAAATCCCCAAAAAAATCACTTCTTTATAATAGTATCATCCAACCTGATACAATTCAGTTATAACCAGTTATAAATAATAGAACTAACCATGACCCAAAATGTGTCGATAAATTTACTTTATCTATAGTCAATTGAATTAGCCATGACCCAAAATATGCCAATATAATTTAATTTCACTCACCAAACCATATTTATTTGGCCAATATAGTCCCTTTTAGTCATATTTCACTAGACTGTATTGACTACACATAATATTATTCACTTTATCATTTACTAATACTTTATCTTGTAATGGTTTGTTGATGAATCCATCTCCATGAGTGCATGTTGTAAAGGGTGGATTGGGAATGGGATGGGAAAGGCTTATGGTGTTTTAAAAGAGATGTTATTATATCATGATTACACCATTTCTACTATCATTTTGACCTCCTTTAAGTGACTATCCATTTATCTCTCATGTTTATCTTTTATCCACATTTGGTAGTTTCCCTATATCTTATAGTATTAGCCTACCCAATATCCTCTATTTTTTTCCTTCACAATTCCTATAATATATCATATAGTCTGATATAGTTTTGGTCTTATCTTATGACATCTAATTATATTGGCCTTGCTAATAGTGTTCAGTGTCAGTCAACTTCTTTCAACCGTATCAGCTAGGATCATTAGCTTATATCCTAGGGTTGGTTTTGGGTATTGGATCATATATATAGGGGTCATTTTCATTCCTAATTAATCATATAAAATTTATTTTTTATATTTTATCTCACATTTATACCATAATAAATTATTGGGAGAGTTAGTAGCTCAGAACCTTATCTTGAGGAATTTTTTCTTGCAGTGTCATTGAAACTCAATATGAGGAATCATTGATATTGGTTATTTATACAACCATTTGATATCTTCAACATACAAAATATCTTTAAAATCTCCACTTGAGACAAAGGTGATATTGAAGTGTCAACAAGTCTACCTCAAGGTAAGCATTTTTATCCCTACACTCTTTCACTTATTTACTTAGTAGATTAGATGTTACTTCTTACTTTATGAATATGTTTATGTGTATCTTTATTTAGGATTTCTCCACACTAAAAAATTTGGTGTGGCTGTAATATTACTTAGACTTTACATAAATCACTTTATCTTGCCTAAATCCCCATTTGTTGACCATGGTACCTTACCCCTTTAATATCATTCTACCCCATGCTTTAGTTTAATTTATCTTGTACAATCATTTACTTTACAACCATACATTTATTAAGGTTTAGTGAGAGATACATCATTATCCCCATAGGATTAAGCTTTGGAACCCTTTCTTTTTTTCATTTATGTTCTAGGTTACCCTCTACTATATCTACAGAATTCATTTGGTTATTAACCGATCATCCATGTATTGTAACCTCTATTTGATTGACATTACTCAAGTCCTAGTTGAGAGAAAGAGGATAGTTTTAGGTTAATACTATCTCGTGCATGCACATCCTTTGAAATTGGGCCATTATCTCAATGATGGACTAATTTTAAAGCTAGCATGAAAACTTATACAAGATAGTTTTAGGATTGAAAATCATAGATCCATTAGCATCAATATTAGGAAGCATTGTCTGAGATATGACATGTTTTCCAATGACTTTCTTCAAATATGGAACATGAAAAAAATGATAAAATCAAGAAGAAACTAGAATTTCAAGCTTGTAGGGTATAGTTCCAATCTATTAAATAATATTATAAGGCTCATAGAACTTTAGAGCTAGTTTCTGGTGACCCTTCATTTGTAAATAGGTCTACTTATAATTTTTTAATTGAATAAAACAATATCCACTAGTAGGAATACACATCCTATTTGGTGTTCAATGAAATGATGTTTAAGGTGATTTTGAGCCAAGTTGAGATTTTTTTGGACTTTAAGAACATTATTCAATGCAATGAGGGTTGTGTCAACTATTTGCACATGATAACTTCTTAGAAGGTAAGAGAGGATAGAGGGTGGATTTTGACCATAGACTACTTTGTAAATATACATTTTAGTGGTTGTGTGATGTGTGGTGTTGTACCACCATTCAAAAATTGGTAACCACTTGACCCAATGATGTTGATGGTTAGGTAAAAAACATCATAGATATGTTTCTAAGAATTTACTGATAATTTTAGTTTGACCATTTTTTAGGGTGATATAAAGATCTCATTTTTAATTGTATTACCATTATTTTGAATAATTCATGTTAGAAATAACTGTTAAAATATGAGTCATGATTAGAGTGATACACCTTTAACCTATGGCATGTCTAGGGATATGTGTAGTTGACTTGTGGCTTACATACCTCTTATATTATCTTGTTGCATTTCTTTGTATTCTTATTAAGTTCAACCTATGGAATAACCATGGTTAAGTATAATATATATAGGAGGTGGTGATTGGTATTTGAGAATCATATTGTGAATTCTACTCTTATTACATTGTTGTGGAGGCTTCCCCATCAAAGTGGTTTAGCTATATTTATCAAGCATTCCTCTCTTATATCAATTATTTTTATCGATCTATATATTATAATCTTATTTGAATTATATAATATTTTAATGTGCAAACATCTAAATAATTTCATTACAAGTGGTATCAAATATTTAATTTGGGAAAGTTTATGTGGCATTATTTTTTAGATCTTATGTTGCAGGTCTCTTACAAGTGAAAGGATAAAAAAAACATAATTTGTTATCAAGGAAAATTTCTTTTTTCCATCACTATAATATTATTTGAAGTGATTTTTTTATTAAAAAATCACCCTTGTGCAAATTAGTATTCAGTGGATTCATATCAACAAGATGATCATACTATTATAATTTGTAGGTGCACTTTTTAGGGACAAAAAATCCCACCCTTATGCACATTAGTAGTCATTAGATTCATCTTAGTGAGATGATCGTAATGGTATAATCTACTAATATAATTTTTTGGGGTTAAAACTATCCATCTTAAGGTTTGTACATGGCTAGTCTTAATACTCATAAATATAAGAAATGGAAAAAAACTCCAAAAAATCCTCACAAGGATGACATGGAGTCTATCACTTCTAATATATTTATTTTTGACATAGTTCACTAACTTCAGTCAGATTTACAAAGCATGGTATAGAAAGATGATCTTTGTATGATCAAATGGGACATCATTGGGTTAAGAGGGGACCTAAATGTTTTGAAGGATCAATTAACACTTATAACTAGTCACTTATTACATCTCATCCTTCACAAAATAATCCTCCACCACTCTAGTTTAGTTTTCCCCATTCAAACAATCACACCTATAATCCTAGTCTTAAGTAGTTGTTACCAAAAGTGGACTTGTACAAATTTGATTATAAGGATACACTCACTTAGATCAATCAAATTGAAAATTTATTTGATCTACATTAGACTCCATGTGCATAAAAGGTGTTCATGGCCTCTTTGTATCTAGAACCTGAGTAGTTGATTCGGTATAGATGGTTTTGTGCTCAAAATAAAAATAAGAGCCTTCAGGTTACATAGTCTATATTTTATGAGGAGCTACAACTCCAGTATCATAATAATGTCTTAGAAAACTAATTTAGTCAGCTAGCTAAATTATGTTAAATAGGGACTATGAAGGATTATATTCATTAATTATGTAATCTCTCTTTTCATGTGAATGACATCAGTGAGGTAAATTTAACTATCTTGTTCTTGGGTGGTTTCAAAGATAGCATTCAAATCAAGGTTTGCATTTTTAGTCCTAGTTTAGTATCTAAATCCATACAAATGGTATACATGGTAGAGATAAAATATATGATCAAACAAATACCTTAGTTAATGTTCACAAACATAATTTCCCAACCCATCATTTTGTCAACCTATAATATTGACCCCTTAGCAAATTGAAGAGAAGCGTGCAAAAGGGTTATGTTTTAGCTATGATATAAAATGGATCATAGGACATATATGTGTTGAAAATAAGTGTTTCTACATTAAAATTGCAAATGAAAATGAAAAATATGAAGAGGTATCAAGTGCAAGTCTTTAAGAACCTAAGGATGAATCTAAATATTCTCAACCTAATATTTCTTGTCACATACTTTTAGCTATGATTACTCCTCAGAGTTTTAAGATAGTGGGTTTCCTCAATAAATAGAAGGTGATTATGTTGATTGATTTTTGGAATACAAAAATATTTATCAATAGTAAGTTTGCTACTTGTTTAAACTTTTTTATTTACCCAAATCCATAATTTTAGGTCATGATTGTATATTATAGTATAGTAAACTTTTCTTTAAAATGCCATAATATTAAGTTTGTTATGGGATAATACTTATTAGATTATCTTGTGTTTCTTATTTTCATGGGTAGGGATAATATTATTTTTAGAGTGAAATGGATCACCACTTTGGGCATGATTGAGATTGATTTATAGAAATTATTCATGTGTTTTCATTTAGAAGGCATGACATTTGAACTACGTAGTTTATGGTCTAAATGTCTATAATCGGTTCGTTCTCACCAAGTGATAAAGATGATCATAAAAGGTGTTGAAGGATTTTTTGTATGATTTTTTTCAATAGAATTTTAACCAACCAAGGAGTCTACACATCCTAATTTACAACTAATGTTGGATGACCATTCTATTATTTTTGGTGCTATGCCAAAAAGAATTTTATATACACATAATATTTTCAAACTTTATCAATTATTGATGTTTTCTCTCTTATAAGAACCCATCGAGTCTTAATCTTTCTAAGTTTACACCTTAGTATTTGCATCAAGAAAAGGGTGGTTAGACCATTAGTGTTTCACAAGATTGTTATCCCATATACCACAAATTACAACCAACATAAACCTCTCCTATACAATTCCCTAAGCTTTGAATTCTATCTTACACACTCACCCAAGTAAGTCACCACCTTACTTATCCCCTAACTAAGCCTAAAATCATTTTTGACATTTACTAAATAATGTTAGCCTAGGCTAACTTTGTATTCAAATTGATATTTACACATTACAGTCTAGGTTGGCCTTGGTTGACCTAGACTAGGACCTAACTTGCTTTTATTAAATAATGATACATGGTCAAATTAGTCTAACCCTATCAATTAAACTTTTAAAAAGGTTTAGGGTTAGATTCATTTATATATACACATTCATTTTACCATTTCCTATAGAGATAATGGAGTTAATTATTCATTTGTGCTTCTTTATAATATCTTCTTCGACCTTTCTACATGAGGAGTTATTTCTTAGGGTTTATACTTGGAGAAAAATCTTGTCTTGTGGAAAAGTCTTAGATGATTAGGCCTATCTTATTTATCCTTATAAACCATAACAACCTCTTGTAAATCACCTTTGCCAAGGGACAGATTAAGTCTTGATGGGTTCATCTTCAAGGTAAGTATCTCTAACTTTACTCTTCTCTTTTATTATATATAAGTATCTCTAACTTTACTCTTCTCTTTTATTATATATAAGTATCATAAGTAGTGGATTTTGAATATATTATTGTCTCCATATATTAGGGTTATATCTATACATAGCTTAATTATAATTATTCTATGCATGTATAATTTTATGTTTATTACTCCCATTTTGTGTCATATGTTTTGGTGAGCACTAGATTAGATTTTACTTTACTTTTCATTTACTTAGTGAATATGAAAACATAGGACTTAGCTAGGTTTATTCCATAGTGTTTCTAGAATAGAGATTTGGAACCCTCTCTAGTGATGTTATTATTGTAAGATATCCCTTGGTTATTTCTTTTGGATCCATATTGGTCATGATCCTAAATATCTAATGTATTAAAAAACAAAAGTGTAATATTTATCTTCTCTAAGATAGGATTAATTAATAAGTAAGTTGTATTTTCCTTTGTATACAACTTCCACCAAGTATACCACATGAAAATGTCATTAGAAAAAATTTAGGTAGTAAACCACCCAATATCATACCCTATAGGTATCCCTATGCCCAAAAGAGTGAAACTACAAAAATGGTGCAGGAGATGCTAGAATCAAGAATTATCAAACCCAACCAAAGTTAATATTCCTCCCTGGTGGTCATGGTGCATCATAAGGATGATACTTAGAGGATGTGCCTAGACTATAGACAAATTAACAAGTACACCATAAAATATAAGTTTACTATTCTAGTAATTGATTATTTTTTAGATGAATTACATGGTTTTGTTTATTTCACCAAATTAAATATTCACTCTAGGTATCATCAAATTTGAATTTTCAAAGAGGACATACCCAAAACAACTTTCTAAACTCATGAAGACCATTATGAGTTTATGTTCATGCTTTTTGGTCTAACAAATTCACCATCTAAATTATATATTGTGATGAATACTATTTTTATGTCATTTTTGAGAAAATTTGTGTTGGTTTTTTTATGACATCCTAATTTATAGAAAATTTGGAAAGACCATTTGAAACATGTGAAACAAATACTTTTGGTTTTGGAACAACATCAGATTTATGTTAAATCTTCCAAATTTGTTTTTGATGTCAAAGAGGTGGATTACTTAGGTCATATTATTTCACATGAAGGCATAAAATTTGATCCTAAAATATCTAATTGATGATGTAATGGAAAGTACCTAGGACCCTCAATAACCTTCATAGATTTTTAGGGCTAACAGGTTACTATCACAAGTTTTTCAAAAATTATGGCAGCATCATAGCCCCATTCACATATTTGTTGAAAAATGTTCATTCTAACTAATAAAAATAGCTACCAAGGAATTAAAATAAAAGAAAATGGCTATCTGCACCACTCTATTTTTGGCTACCCATGATTTTTCAAAAACTTGTGTTGTTGAATGTGATGAATTAGGATATATATTAGGGGTTGTACTCAATAAATAATTTAGTCCATTTTCATTTTATATTCATCAAATAAAGGGGAAAATAGGCTCAATCCAATCTATGAGAAAGATATGATGGTTATTTTGCATGCAGTCAAGTAATGGGTATCTTATCTTATAGGTCAACACTTTTAGGTAAATATTGATCATGATAGCCTAAAAAATTTTGGAACAATGATTTTCATAAAAATGAAAATATAAATGGGTGACTAAAATATTAGCATATTGTTTTGAAATAGTATATAAGAAATTAAAATAAAATGTGGTATTAGATGAACTATCTAGAAATGATGAATTCGTTGAGGCATTATTATGCACAATGATAATTTGATAGGTAGATTGGCTATAGGAATCAAGATAAAAATGTGAAATTGCCAGGGATACCCAAGATTTTATTCAAAATCTTCAACTTAGTTTTGGAGGGTCTAAATTTTTTGAATAGAATGGGAATTATTCTCTCCTCCAACATAAAATCCTTTGGGAACTTCATGCATAATCAATATGAAGTCATTTAGGGTTTTTTTAAAACATATCATAGAGTAAAGCAAGATTTATTTTGGGAAGTAATCAAGGGGGATATCCAAAAATATATGGTTGAGTTCATGGTATCTCAATAAAACAAAGGTGAAACCATTAAGACCCTGAGTCTTTTTCAACCTTTAACCATCCCTAACTAGAGATGGGAGGAGGTTTCTATGGATTTAATTATTAGGTTACCATGGTCTTAAGGTAGAAATGTTATCATGGTAATTGTAGATCAACTCACCAAATACTCATTTTTTCCTTATCACAACCATTTGTCACTAGTATAGTAGTTTTTGCTTTTCTCAATATAGCTCATAAATTACATGGTATTTCAAAGATCATTATAAGTGACCAAGATCCCATATTTATTGGTGATTTTTGGACTAAATTGTTTTCATTTTTGGGCACCAATTTGACTCACATCTCATCCTATCATCCTCAAAATGATGGACAAATAGAGGTAGTCAATAAATTTCTAAAGGTGTATCTTTGTTATTTTATTTCTGATAAATAGGATGAATGGGTTCATTGGTTTCCACTTGTTAGATGGTGTTATAAAACTTATTTTCACAATTCTTCCAAGTTCCCTCCCTTTGTGGCATTGTATTTTTATCACCCCCCATCCATCACTTCAACATTGAAGGTGCATCCCAAATTTCAAGTTGTTGAGGAACACATTCACATCAATAGGAGGTACTTGTTAATTTATGAGAGAATTTTGTAATGGAATAGAATAAATTGAAGTAACAAGTATATCAACACCATGGTAAGTAACATTTTTACATTGATTATTAGGTCTTTGTGCATTTACGTCCATATAAGTACATGTCTCTAAACTAATAAAAAATGGATAAAAAATTTTCCCTTAATTTTATGGCCCTTATCAAATCTTGTATAAAAATGGTAGTGTGGCCTACAAGTTAGAATTTTCCCTATCCACTCACATACATTTGGTATTCCATGTATATTACTTAAATATTTTAATTAGACGTAGATTTTTTACTCAAACTGAGTTACTTTAATTGGATGAAGAAGGTCAAGTCATTTTAGATCTTGAAGAGATACTTCACATGCACCTCAAGTAACTATGGAGTAGATCACCTAAGGAGTATTTTATCAAATGTAATAATTTTCATTCTAAATATTCAACATGGGAGGATTAATCATTCCAATAACAACATCCCATTTTGACTCAATGTTAAGGATAACATTATTTTGAAGGGGAGGTTTTATGATACATCTTTAATATATGGCATGTATAGGTATATGTGTAGTCAACTTATGGCTTACATACCTATTATATTATCTTGTTGAATTTATATATGTTCTTAGTAAGGTTGGCCTATGGAATAACCATGGCTAAGTTAAGTATATATGGGAGGTAGTGGTTAGTATCTGAACATCATATTCTGAATTTTTATCTTATTACATTGTTATGGAGGTTTCCCCCTTGAAGTGTCTTATATATATATATATATATATATATATATATATATATATATATATATATATATATATATATATATATATATATATATATATATATATATATATATATATATATATATATATATATATATATAATTTTTATCTTCTATCAATTGTTATTGTGGATATACATATTTTGGTCTTATTTCTTCAATAATATATTTCATTATGTGAACATCTAAGTAATTTCATTACATAGAGAGAATAGAAGTATTTACCAAAATTAGGATAAAAAGAGTTTTAAATACTAATTATGAAAAACTAATTCATAAAATAAAAATGTATAACATAAGAATAAATTAAGAATTTATGATTTGGAACTTGCTAAATATATAAATATGCTAAAAGTGGAAAGTACTAAAGAGGAATAACTTAGCTATAAATAGAACATGCAAGATTATGGATATGACTTGAAACTAACTATGTGACTATGTGAGATGACTGTAAATTAGTAATAGGGCTTGACATTCACCTAGGATAATCCCACACTATCTAGAAAAGGTCATGTCACACTATTGGTTTTAGGGCACACTAGCTTTTAATTGGTTTTTTGCTCTATTTGTAAAAATGGATTTATGTGTCATCACTTATAAGCCATGTTTTTTTGATTGGATCTATGTTATTTTTTGCATAATCCACTATATACCTTATTATTCACTTATAACCTTAGCTCAATAGACTATGAGGGATAAAGGAGATAAAATGGGAAATGGGGTTTAGTTGCTCAAGTTGTATTTGACCTCAGCACCCCTTATGTTTAGTGCTTCTTACATACCAATACTCTAAAGAGAGATAAAATTAATTTATTTATACCATGCTATGGTGGTGTGTTTGAAATATTGGTGTAATTCTAAATTTTTATACAATCTTAGCATAATCAAACACTACTAGCAAGCAAGATAGTCCTAAAGGAGCAGCCTTGTCTGAGGAGAAGAGACATCTAAAATAGAAGTGTGAAGCATTTTGATAATGATTTTAAGTTACTTGGAATGAGAAATAGGAATGTTTTGTATTATAATTTGATTTAATATAGGTATCATCTACATATAAGTAGAGGAAAAGTGACAGATTCATGGATTTGATCATGAGCTAAGTGTGTAAAGGGATTGGTCACAAATGAGTTATTTTAGAAATAAATGTTAATTTTACTAAATACATTCCATCAATTTTATTATAGTAACATATAAAAGTGAAATCACTAGAGTAAAAGGAATAAGTTATACCTAAATATACCTATGAATAATAGTCTTGAATGTAGGTGACACATTGAACTATGCCTCAACAAAACCTGAAATGAAACATGTGTAAATAAGTCCTTAATTAAGATGGAAATTCTTAAGTAAAGACAAGAAACTTATATATAAAAATAACAAGGAATAACTACATCTATTAGGGTATGCAAACTATTATTTTTTTGGTGTAAAATTGGTGACTAAAGAGGATAGGACCCTTAGATATTTCATCTTCATTGAAACACTTAAATTATATTGTGCATGCATGTATCTTCATTGATATGAGAGTGTGATTAATAACTCAATATATAATTGACTCCATCATTGCATACCCAAGGTAGTATATTATCTTGGAATCCCTGAATGAATTATAATAGATCATTCTAATGAAAAAAGGTGAATGAAAGTACTAGATGGAATAAGATTCATTTTTTGTGTAAAATTGGTGAAAAAATAGCAAAAAATTGTTGTAAAATAGTATGATCTAAGTCTGGTTTATACATCATAAATAATGACATGGATTAACATTCCTTCTACATAAACTTGTGCAAAATTGAGTGTGCAAGTATTCATGTGCCATGCACATGATCCCAATATGATATATGGGTGTATATATATTATATAACTGAGCAATATCAAGTGATTTTCTAAGAAAAAACTTGTATTGTAACATAGAATACATGTTGTGCATGATGCCCCCAATATAATTAAAAATTTGTGATAACATATGCACAAATATGAAAAATTCTTATGAGCAAAACTACAACTAATTTGTGGATTGAGTGAAAAACTATGAATTTTAAAATATGATATTTCTTATTTCTATGATGATAGTGCATTGTTCTCGACATATTCATCTTGTACCCTTATCCAAATGGAGCATCGTTATCATAAAGTGCTTTCTAAGTAGAAATAGAGTATGAATTATGATGAACTAAGTGAATTATATCTTTTTATATCTGTGTACTATTTTTTTTGTTCAATCTTTAATACAAGCCACTATGTATGCTCCCTCTTTTGAGGTGACTAATGTTAAATAAAATATTGAAATTTAAATAATAATGATAGCATTGTAAATCATGGCATCATCATATATAATTTGATCAATATAGTAATGTAAGATTCATATAGAACTAGAATACATAGTGTCATATCAAGATACATGTTAGCAATAGAAAACACAGTGAATAATAATCATATACGAAGTAATTGAAATTAATATTGAGAAACTTGAGGAGGATGCATGATATCTTCATGGCATTAAAAAACTAAGAAAATAAGAGTCATGGCCATGATACACACACATAAAAGTACACAGTAAATTAATTATAAGGATAAGATGCCACATACAAGGGATGATAAAATGTCACTTACATGATTATAAGCAAACAATAAGGCTTAGATCTACAAACAAGGACATTTCTAAATGTCCACAATCCAAACAAGTTGAATACACACAAAACATGAAGTAAGAAATCAAACACAAAAATAATGCATGAATAAATGTATTTGATCTACATTAGCCACATGTAACATCATGATATTTAGTAACTCAATTATCCATTAATATAACAATGTGAAAATAAATGAGAAATAATGATAGATTTTGCATAATTTATTAAATTGAAGTATGAACAATAGGGATAGTCATATAACAATAAAACGTGTGTAAGAGGATGCCCCTAATGAGCTTGTTGAGATATAAATAAATTATAGAATACCTATGACTTATTTAAATCTAAAAAGGTAGATCATGTATTCACTAATACAAATTATTGGAATCAAAAAAGAGCATGGTGCATTAATATCTAGAATAAAGAGGTTTTATCTATGTAAGTTTTTTAGGTCTAAGATAATATCAATAACTACATCTAGAAGTGATAATTTGTATGTTATGAAACACATTTAAGTACATTTATGAGGCATATTTGATATAAAATAGATATACAAAAATATTGCATATACTAAGCATAAATTAATTTATGTAAACAAACTACACATATCATTCATAGGTCCTAAGAAATGAAAAGAAGTTGTGTAAAAGAAGCATGGTACTATAGGGAAAGGATCTCATCAAGGGGGTGCCTTTGTATAGGCCTTATATCATATGTGTTGTAATCCTCAATTACATTATCATATTCAACCTACATATTAGTCATGTCATTATAATCATATTCTACATAATCAATATCATGATTATAGGAGAGAACCAACTTATTAGGTTGTGTTGGATATTGTGAGATGTTAATTTGTAATTCTTGTGCATTTATGTACGGAAAATTCACTACACCATAGATTGGTTTTGTATTCTATAAATTATGTTGCTTTTGAATATGCTCATCATCAAAATCTTGCATCTTATTTTGAACTAAAGGAGAATTATGTATCTTTTGTTGAGTATTAAGAAGAGAAGTAATTTGTGATTTGACTTTTTGACTTGAATATGTAACCATAGATTTTGTAGGATTGACCTTGTATTTTTCCTTTATTTATGGAGTATATTTAGTAATTGAATCCTTAGAAACCATAGTTTTACCATTATAATTTATAGGAACATTTTGATTTGGAAATTCCTTCATGGGAAAGCCTTTCACAATGGTTTTTCCATGTTTACCTTGAATTTTATCTTGATATTTCTATGAAATTTCCTTTGTGATACTTTTTTTTTGTAATTGATCTTGCTCTAAATTTTTGTTTTGAATCTTTTCTTTCTCTATTTTTTTATTTTTTAACTGTTCTTTCTCTGAGTTATCCTTTTGTACACATAATTGTTATCTTTGTTCATTTTTAAATTGTACTTTAAGAGATGAAATCATAATGTAGTGGGTTTCTTAATTTACACATATATTATATAATAACCACTATCAATTATCTTTTGTAATTTTTCCTTTAAATCCAACCAACTATTTATATGATGCCCATGCATTCTATGATATCCACAATAGTATTTTGATCTCCTTATAAGATGTATAGAAGGTAGTTTGATCAACTTGTTTCTAAGCATATCTCCTAGAATCTCACTTGAAATTATATTATACTTTTTCATACCTTTTTTAATCTATATTTGTAGATCTATTATGTTCTATTTTCCAATTTTGATATGAAGTATTGTTAGGCACAAACATGTTAGATGAAGATGCAAATACATGATTAACACTAGTGTTTTATCAAATTTATGATTAAATGGAATTTAATCTAAAATTTAAAAAAATAACTAAACAAAGTAAATGAATAATCAAATGGTGATTCAAAATGCATTTAATTTCAAACAAATGATATTAAGCAACTAGGATTTTAACTGAAAATCACATTGAAAGAATGAGAAACTTATCAGTTTAAGAAACACGAAGTTTTAGATGATTGTGTATAAATTTAATATTGATTAAGGATGTTTTTATTATAACTATGTGACTATGTTATCTTCCTGGGTCAATACTAGTGGATTAGGACTAGGGCACTCTACTATGTTATCCTTATGGAATGTTGTTGTCCAAGTTGTTCATGCAATAAAAGTGTAAACTAATGTTATGTGTGGATTCACTTATAGATGTAATTCAGCCTGTCATGGATCTAATATTACATAATCCATCATGTGTTTTCACCTTTTCTTATTCAAAACCCTAGTGAAATCCTACACAAACTAAATAGATTTCAAATGTAAAAGGGGGGCAATGGAGAAGTGGGAATCATCAAGTTGGCCTCATAACCTTGTTAAACTGAGTGTTTCATACATAGCCCCAAAATAGGTACCTCATGATGATGTAGTTCTCCCTCTACTATGTGTGTGACTATATCATATGCAATGAGAATCTAAATCATATTAGTCCAAGCATGCAATATATATGTGATATGTATAAACTTCAGATAAATATAGGTGTTAAGATTATTGTAGTATGATTTATTTTATTATGTTAATTAAAAATTCATAAGTGCTAGATAAAAAATTCCTTAGGTAACCCTTTAAATAGAAGACTCCAAATTTTTAATTATTAAAACCCATTGACATGCCAGTTGACACAAAGAAAGGTAAAAATAATTATAAAAAGAAATGTGTATAGAAAAGAGTCATGAAATGTGTGTTAGACAAGATTGCTACTTTTGGACAACATAACATATAATTATTATCCAAATATGGTGCCCTTGTCTATAAAAAAATGAAACAACATAATGTAATGGAAAGAGGACCAAGGATCCCTATTACTCAGATAAGGAATGACATATAAGACTAAAAATCAATAAATGCAATGAAATCAATGTGAAAGAGTGATAGAAAAAGACATAGGACTACAACACCACATGCTAATGGGATATTTGTTCAAGATTATGATCTTTTAAATACAAATTTTTTAAAATGCATATACTTATGCTTGTTTGACCAAAATTGGGTGTATACACCCCCCCCCTTTATTATAGTAATGTAATAAAATGAAATTAATAGAGTAAAAGGAATGAATTCATACATGTACTTACCTTTGTCGCATATTCTTGATTGAAAATGGAGGTGTTATGGGTTTGATGTGATTAACCTATGCAAAGATAAGATGGGATCTAATATTGTTCTATTTTTGGCTAGAGAATTGAACAAGATTTCAATTAATGCCTATGAATATGAATGCATGATTTTAATTCAATTGTGGTATAAGGAACTAAATTATGCTTTCCCCCAATATGTTTTTGGTAAAGATGTTCCTAAAACTCAAACATTTACTTAAATTCATACCCACATAACTAACTATACTAGGTACTGATGCAAAAATTTTAAATCAACTATTAAAGACAACTATAATATTAATTATGATGCATAAACTAGTGTAAGTATAATTCTAAAATGAGTTTAATTAAACAACATACATAATGGCATGATTTACCATTCATTTTATATAATCCAGTGCAAAATTGGGATATGAGACCATGTTCTATGAAATATGTCCCCAATATGATAACTAATAAAATTAAGTCATATAATATGAGTAATAATTCTAATTTTTAAGTAATATTATTTTATTTATGCATACATGTGTTATCTACATGCCCACATTATCATAACCTATTTAAACCCTTATCCAAAATACATAAAATGTGAATACATGACCTATTTTTCATGCCATTTTTAAAATATAGATATAATATTTATGACTATATGAGAAAATTTTGTTGTAAACTATGATAACTTGTAGCAATTTGGAACTATTTTTCTATGTGAATCTAGACAATAGCACTCTATTTGAAAAATAGTGCCCTACATTTTATTATTAATGGAGTGAACCTATTTGAGTTAGAAAAATCTAAATTAAATAATAAATAATCTAATTTTCTCTTGGGTGATTGTGTGAATATTCCAAATTCCTATGTCATAATGTGTCAAAAATTAGTATAGTTTGTGTAAAATTATGATGTATTAAGCTAAAATCTATATACTAAACCATTGTGATCCATAACTAAAGGTGTGTTAAATAGTTTGAAGTATACTTTGATTCATAATATAATGTATATTAGATTTGTGTTGAGTCAAATACCCTTTGTATATCTAAGTTTGTATAAATAGTGCCCATGTATGCCCCCTTTTGGTAAGAGGGATGAAACTGGTGTAAGGAGATTGAACCAAAAGTATTAGTGGATGTTCTCATAGTTAGTATTTTAGTTTCATATTAGATAATTTTTATGATCAAATTTTAGATTTAGTAATATATTGAATTTTGATTGATACATATTCGATTTCCCATAGTAATAGAGGAATTACTATGTAAAAATGAAGTGTGAATGATTAGGGTAATGACAATGTTAGCATGAGATCAAAACTTATGTAAAAGGAAAGGTGTCATGACCATATTTCTCATGGAAGAAATAGTTTTGGAAAGGGAACTATGATGTGAAAGATTTCAACTATTTATTTTGATAAATCTTAGATTTTGGTAAGACCAATACATACTTTAAGAGTATGGAATATGTAGAAAAACATATATATATTTGAAATTTTGAAAATATTTAATTTATTTAATAATTTCAAAAAGGAAAAATTGACCTCTAAACTACAAAAATGACCCAAAAGAGAGATTGTGTTCAACCAATTCCAAGAGATAGAGGCATTGATTTAGCTTCATTGAGGAGGTCAGATTGGTGAGTATTGAAACCAAGTCTGATTATTTTTGAAAATTTTGAATTAGGGAAATTGTAGTTAAGTTTTTTTTTTTAATTGAATTGGACATGGATTCATTTTTTTGGATTGTTTTTGTTTGGGTATGCCTCTAACCTATCCAATTTATCATAATTTTATCCCATGTTATTTTCCCATAGGGAGTGATCACTTCTAATTTTTATTTTGAGCTAAGATATAATATTACATATTAAATTTGATTATTTATAAATTTGTATTTTATGGTTTTTTATTTTATATATTGTGTTATTTTTTGTTCACATGAGGATATTGTTGTAGAGAGTTATGGTGAGGTTAAATGGTGGAGATCATTTGTTCCTTACCTCCATATAATGAGGAGAGATATTATATTGAGAAGGAAGGCCTCAGTTATGTGTTTTGGTTATAATTGATGCTGTATGATTTCCATATGATGATCACATTGGTTGAGAGTTATGATGTAGATACATGTACATTTTGGTTACCTACAGGTGAGATGATGGTCATTTTATAGGGTATCTAGATGATGCTATGATTTTTAGTCACTAGCACTAGATTTGTATTACAAGATGTTATAGGGTTAGGCCCCAAGGATATTTCTCAGAGATACTTAATAGGTATACCTTATGGGTGATGTTATTTTAATGATTCTAATGTTGTATTATCTCTGATTATGTTACCTAATGTTTCATGTGTACAAAAGTTCCTTGTTATTTTATTAGCTTCATTTGTAGTGGTGGATGGTGGTTGTATGTACATCCCATATAATATTCATACTATCATATAGGATATAAAATATAATGGAACCATGTTTTCATAGGGTTAAACCATGCTTTTGAATTTGTCCAAATAGTTGTATAGATTCACATGTGAGTATTTCAATGATGGCATTATCTTGGCCAATTTTCTACATTATTAAGCCTATAAACACATACCAGTTACTTAACTAGTGGGGATGCTATGTACCAATGGGGCACATCCAAAGGTTTTTGCATTGAAATGTCTTATACAAGATAGGTGCAATATTAGATCAAAATGCATTGTAGGTGTATATTACATTAGATAACTATTGTATCTATTATTTAGAGATAACACAAAGGGTTTTTTAGGTGGCTTGAGGATGGGATACAAATGCTCCAAAGCCATGTGAGTTGTTAGTACCATGATTGGTGGCTAAATGTTTTTAAACATTTTTAGTATGAGAGAGTTAATAGCAGTTTGGTGTGCATTAATATGTGCCCTTATGTTCATGGATGTGGGTGTAGAGTGTTCGAGCTCTAGTGAGACCAAGAGACAGGGGTAGATTATTTACAACATATCAAGATGAGTTAAGAGCTAAGGTGGAAAGATTAAGGATGCCCCCACAAAATATTTTTGTGACTCTAGGTCTAAGACTATTGAATGAGTATATATGATTTCAAAGAGATCATACCAATCTCAAGGTGTAGTTGGTTGTCTATGAGGATTAAGAGAGGAGAGAGAGATCACATTCCAGGACATGAGCTGATCCTAGGGATTCTAGTCCTAGGTCTCATGTATTAGTTGATATAGATTATGTTGGCATAGATAATGAAGGTCTTATGAATCATACTCTAATTATAGAGTGATGTGTTGTTCATTTCATTGTATAAACTCTTGATTATCTATTATGTTATTTGAGAGTTCATTATATTTATGGATGTCAGTTATTTGTTATATTTTAATGTGTTATAATTGTCTGTATTTACCATATTAAACTTTAATATGTATGTTTTTAAATTTAAATGCACATGTTGTAATGTTAGTATCATATCTCTTTGATGTCTATTTGAGAATAATATAGGAACTATCTATAACTTCCATGACCATATGACCAACCTGAGGGAAATAAAAACTATGAACCGTGTTGGTCTTGATGTATAGCTGAATTATTATACTTTGGTTGTGTTAATACCTTTGCATAGTTTTAGTAGGAAAAATATGTACAATCTATTTCAAAAATATTTATGGGTTATTGTGTTGTCACTTTTAACTAAATTTTTTTTCCTTGTATTACAATGCTACTATAATTTTTCTTGTCTATTTTTATTGGTTGCCACTTTTAATGAATTTTTGGTACATTGTATCTCTCATAGTATGGTTCTCCAAATGCATTTTTAATAATATGATGAGTAACCATTGGTTACTTAGTAGGAACATCTTGGGATAACTCAGTCATAGTAGAATGAGGAGAAAACTTATATGTCCCCTTTTTTTGTGATATTGCCTCTTGAAACATTCTACTCAATTTTATCTCTAAATGCCTCAATAATCATTATCCCAATGGTTATTAACGAAATGATAGTTGTAATAAGGTTTATTTCTAACTCTATCCATGTGATAAAATGGATGATAATGATTATTAGGAAGTGTGATCCTCCTCCTATCCAATAATGTTTGAATAATGTCATGAGTCCTATCTTTGAAAGATTAATATTGTATAGGTTGTCTCTTAGCATAATGTGCTTTAGTCACTATATGAGTATCTCTATAAACTCAATATTTCCCTCTATTGAGTAACTTAACTTATTTTATTTGTTGAATATTTTCCTTGGGAAGATGCAAATTAGGTGCTTGGACCATATTGGATGACTCTAGTGGTAACAAGTCAATATCAAGATTTGGCTATGTGTTAGTCTGAACAAGTCCCAATTTATTCTCTAATGTAATAGTCTCATAGTATATATGTTGAAATGGATTATATATTTGATACAACAATTTTTATTTAAGAGGTAAGTTTTGGCCTCTAAAAATATACATATTGTATCTCCAAATTTGTTGGTTGATAGATTAATTGTTGTATACATATCTTAAACTATAATATGTAATCACAAATTGGTAGTGATTTTCCCTAATTTAATGATGGTAATCTTTCATATGTGAATTTGGGTCCCTTATTATAGATAAAATTCATAATTAATATTTCCTCTAGCTCCTCGTATGTATGTTTAGAAACAATAGGAAGTGAATGATGAAACCAATTTAGTGTATCATCTTCTAAGCTCTTTGGAAACAACTGTAATAATGGTTGACTATTTTTAAAACTATTAATACTTTTTCTATAATTTTTGATATTAAGGTAAATATCACTACTTTCATTGAAATTTTAAAATGTTGGTATCTTAAAAAAATTTGGTAATGGTGTATACAAGATATTGTGTATTATAGGGTTGCCATAGATAACATTTGAATCAACCCAAGAATGATATGCCTTACTTTCCCAATTAAGTTGATTTATTTTATTTTGTAAATCACAAATGGCATAAATTAGAGAAATAAAATATTATGAAGACACATTTAGATAATTAGGGGTTAATTTAATAATTGAATTTTATTATTAATTTTATCCAGAGACACTATTTTGCATATGAGAAATAGATTTAGGAATATATTCTAACTTAAAAATGCTAGGATTGGGAGGTTCCTTGGTATTTAAAATATCATTAATTTGTAAAGTCATATGGAATTATATTGAAATATAATATATAACACTATTATTTCCATCACTAGAATCAACATGCTCACATATTTTATTTTCAAAAGAAAACTATGAACATCATTATGAAATGTAATGACATTATCACTAAGCATGGTATCATTTGATTTATCAAGTAAAATATTATCAACATCAACATGAAGTTAGAATAAATAATATTTTGTAGTAGATGTAGTAGAATAATTATCCTCCTCACTATATGGATAATAGCCACACTTTAATGTTCATTAGAAGAGGGTGTAAGAGATGTATTTATATTTTTGATATCATTCAAATCATCATAACAGGAAAGAGGAATGAAATTTTTTACTTTCATTATCAACATTTGAAATTGAAACATCCTTATTTTGATAAAGGGAGAAGGAATTAGAAATATTTACATTTTCTACCTTATTTAGATTGTTATCACAATCGAAAGGAATATTGGTTTCATTATGACATTGGAAATTAAAATATTTTAAATATCACAAGGATAAAGAATAGGATATGAAAATTTTAAACCTTGCATATATCATTAACATATGTAAAAGTAACATTACTTTAAGTAGAATGTAAGTTTTTAGATGCACATTGTCATTTTCCTCATGCAAATGAATTTTAACATTTTTTGCTTTTTATTGTGAAATTTTAAAAATAGATGAAGAGAGATATTTGTGTATAAAATATGAGTATTATCAAATGAAACATCACAAATAAGAGGTTCCTTTGTAATTATATTTTGTAGATGCATAAATTAATAATCAAGCTAAAGTAATGCACTTGTGATCACTTTTTTTACACACTTATATCATGACTTATTCTAGGGCCCTTTGATAATTTTCCTTCATTTCTTATGCAAATGACTCATTATTATAATAAAACCAATAACCCTATAATATATTTATTCCATGTGAAAATTGGTTCAAGCTCACCCACAGACTATACCTAGTACCCATATCAATTTTTTATGCTCTTTGGATAATAACACTCTAATTGGATAGTAGCGCACTACTCTCTTGTCTAGATCCATATCCATAAAATATTGGATAATTTTAAAATTAATGACATATATCATCCTATAATTTTATTAAGCCCCATACTAAGGGATTATAAATATATCAGTATAAAGCCACATTTCAAAACATTTTTCACATAAGAGGCTTCCACACTAAAAATTGTTAAATTTCTAATTACACATTGAGGTAAAATTACTTATTATCCCAATTATGATTACATACATCTCAATTAGTTTGAGATAAAGACTTAATACACTTATAAGGTCATAATTCACAAGATAATTACTTAATCACATTAGGATTTCACCGACATCTAGCATTTTGCACTAGTATTTCACACACACCACTGTGGCATGGGATAACTACATGGACTTTGAACCCTCTTATAAGTATTGATATGTAGGTATCACTCAACATTTAGGGTGTTAAGGTCAAGCACAAATTCATCCACTAACCCCTTTTTCCCCTTGATTACATTTGTCTTCTTATGTCATTTAGATAGGGTTTCATTTGAAGGAGGAAATATACATTAATTTTTCCAAAGAATTAGAATCTCCCACACAAACCATAGGACACATAGGAGAAGGCAAAACTATCACAAAAATTTCAAATATATACTACCAATTAGACACTAACACTCCCTAGGGATAATAGATCACTACCCCCTATCAAATTACAACACTCCTATCTAGAGACCTTGACAAGTCATGTTCCAGATCTGTACTTAGTTAACATAACCTCTCAATAGTTTCTACTCCAAATGTAGTATATATCTCAGTTTTATAGATAATTTTGTGTTATTATTTTTACTTTACATATTTATTATATTTATTAAGTTCCAATTCAATTTGTGCCATTTATTACATATCTTTAGAATTCTAATTTTTAGCAATAGTTTGTCTAATTAGGGTCTAGTATTCTCATAGTTCTCTAAATTTGATAAAACATATCGATGAACTCATTTATTGTATGAATATTTCAAAACCATAACCATAAATTTTTCTAGATTTTTTATCCTTCTTTTTTTATTTCCAATTATTATCATAGGGTTTTTAGATCTGATAAATTATTTAATAGTATAAATCTTTCAAATTTTCATTCCATATTTTATACACTCTAAAAAAGTTGTCTAAAAATGTTAGAAGTGCTAGATTAATTGGTATTCCCATTGAGCATACTCATATTCCTTTTGATAAATTTCATAACATGGATAATAACAAAGATATATTAGAACCTTTGGATGTTAATACACACATTACACATGTAGATATTAATGACACTACTTTAAAGCATGAGTAGTATGATTAGGATAACCTTGGTCCTCAAGATGGACACCAACATGTAATCCCACTTATAAGTGGTGAACACATAAAAAAAAATTAAAAAGGAATTTATTAAAATCTTTTGATAAATACTTCATGAATATCCTCTTGATCATCTTACAATTTTTCAAACCCTTTGAGACATAATAAGTGCAAGCATGTCATAATCATTTCAAATTTATACTCTAATGGATACAAATTTTGTACAATCATTTAAAATGGGGTAAACCTAATGGATTTAATGGATTAATATATCATTTCTTACTCATTCATTTAGAACACCATCTTTGGTTAGCACACATTCTTCTTCTCCTAGTGTATAATACCTTATACATGAGATGCAATCTCTACAAACTAAGGTGTTTCATTTGGAGCAAGGTGCTTTGAATCCTAATCAAGTACTATATTCTCACATTTTATTTCACACTCCATTTTCACATTAAATAGCAATATGTCCTCTACCTATATGTTTTATTGGTCCCAATATTATACTATATGGTGGAAAGGGTGACCCCGAATAACATCTCAGAGCCTTTTATTATAATGTTTAGACTACATGTCCAATGACATGTTATTGATCAAGTTATCCCAAGGAATATAAAATAATATGCTCTATAATGTTTTTAAAATTTAACTAATAAATTGGTGCATGCATTCACTCCATTAGCTGATATGTTCTTAGCACATTTTTCAATCAATATCAATGAGAATATTTCATATGCTCAAAATGCTAAACTCAAATAAAAATCTAAAGAGCCTATTATAGAGTATGTCTTAAGATAAAATACCATGTTATCCAAAATGATAATCCCTTTAGTAGATAGAAAATTATAGGATATTTTCAAACAAATTTTAATTCCAACCCTACATGATTCCATCATGTTTAATAAATTTCTCCCATTTATAGACTTGAGCCACATAGTCAAAGTAAGGAAAGTAAAATTATTGGAAATGAATAAGATTAAGTATAAAACCTATTCATATTCTAATAAAAATATTTCAAACAAGCCACCATAAAATCTGATGAAATTTGATAATAGTAATGATCAAAAATAATAGTACATATAGTTTCTGAACCCACTCCACATAGTCTTATCAACTCCTCTAAGAAAATAGTTTACCAATATACTAGAAACTCCATATAAGGTCCTCAAAAAACTATTTTAATGAAATCTCATATATCTCCCTCCAATTAAAGAGTTTGAAGTAAATAAGCCTCTTCCAAAAGGTTTCTATCTAAAAAAATTTCATGATTATCATAGGGAACCAAGCCACACTGCTAACAGATGTATTACTTTGGGTCACAAGATTGAGGATTTGATAGATGAAAACATCCTTGATGTGGGCACACCAAAAGACAATTATAAAGTGAAACCAAGTGAAATCAAAATAATGAAAATCTTCAGTGATACTTTTTCTAAGCATATATTTAATGAGATAACAAACACATCAGGAGTGCATTATGCATACAATACACATCCTCCACCAATTTTTTATGATTATAATACAGATGTTTTATATTATTTGAATGAAAAAATTGGTACTTAACATACTTTAGTACCTTCTAGGCCACACATCACATTTATATATCATGAGATAGTATCTGATGACTCTGATTTTAACTCTTTGTTCATTCAAGCTCACATTGATCACCAGTCTATTTAGAGTTTCATGGTTGATAACAATTTAACTATGAATGTGTATAGTAATGCTTCTTAATCATCTTAGATACACAAATAAGGGTTTACTTCCCACCACCATGGTAATAAGAGGATTAAATGGTCACATTTAGAGCTCTATCAATGAGATTACATTACCATTATAGGTTGGTCTTGCATATGTGACCACCAAATTTATACTAGTACCTAGTGTAGAGGTCTTTGATATATTATTGGGATGCACTTGGATTCAGCCAATTTATGTCATTCCTTCTATATTTCATAGTGTTTAAATTATATATATTATAATGAGGTCAACATAGTTTTGGGTATCTCATATTATTACCCCCTATCATAGATAGATCTAATTCCTAAACAAAAGATTTTAGTTAATCCACCTAAAAATGTGTAACCTAATAAGATATTTGCATAACAAGTATTTACCCTTTCACAGAGGCATATCCTAAAAATTTCACATCATTAGAGATTTGACATAGATTATAGAGAACCTCTATCTACTCCTACATGCCCCAGATTGATATTACATAGCAATAAGGGTATCTCACATAAGGCATCAACACATGATTCATACAGTCCATGATGGATTCTAAATAGCCTTAGAGTTCATCATGCTTAACAATAGGCATAATATGCCATAGATTATCAATATGATAGTGGTAGTTATGGTATAGACGGTAATTAGTATTTAAATTCTCCATTTAGATTAGCTACATCACATAAAAATAACCCTTTATAGTCATAAAAGGTTACCATTCCTATATTATATGCATGGTCCATTGATTTTGAGTCCCTTATAGGACTCATCAGTTAGTATACTGCTATTTATTTTTGTCTTTTTCTATTTACACAAGCAAAAAAATATAAAAAAGTAAAATATTAAATAAAGATCAAAAGTCAAGACCTATGTATTCTTATGTTTAGTTCACTTACATTAGTTAATTTATGCACAATTATTTAGTACTATTTATATCCAGTTTCATATCATGTATGCTTCACAAATGTAAATGAGTGAGTGAAGACCATATAGGATTCCATTCCCAGACATAATTCCAGGTCATTTCATTATCTCAGAATCAAAAATTACAAATATAAAAGATAACCTTATTCATACAAGAGCACACCACACTATTATCCTATTCCACCACTCTTATCCTAATGATCATAGGCTATTAATTCTTAGATCCAAACTATACATAGGCCTTTTACAACTTGTATATACATCAAAAAGTTCATTAGGGAATATTATACACATGTTTATCCTTCTATGGTTATCCCTTGTTATTCAAACATTAGTTCTTACATGGCATAAAATATATCGATATTGATCACTTACTAACACACCAATATTTTTATTTCAAAATGGCTTATGTTGATTAATTGCATGTAGTCATGCATGTTTTTCATGTTTATTTTCCCACTTCATGTCTTGTGTGTATTCTCTATTCATCTTGTGGACATTTTAACATACCTTTATGTGTGGCTCAAAGCCTTAATTATGTGTTTATATGTGTGTTATTGACATTTGAACATGTCCCTTGTATGTCACCCCTTGGCCTTCTATTGTTTTTTTTGTGTGTTTTATATCTACTCTTTATTTGTGTGTGCCATGGCCATGGCACATGTTTGCTTCATTTTATTAGTTTCAATGCCATGATGGCCATCACACTTATCCTATCCTTTTTATTCCATGATGGATATCATGCCTCCCCCCCTAATTATTTATATTAAACTTTCATTACCTAGTTTTAATCAATTATTTGTGTGACCAATTGCTAACATTTATCTTGACAATCTCACTATATATACTCATTTCTACATGCATCTCAAATTACTATTTTACTTAGTTTATATATATGATGATGTCATGTTCCTCTAGGTTATCATTATTACTCAGTTTTGCATCTTTTACTTAACATATATCATTAAAAAAATTCTTTTAAGTTATTATGTAGGCTCAACAACTCACCTCTAAAGAGAGGGCATACAAAGTGGTTTGTCTTAGAGACTAATATCCTATAGTACATTATACAAATAGAATTTTATAGATCTAAAATAGTGGAGCACATAACATACCTAAAAATTACCTAGGGAATATTTTTTTATTATATCACTCCATTTAGATAAGGCACCCCCCATTATTGTCTAAATAGGTATAAAATAGTCACTTTCAAAAGTTCTCAAAATCTAGGTAGTACAAAATAGTTATAAATAGGTTTACAATCAAGTTTTTAAAAAAATACTTATATTTGTCTCATATTTTCTTAGTTTTGGAGAATCATTTATGAAATGTGATCCAAGTTAGTACATAAGTTATTACTCATAATTTTAGTTGTTATTACTCAATCTTAGAATCCATATACACTAGATATAATATTCAGGTTATGTGCGCAGGATATGACTTCCTCCTTTCTTAGTTTTACACTAGTTTCATCAATGGATATGGAAATTATTGTAATTATCCATGTTGTATACACCATACCAATATTATACTAAATTTTTTTGCTATTTATGCACTAGAAATTAATTATATTCCATATGTAGTTATTAGTTCATCTTTTTTACACCAAAAAATATATTAGCATTCATACAAGGATTCTAAAACTACTTCACCACTTTGGGTATGAAATTATGGATTCAAGCACACATTGATTTATTAATAACACTCACATTTTAATGAGGATTGTGTGATTTATATTCCAATCCAAGTTATTAAATGAAGAAGAAATCTCCAAGGGTCCTACCCTCTACAGTCACCTATTTTTCACCAAAAAACATAACAATTTATGTACCCAATCAATTGTAATTATTTTTTATTAGATATATAACGTTTTTTGTCTTTATTTCTTGATTTTTATCTTAATTAAGGATTTATTTATACATGTTTCATTGCATATTCACATGACTCATAGTTCAACATTGTGACCTACATTCAAGACTACACTTCATAGGTAAGTTTAGGTATGTACTTTTCATTTTAATCTTGTAATTTAAATTTAATACATTAATATAATAAAATGAGGTAAAATTTATATGCAAAAAATAACATTTAAGCTAATACGATGCACTTATGATCACCCTTTTTACACACTTAGCTCATCGCTTATTCTAGGGTCTTCTGACACTTTTTTCACTTTCTATATAGATGGCTTAGTATTATAAGCAAACCAATGACCCCATAATTTCCCTATTCCTCATGAAAAATATTTTAGGCTCACACACATACTATTTTTCATACATATATTAGTTATTTATGCTCCTTAAACAATACCTTAATTGGAAAATAGTGCATTGCTCTCTCATCCAAATCCATCGCTCTTGTCCTCCCACCAATAATGATTGATTTCAAATTCATGAAATGGGTCAAACTTTAAATTTATAAATCTCCATCAAAATTAATTTCAAAAATATCACTATAAATCCACATTTCAAACCATTTTTCACACAAGAGGCTTTCACACTGAAAAGTACCAAAATTCTAATTGCACATTGAGATAAAATACCCTATTTATTCCAATTTTGATTACACATAGCCCTAATAACCTTGATCTAAATTTTGAATAAACTTATAAGGTCACAAGTCATGGTTGAATTACTTTATCACACCAATGTTTCACCAACTTCTATAATTTTACACCAACCTTTCACATACACAATTGTAACATGGGAGAACTACATGGATTTGTATCCCTCTTCAAAGTATTGGTATGTAGGTAGCACTCAATATAGGGGGTATTTAGGTCAAGAATAAATTCAATCACTAAACCATTTTTACCTTGTGAATGCATTTTTATTCATGTTTCCTTAATCCAAGGTTTTAAGTTAAGGAAGAGATATACAATAATTTTTGTAACATATTGGAATCTCTTGAACATTCCACATAAATTTTAGAGATTTACTACATGTCAAGCACTAATAATCCCTCCCTAGGGACAACAACACACTATTCTCATGTATAAATATAGCACTCTTGTCCAAATGCCTTACCATGTTTTGTTCCATATAACACTTAGTCAACATAGCCTCCTAGTCATTTTCATCCCTAGATATAGTTTAAATCTCACTTTTCCATCTATTTTTATTTTCTCCTTTGTACCTTCCATTATTTAGTATATTTATAGAATTATTAAGTTCTAAATCACTTTGTGTCATTTATTATATATCTGTAGCATTTGATTTTGTGTATCAATTTGTAAAATTAGGGTCTAACATTCTCCTAGTTCTCCAAATTTTATGAAAAAAATATTATTAATTTTTTTCTCTTCATTTGGTAGAGATACAATGGAAGAAATAAGGGAGGAGCATCCATATACAATCATTTCCTTGAAATTTTGATCATCAATTACATGATATTCATCATAACCATCATGATAATAATAATAATCACCATCATTGTATACAAATAATATTGTTCATCACTAGGATCTAGCACACACTCTTGGTAATTTATCCATTCTATATTATAATTACAAGGAATGCCTACAAATGCATCAATTGGATGAGGGGGAAAATATTCCCTGTCAGTCATTTTAATTTTTTTTAAAACTAAAATGAGAACAAGAGGATAAATGAAAACTAATCATAACACATAGTTAAACATAATAGGGAAATCATAATTTAATTTGAAACCCTAGGAAAGAAAATTAAGTAAACCCTAGGGATAAAGCTAGGGTTTTGATATGTTCAATAAATAAAACAATATCACCAATATGTTTTATCAAATTTATTATTAAATGTAATTTAATCTAATATGAAAAATGGCTAAGTAAAGTAAATGAATAATAAAATGGTCATTTAACATGTATTTACTTTCAAACAAATGATATTAAACAACTAAGGTTTTGACTAAAAAGTACAAAGAAAAAATGACCAGCTTATCTAATCAAGGAACACAAAGCCATGGATGATTGTGTATAAAATTTAGATTGACTAAAGTTATTTTTATTTTAACTATCTGACTATCATGTCTTCCTGGGATAAGAACGGTGGATTAGAACTAAGGCACATTGATATATTATCCTTATGGAGCATTGTAGTCCATGTTGTTCCTATAATAAAAGTGTAAACTATTATTCTTTTTGGATTAACCTATAGATGTAATTAAACCTATCATGGATCTAAGATCACCTAATCTATCTTGTGTTTTTTCTTTTCTTCTTTAAAACCCTAGTGAAGTCCTACACATAAACCAAACAAAGATCAATTGTAAATGGGGGGATGGGGAAGTTGGAATGTATGAGTTGGCCTCAAAAACCCCATTAAAATGAGTCATACTTATATATCCCAAAATTAAGGACCTCATGTCAATTTAGTTCTTGTGTGTGAGAGGATATCATATGTGGTATGAATTTAAATGCTCCTCATCTAGACCCTATTATTATTCCAAGCATGCAATCTATATGTCATGTGTATAAAAGTTAAATAAATGTAGGTGTTGAGCTTGTTATAGTAAGATTTTTATTTATTATGCTAGTTCCAAATTGATAAGTGTTTGATGTAAAATTCCTTAGGGAACCCTTTAAATAGAGGACTCCCAATTTTAAATTATAAAACCCCATTGATGTGACAAATGACTCAAATAAGGGTATACCTATCATAAAAATAAACCCAAAAGAAATGTTTATTGGAAAGAGTCTTGAAATGTGCCTTGGGTAACATAGCAAAGTGTTATTGTCCAAATATGGAATTCATGTTTAGAAATAAATAAATAACGCAATGGAAGGTAAATAGGACCAAGTATCCCTATGACTTAGATAATAAATGATATATAAGACTAAAACTTCAGTAAATACAATGAAATTAGTCTAAAATGGTGACATGAAAATACATAAGACTACAACAACATGCACCATTAGATCTTGATTTAATATTAATAACTTATAAAAATAAGTCATAAAATACATAATACTTGTGTTTTCTTGATCGAATTTGGGTGTATACAACTAGCATACTTTGGATTCTTTATATATTTACTCTAATTTTCCGATGATGTGATCCTTGAAATGAAATATTGATTTTAATTTTCTAAATCTACTTTTGAATTGCTCATAATACTAATTTGATCATTAAGGGCTTCATAAGCATAAATCCTAAGAACTTATGCACATAAACACCATCAAGAAGAGATGTGGGAGGTGATTGGAGTTGAGGAAGGACATGTTTACCTTCATTTGGCACTCTAGACTTAGTTGAATGGAAATTAGCTATCACCATCTTAAGGGTTAAGATGAGGAATAAATTCCTTTTTAATGATTTTAAATTTTTAAATACTAAAATGATAGCAAGAGAAAAGAGATAAGCTAATGGTAGCAAACAATATAACATAATAAGGAAATCCAATTTATATTTGAAACCCTAAGAAGAAATTTAGAAGGAAATCCTAGGGAAGACCAAGGCTTGTAATATTCAAAAAAATAAATATAGTTCACCAATATGTTTTATTAAAATTGGGATAAAAATATTTTTAAAACCTAATTATGATAAACTAATATGTGAAATTAGAATGTAAAAAATATGCATATTATTAGCATTTTTGATTTGGAACTTAATACATATGGAAATATGATAAAAGGGGAAGTACTAAAGAAAAATAACTTAGAAATATTGTGGATGTGACTATGAAACTAGTTGTGTGACTATCTGAGGTGACAATGGATTAGGAACAAGGCTTTGCATCTTCCAAAAACAAGTCATGCTATCTGAAAAGGGTTGCACAATGTTAGTGTTTGTAGGGTGTATTGACATCCAATAGGGTTTTATTTCTTTAAGTAAAAATGAATCTATGTTCCTTCATTTTCAAGTCTTGTGGGCATGATTGGATCTATGTGATTCATCACAAAATTTATTATATACCTTCATCTTCACTTTCAAAACTACTTCAATAGACCATGATGGATAAATAGGTTAAAATTGGAAAAAGGGGTTAGTGGTTGAATTTGTTCTTGACCTCAACACCACCTATGTTGAACACTACCTACATACCAATACTCCAAATGGGTATCAAACTCCATGTATTTCACCCATAACCTTGAATATGGTTGACATGAATTTTTTGTGTTATATATAAACTGATGATATAGGCCTCATACTCTACTATATTGTTGGTCTATGAAAATTCTAGTGGATAAGAAAATGACATATATTCTCCCTCAAGAGAACATAAAATTATACCTGCACTAACACCTATCAAATATTTGGATCCATTAAAAAACATAATCCATGTATTATTTACTACATTATAGGTCACTACCTTACCACAAAAAACCTCAACCATTGGAAAATTATCTTTTAATAGAGTTTTGACTAATTGATCATTAATCACTTGGCTTTTTACTATTTTTTTAGATATGAGTTTTAGATCAAATTTTATGAATTGCATCACCATTTAGCTATTCTTCTTAATATATGTATTTTCTTCATGAAAAAATTTAATGGGTCTTCTTTGATTACTATTAAGCATGTAGTGTTGTAATTTATGCATAGCAAATACTAATTCCAAACATAATTTTTCCATTGCACTAGAATTAAATTCATAACCAACCAATTTTTTACTAATATAATAAATTTCCCATTCCTTGTGATCATCATTATAATTTACTAATAAGTCCCCTAAGGCCTCATAAGTCATTGAAATGTAAATAAGTAATGGTTTATCTGGTATTGGTGGTGTAAGAATTGGTGGATTTACTAAATACTATTTGATTTCATCAAAACTCTTATATCACACATCATCCCAAGAAAATTTGGTATATTTATTTAGTTAATGTATGAAATGTATGTTTTTATTATCTAGTTGGGCAATAAAAAGTCAAATTACTTGACTTTAGCCTTGTAAACATCACAACTGATTTAAATTTGTTTTTAGTGGCATCTTAACAATGGATTTTACTTTTGTTAAATCAACCTTGATACCACATTGAGAAATAATATAACCCAAATAAAAATTGGAAGATACCCCAAAAATATAATTTTTTGGATTTAACCACACATTAAACTTTCTCAAACATTCAAATATTTATCTTAAATTTATAGCATGATCTTATTAGTGTTTGGATTTTGATAATAAATAATCAACATAATATTCAAAATTACTATGAATAAAAATCATGAAAAATGTGTGTCATTTCCCTTTGATATGTATCTCCATCATTTTTAAGTCCAAAAGGAATAATAGTATAACAAAATGTTCCCCATGATGTGGTGAAGGTTATCTTTTCTTTATGTGTAGGATTAAGCTTTATTTGATTATAACCAGCAAAACCATACATGAATGAAAATGTCTAATATGTAGTAGTATAATCAATGATCATGCCTATTTTAGGTAATGGAAAATCATATTTTTGAGAAGCATTATTTCGATCACAAAAAAATTTGAAACATCAAATGCCACCATTAGGCTTGGTTATAGGTCATATATTAGAAACCCAATAAGAATATGCAATTGCTCTAATAAATCTTGCATCTATAATTATTTTAATCTCATATTTTAAAAATAAATCTACCTTAGGATTCATCTTGTATATATTTTTATTTATAAGCTTTACATATGGATATATCAATATATTATGCATTGCCATAGATGGTCCAATGTCAGGCATGTTAGAATAATCCCAAAAAAATAAATCTAGGTACTCATGTAGAACTTGTCTATAAGGTTTGCCTTCATCTTCTTGCAACATAAAGGCTAATAATAAAGGTCAAGGATCTCAATATGTTCCATAATTATATTTTAATATTTATTCATTAAGAAAAGTGGATCTTTCTACTATAAATGGTGTACTAGGATTAGTGTTATTGTATCATGTGGATTATTAGAATCATTGTTCTCACTTAAGTAAGCATGAGCAGAGGTGGTATGAGGAAACATGTTCTTATGATAGAAGGAAGCTATATCCTTATATGCCCAAAATTACTCTAGAAGTTATTCATCATTAGATAACTCATCTAATATCTAACTTTTTGGATAAATACTTTCATCAATCAAATTAGGATTGACAAATTATAGGTTAAAAGTGTCATTAAGTACATGCATGCATTCAGAAGTGGGATTTAAAAAATGTAAATAGCTATGATTACTCTATTTTTTATCCATGGATTTTTATAAAACCTTGAGCCTTGTTGATTTATTTTACTTGATATGCAAATAGGATGTGTTATACCTTGCTCATGTTTACCTCATCCTTGACCTTTTTATCCATGTTTGAGAAAATATTTAGATCCAAAATTAGAATTTTTCAAGTGTGGAATTTAAGTATTTTTTGGATGGATCATCATACAATGTTTGAAGGGATTTGTATCCATTTGACATGTATAAATTAACCCTTGGTGGATAAAATTTAAGCATGCATGAAAAGTAGATGGAACTACATAAATCTCATGTGTCCAAGGACATCCCAAAAGTATGTTGTAATTTAAATCATTAGGCTTTACATAAATTAGGTAAGGTATAGAGTCTCTCAATGATATGTAATGTTATTTGTCCAAAGAACTTATGTTAAATGTTGTTAAATCCCTTGATATTCATATTGGAGTATTCTAAAACTTTGGCCTCTATGTCAAGTAATGAAAGGAAAAATATATTACAAATATTAAGTCCTAAACCATTGTCCACAAGTAC
Source organism: Torreya grandis (assembly GCA_037957365.1). NCBI lineage: Eukaryota > Viridiplantae > Streptophyta > Pinopsida > Cupressales > Taxaceae > Torreya > Torreya grandis. The sequence goes on from JARHVA010006290.1 coordinate 238,877, forward strand.
CCTTCTAACCATCTTATTATGAACACATACTTGAATATATAATAGTAATTAGTAATAAATAATATGTTGTGTGGATAAATCATATTTTTCAAAGGAAATATTATGTTATGTGCATTTTATAGAATTGAACATGGAGACCACATATGGTGGCTCCACATTGTTTGGCAAGATGGTCATGTGTAATTCTTCCAAGAGAATATATTTGTATCAAAAAGACTTATGTAATAAATCAAAGAGTGAAATATTATAAATGACATCATTGGAGTGGTGTCCAATATTATATGCAAATGATACTTTTTCCATGCACTCTATTTGATGCTTAATAGTAACATATAATAGATCATAATAAATGTTATAACAATAAGGGGTATGAAAAAATAAACTTGCTTTAGTTTTATCATTTTTTCAAACCCATTTTACTATAGTTTTGATTTATGTAGCTATCTTTGAAATACAACAAGTAATGACAACCTTTATGATTTTATAATGGGATAATTACTAGATGTATTCATTTTTAATATGATAACTAATTCTTTTGAACTTGAAATAAATTTGATTCTTAATAATTTCAACAATTTAAAAATTAGAAGAAATCATAAAACCTTATGGCAAGATAAAATTTTCCATAAGGATACTCAGAGGTCAGGTTTACCAAATGTTTAACCCTTTTTAGAAATAATGATTAAATAATATAGAGAGTACCTTAATCAACTAAATAGTAAGCTACTCCAAAATTAGTCAAATTAAATAAATTTAGATTCTACTAATATTCTAATGAGATGAATTGAATCTAATCATATGCCAAATATGGAAAGTACAAAATTAAATATCTTTATAATAAAAATATGAAGGATAAATTGTTCTTATCTTATACAATGATGCACATATAGATCTAAGTAATGTAGGTGCAGAAGTGGATTGTCTGAATATTTAGATCTCATCATCAGATTATGAATATTCACTTTTTATCATCATGGACACTTACATCATCCTATAGACACATTCATTGATGTTATTATTATGATTCTACCACTAGTGTCATGTATGGAATATTAACTCTTTTCTTAAATTTCCACTTATGCCTGTTAGTTTTGACTGTCGCATTTCATATTATCTATTTAGATTGTGCACACAAGTTTTTAATATCAATTTTTTATCAAAACCTTAGATCCTAAAATTAGGTCGTGCCACTTTATAAAAAGGGGGTTAGTGGGCTCAAGTGAAGTTGATTTGACATTAAATAACCCTCTGTTAATAAGTGTTTCCTATATAGACATATACTCCACAAAGGGATTTATACTAATGTAGTTTTCCCCCTTATGTGAGCTTATATATGAATAGAGGTGTAATATTCTATATACAAGTGCATGTAGTGATCTATCTTTTAACTTGGAAAATATTACTCATGGGTTATTTTTTTGATGCTTCAGACCTACAATAATACTACTCCTATGTCTTATTTGTATATAGGAAAGAATAAATCATAATAGCTTAGTTGTGCAATTGATTTTCAGTAGTGTAGTATAAGCTTGAGAGGTTCTTATTAGATAAATAATTAGTGGGATTACACTTGTATTTTTAAGAATTATTTTGAAATGTTTCTCATGAAATGGTTAATGAAACCAAATATACTAACCCATACATGTTGAAATATTTTTAAATTTTAGTGTTTATAAGGTACAAACACATGCATTGGAGTAGGGACACTAACATCGAAGCTAGTATCCAACCCTAAATGCAAGTGTCCAAGAAGATATAAATTTATTAAAGTTATGTAACTGACAATGAATGATATATATCAAGTTATAAGCATATTTTGGGCTACAAGTGATATGGGTAATCATAATATCAAGGATGGACTATAAGATAAGTATTTATGCATAGTGAGATGGTGAATGTGATCCTTTCAGCTAAAAAGTAGGTTAAGAATCAAAAGGTAGAGCTATGACTAATATTTTCCAAGTGTATAAGACTATTTTTCATATAAATTCATATTTGAGTATTTACATTTCCCCCATTTAATCTAGTAATTCATTAAGATAAAATTAATAGGTTAAAAGAAATAAATGTTTACCATGGTGTGTATAACACACCTTGATTTGACTTGAGACTTGTTTGAATTTGTTGTATGTGTATGACATATAACCAAAATCATGTTATAGGTGTAATTAATGTATATAATCTAAAAATAAATAATTAAAATTTCTTGAAATAAAAGTGAGCAAGGAAGGAGTACACATATGTGTGGATGCAACCATATTTCCCCTTGATAGTTTGATTTAGTAATGATGTTTCCTAGATAAATCATTGGATAAAGGTTCATAAATAAACATTAGATATGTGAAGAGGGGAAATGGAGGGTGATCATGCCCCCAATCTGGTATGAGGGTGAGTTATGATAAGTCAATTGAGAGCATGTCAATTGAGAGCATAAAATCTCAATCACATAACTCAAGTGTAAACATAATGTAGCCAATTCTCCTAAGTCAAATGGTGTAACCATATCAACCTGTATAATATTATTTCCAAGTCCATTCAAAACATTGAATCTCAATCACACTCATCAAAAAAATTAAATGCTATAGTAGATAAAAGCTCAAATGGTTCATCTCGGTAATGTCAATGCATAAATATTGGTATGAGATGAATAATTCATCTATAATTTAATACATTTGCATGGCATATGCACCTAAAATGTGTCTCAAGATAAAGTATATGTCAAAATATAACCTCTATTCTATAAATTATGTATAATATGTGTCATAAATCTATAAAAATGTATGTCAAATATGTGCCAAATGTATAAAATTTTAACCCAAGTGTATATCTAAATCATGTAAATTGTATCAAATATTTCTAATTATGTCCACTAAATGTATGTGGATTCATGTCTAGATGACATGTCCCCGCTAATATTCTCCCCTTTTTAGGTGATGGGAATGAAAAATGATAATCACATTATCTCAAAAGGATAAGACAACTATGTTGTGCATGTTTCAATCATGTAGTAAATAATATATGGTGGTATCAATTTGAATTATATGTATTGATGAAGCTCATGATATACATATATAAAAATCTTTAAGATGGATGATATGAATTATGGAAACATCTAGAAGTATATTGTTTATTAAATCATTAATCACACACACAAGATTACTCAATGTCACATGCAAAGGAGTCTAAGGAGACTGAAAACAAGGGCCATGTTCAAATTCCACGCACTTAAGGGGAGAACATATTTAAATATGCACATAATAAAGAAATAATCAACACTCAAGGCATTATGGCTAACAAGAAAGGAACATGTTCAAATGTTTCACAATCAATACAATGAAGCAGACAAGAATTATACTCAAGTAATCCATATGAAGAGGTGAAGTGAAATATAATAAACTATCACAAGAATGTTATACTAGTCCTTGCATACATATGTTAGAAAAATATCTTGTAGAATAGCACATCAAGCACACCATGTAAGATAGTATCATCAGTATAAGCATGTTTAAATATTAGTATATAATCTCAACGTGATGATGGAAAATGATCATAAAATAATATAATTTATGTTAATTGTGATAAAATATAAGAAAGGTGCCCCCAACATAGTGTGTCACATAGGAAGACGAAAGGTCCAACATTTGCATGCTCATGTATCTAGATCTAATGTATGCTTTTATCACACTCAAGTACTTGTGAAACATATGTGTGTATAAAAATTATATTTTATCTACTAACATAAAGTAAATAACATATTTAAAATTTATTAAACATGTGAAATGCTAAATATTTTTGTATTTTTGCTTTATTTGAATGTTTTTATATGCTCTTGAATTTTGAATTTTAGATTTTATTTTATTTTTTTGGATTTTTTGACATGTTTGATCATGTGTAATATTTGATAAAAAAACATAATATTCATCAGGATCTTGATGGGCATGCCTTCAAGTGTAAATAGGTGGTATACACATTCTCCCAACTTTTTTGTAATTACAAATGGACCTAACCAGTTTGGTTTGAATTTCCATGTTTTTAATTTTTATAAATTGGTATTATTTATATTTTATTATAGTACCAAGTCTCCCACATTAAACTCACATGGCATAAATTTCTTATTGTATTCCTTTTTAATGCAATATTGATAAACCTATAAATGCTTAATAGCATATGTGTATTTTGCACTTAATTATTCCAACTGATATTATCAATTTTCATGATACTCATTGACTTGAATAATGTCCTTGAGATAAAACCACAAAGATGGGATTTGAATCTCAATAGATATAACCACCTCTATACCATAAACCAATGAATAAAGTATGGCTCAGGTAGGTATATAGACACTAGTGTGGTATGCCCATAAGGCATAAACCATCTATTGATGTCAATCTATACTATATCTTTCAACTAGTTTTCTCAGTATCTTAACAAAAAAAATTGTCACTTATGCTTAACCATCCATGGGTATTATGGTGTAGAGAAGGTTTATTTGATTTTTTATTTGTTTTAAAAAAATTCACCATTTTATTCTTAAATGATGACCCATTATCTATAATAATAGTTTAAGGTAAACAAAACCTAAAAATAATATTAGTTGTCAACAATCAACATATGTCATCTCTAATGGTAAATTCAATGATAATTACCTCTACCCATTTTATAAAGTATTTTTTAGCTGTAATTATGAATTTATGGCCTCCTACTAATACTAAATTTATTTTTTTAATTAAATTGAATCCCCAAAGGGAGAATGGCCATAGTGAGATAATCGAGTGTAACTCATGAGATGGATCATGATTTAAATTTTTGTATTCTAACATTGGACACATAATTTAGCATGTTTGACACATTATTTTTCCATTTCATAATAACCCTATCGTAATAATTTATGAGACATTAATTGTCTACTGAAATTTCCCCCACACTCACTATCATACATCTCTAAAAGAACAATTCTCACTTCTTATTTATTAATGCATTTAAGTAAATGGCCATATAAACCCTTTTTACAAGGATTCCTAAATAATAACATAATATATCACTTCTCATTATATTTTATGCTTATTATTTATATTTAAATGATCTAGTAAAAAATCTTGGTATAAGAAATTATATACATCACTGTAGAATTATGTATTTGTCGCATTGTGTGTGATTGCAAGAATTGATAGAGCATCCATTTTATATAGCGTAACCATCATATCATATATTTGATGGGATAAGTAGTAATATATAATTTAATTAATTATATTACACTATCCATTGCACCAACATGATGATTATCCTTATGTGGGATACTTTCAATAGCAAATGTGTTGAATGTTTCTTTCAATTTTCTACCTTTTTTTTTATAGAATCAAATGATATTCTTATTTTTATAATGATTTGTAACCTAATTTAAAACCAAGAGTTAACTTAAATTGTAATATTCTTGATATGAAGTTTCATTCTATATATAAACTGATGATCAAGGCCTTGTATTCTGCTATATTTTGGGTACATGAAAAGGCTAGTGGTTAAGAAAATGGCATATATTCTCCCTAATGATTATGGAAAATGATGATTGAACTAGAATATATCATAAATTTGGATCCATTAAAAAACATAATTCATGTATTGTGTGATACATGATAGTTCTCTACCTTATCATAGAAAAAATTAGTCATTAAAAATTATCTTTTAATGGAGTTATGGCTAATTGATCAATAATAACTTGGCCTTTTATTAATTTTTGAGATATGAATTTTAGATCAAATTCCTTGAGTTTCATCATCCATGTAGCTATTATTCCTAATAAATGTGTTTTTTTTCATGATAAAATTTAATGGTTCTAATTTTATTATAACATGAATCTCATTATTAAGAATGTAGTGACATAATTTCTATGTAGCAAACACTAATGCCAAACATAGTTTTTCCATTATAGTATACTTGTATTTATAACTAACCAATTGATGGATAATGTAATAAATTTTTATTTCCTTGTGATAATAATTGTATTATGCTAATAATGCCCTTAAGGCCTAGTGAGTCACTAAAATGTAAAGAAACAACAGTCTATTTGGTATTGGTAGCATAAGCACTAGTGGATTTTATAAATATTATTTAATTTAAAAAAAAACTCTTATGGCACATGTTTTCCCAAGAAAAAAAATATCTTTATTTATCATATGTGTTAAATGTATGGTTTTATCATCCAACTGAGTAATAAAACATTGAATTACTTGAATTTTGCCTTATAAACATTACAAATACTTTAAATTAGTTGGTGGTGGCATCTCTACAATGGATTTTAATTTTTTTGGATCAACCTTGATACCACATTGAGAAATAAAATAACCCAAAAAAATTCTAAAAGATATCTAAAAACACACTATGTTGTATTATTCACATTAGACTTTTTCAAACATTTAAATATTTATCTTAAATTTGTAGCATGATTTTTTTGATGCTTGGATTTTGTTAATAAATCATCAACATAATATTCAATAGTATTATGAATAAAATAATGAAAAATATGTCTCATTCCCATTTGATACATAGCTCCATAATTTTTAATTAAAAAAGGCACAATTGTATAATAAAATGTTCCCCATGGTATGGTGAAGGTAATATTTTCTTGATCCACAGGATTAAGATTTATTTGATTATAACCAGTAAAACCATACATGAATGAAATTGACTCTTATATAGTAGTATAATAAATGATCATGTCTATGTTAGGTAATGGAAAATCATATTTTGGAGAAGCTTAATTTAGGTCACAAGAATTTATACAATATTGAATATCACCATTAAGATTGGTTACATATATTATATTATAAACCTAATCAAAATGTGTAATTACTCTAATAAAGCTTACATTTTTAAGTCTTTGAATCTCATATTTTAAAATTAAGGATACCTTGGGATGCATCTTGTGGATATTTTACTTTAAAATATTTGCATTTGGATATAGTAAAATCATATGAATTTCCATAAATGGGTCAATGTCAAGCATGTCAGAATAATCCCAATAAAATAACTCTGGGTAATCTTGTAAAACCTATCTGTAAGTTTTCCCTTCATCTTATTGTATTAGGAATGGTATTATGCAGATAATGTGTAATATTGGAATCATTATTCTTATTAAAGTAAGCATGAGTAGAGGTGGTATGAGGAAACATGTTCTTATGACAAAAGGAAGTGAGATCATCATATGCCCCCAACTAAAATAGTAATGATTCTTTATTGGATATCTCATCCAATTTCCTAGTTTCTAGTGTATCACTTTCATCAATCAATTTAGGATTGATAATTTGTAGGTTATAAGTGTTATTAAGTACATGTATGCATTTGGAAGTGGATTTTTAAAAATGTAGATGGTTATGATTACTTTGTTTATTAGTTATAAATTTTGTTGAAAATCCCAAGCCTTATTGATTTATATTATTTGATATGCAAATAGGTTGGGTTATACCATGCTCATATTTGTCTAATCCTTGACCTTTGTATCCATGTTTGAATAAATATCTAGAGCCAAAAATTATAATTGTGTAAGTGTGACGTGTAATTACTCATTTAATGGATCATCACAAAATGTTTGAAGTGATCTATATCTATTAGACATGTATAAATGAACCTTTGGTGGATAAATTTTAAACATATGCATACATCTCATGTATCTAGGAGCATCCCAAAAGTATGTTGTACTTTAAATCATTTAGCATAATTTGACATAAAGTAGGTAAGGTAAGAGGTCCCATAGTAATATGCAATGTTATTTATCCCATGAACTTACATGGAATGTTTTAAAATCCCTTGATACTCATATTAGAGTATTCCAAATATTTAGCCTCAATTCCAATTAAATAAAGGAAATATATATTTCAAATATTAAATCTTGAACCATTATCCACAAGTACCCTTTTAACCATGTTATTTTGAATACATACCTAAAAATATAAGGGCAAGCAGTGATCAAGAATATGTTGGGTAGGTAAATCCTCCTTTTCAAATGAAATATTATGTTCTTTCCATTTTATAGATTTTAGCATGGAGGCCACATATGGTGGCTCCACATTGATTGGCAAGATGGTCATGTGTACTGATTTCAATAGAATATCTTTGTGTTGGGATGACTTACATAATAAATAAATGGGTGAAATCTTATCAATGACCTTATTAGAGTAGTGTCAAATATTATATGTAGATGATAATTATTTCATGTACTCACTTTGATGCTTATTAGTAATAGTTATTATCACATGATAAACATTATAACAATAAAGGGTATGTAGAAATACACTTTCTTTAGTTTTATCATTTTTTTGACCCCATTTGATTATAGTTTATATTGATATAGCTATTTTTGAAATACAACAAGCAATAACTACCATTATGTATTGTAAAAAGGGATAACTACTAGATGTATTCATTTTTAATCAAAAAAATAATTTAAAACTTGAAAGAAATCTATTTTTTAATAATTTTAATGATTAATAAATCAGAAGAAATCACAAAACCTAGGGCAAGCTAAAATTTTATATAATAAGGCATAGAGGTCAGGTTCACTAAATGTTTAACCCTTTTTATAAATAAATATTAAAGAAGAGAGAGTAGTCTAATCAACTAGAGAGTAAAATAACCTAAAATTAGGCCAATTAAATGAATTTATATTCTATTGATATTATGATGGGATATAATAAATCTAATCATATACCAAATATGAAAATTATAACATTCAATATTTTGATAATAGAAATATGAAGGAAAAATTATACTTAGATTATACAATGATGCATAGGTAGATTTGAATCATTTAAGTATAAAAGTGGATTATCAGAATATCTAGATCCCATCGTTAGATTCTAAATGTTTTCTTCATGTTAAATTGGACACTTACGTTGCCATGTGGAAACTAGGGTCAATGATATTATCTTGATACCACTACTAGTGTCTTATACAAATTATTAACTCTTTTTTTGAATCATCCACTTGCACTTGTTAGGTTTAATTGATACATTTCATATTCTCTATCTAGATCATGTGCATAGGTTCTCAATATTAGTATTTTGATCAAAACCTTATATCCTCTAATTAGTGAGTGACACATGAAAAATGGGGGTTAGTAGGATTAAGTGAATTCAATTTGACCTCAAATACCCCTCTATCAGTGAGTGCTACCTACATATCCATATGCTATGAAGAGGACCTTAGACTTATCTAGTTCTCCCCCTTGTATGGGCTTGTGTGTGAATAAATGAGTAATATGCTATATGCAAGTGCACATAGTGATCAATATTGTAACTTGGAAAATACTACTCTTGGGTTGTTCTTTTGATGCTTTAAACCTGTAGTTGATTTTGAAATAGGAAATAATAGGTTAGAATAGCTTAGTTTTGAAATTGATTTTTAATAGTCTAGTATAAACTTGAGATGTTTTCACTAATTGAATAATGAGTGGGATTAAAATTGTATTTATACCACCTATTTTGATTTTTTTTCTCATGGAAGGTTAATGAAGAAAAATACATTGACCCATACATATTGAGAGATTTTGAAATTTGAGTGTTTGTAAGTTATGAACATATGCCTTGGAATAAGGACACTAGCATTGACATTAGTGTCCAAGCTTAATTACAAGTGTCTAGGAAGATAAAAATTTATTGAAGTTATGTAATTGATGGTGAAGGATGTATATCAATTTTTAAGCATATTGTGGGCTACAGGTGATCTAGTTAATTAAATATTAGGGTCAGACTATAAGATAATTATTTAGGTACAATGAGATGGTGAATGTGATCCTTTCAACTGCAAGGTAGTTCAAGACCCTGATAGGACCTAGGTTCCCCAAAGCTCTGACACAACTTGTCAAAATTAAGAGCACATATGATTACCTTTGTATAAGCAAATAAACATGTGGAATTATACCAAAAGTACAAGTAACTATCAATGAGAAATAACACAGAATATGAGAGGCAACACACAATTGTATTCAACTCATTATAGAAGGAAATTACAATAAAGAGATCACACTCTTCTTTCACCTCTGTGAGGCTTCCCAAACCTTAAGGGCTCCCAGTAATCTTTCCTCAAGAGTAATCTTCTCTCAATATAGGTCACAACAAACAACTCAAGCACAGAGCTGTTGTTCACCTCAACCAATCAGTATAACACTACCCGTATAACTGAGTATGAACTGGTACTCCAAGTAGATCTCACCATGATCTTGCTCCTTGATGTGTTTCTATCACCTTGGATCTTGCTCCCCCATAGATCTCCTTTTGACCCTTGTACACACACACCCCTGTAGACCAACCTAATCTTACTTATCACATGTAGATCTCCACCATGATCTTGCAGCACCCTGCAGATCAAACCTGATCTTACATACATGAAGAATCCTACTTGATTCTACCATGGGAAGAACTCTCCTAGTTATACACTTTAAAATATAGCCCATTAGTCTATTATATAGATCTCATGCATACAATAATTAGAAAAGTGGCTTAAGACTTGAACTAGTCTTTAACATGCAAACAACCCGTTCAACTAATTGATTGTTTGTCAACAACTAGTTCTAGAACCACACAGGCAACTGACGTCAGTCCCTATCTGACTGGAGGTGACCGATGTCAGCCAACTCCTACCGATGTTGGTTGCTTTTTGTTGACCCCTACCCAACATCGGTGTTGGCCTACCGACATCAGTGACTATGACACTTAGCAACCCTCCATGTTTGCATCTGGGTGAAGCTTTTAGCTCCACAACCTAACAATCTCCCACTTGGAGATAAACAGCTACACCTATACCTAAACCAGTACATTATCTAATCTGCATCCTGGCTTGTATTCCTCTTCAAGCTCAATCTTGAAGACTACCCACCACACTCCTTGTGGTGTTAATCATGTGCCTAAATTTCTCCATTCTCAGCTTACCTTCTTCTGCCATTGCTATACTCCCACTCAAATAGAAACCCCTGTAAGTAACTTGTAATCAACACACACTACCTAGATCCGAACCATCTGTTAGTCAAACTCACTCTGAGAACATCCAACCTCACTCTGATACCATTTGATAGGACCTAGGTTCCCTAAAGATCTAACACAACTTATCAAAATTAAGAACACATATGATTACCTTTGTATAAGCAACTAAACATGCAAAATTATACTAGAAGTACAAGTAACTATCAATGAGAAATAACACATAATATGAGAGGCAACACATAATTGTATTCAACTCATTACAAAAGGAAATTACAATAAAGAGATCACACTCTTATTCCACCTCTATGAGGCTTCCCACACCTCAAGGGCTCCCAGTAATCTTCCCTCAAGAGTAATCTTCTCTCAATACAGGTCACAACAAACAACTCAAGCATAGAGCTATTGTTCACCTCAACTAGTCAGTACAACACTGCCAGTATAATCGAGTACAAACTGGTACTCCAAGTAGATCTCACCATGATCTTACTCCTTGATGTGTTGTTGTCACCTTGGATCTTGCTCCCTCGTAGATCTCCTTTTGACCCTCGCACACACACACCCATACAGACCAACCTGATCTTACTTATCACATGTAGATCTCCACCATGATCTTGAAACACCCTGCAGATCAAACCTAATCTTACATACATGAAGAATCCTACTTGATTCTACCATGGGAAGAACTCTCCTAGTTCTACACTTTACAATACATCCCATGAATCTATTATATAGATCTCATGCATATAATAATTAGACAAGCAGCTCAAGACTCAAACTAGTCTTTAACATGCAAACAACCTGTTCAACTAACTGACTGTTCATCAACAACCAGTTCTAGAACTACACAAGTGACCGACCTTGGTCCCTGTCTGACTGAGGTGACCGATGTCAGCTGACTCTTGTTGATGTCAGTTGCTTTCTATCGACCCCTGCCTGACGTCAGTGTTGGTCTGCCGACGTCGACAATTATGACACTCAGTAAACCTCCATGTTTGCATTCGAGTGAAGCTTTTAGCTCCACAACCTAACAGAACCAAAGGCCAGATCCATGACTAATATTTTCCAATTATACAAGGCTATTTTAACATATAAATCATGATTTGAATATCTAAATCCCCCAATAATTTACTAATGCATAAATATGAAATTACTAGGTTAAAGGAAAGAGTGTGTACCATGGTGTGTACACCACACCTTGATTTGAATTGAGCCCTATTTAAATCTATCATATGTGTATGACCTAAAACCAAGATCATGTTACAAGTGTAATTACTACATATAATTTGAAAATGAATAATTGAAATTAATTGAAATAAAAGAGATCAAAGAAGGATTGCACATGTTGGTTGATATAACCATGTTTACCCTTGATATTTTTTGTTTGGTAATGATGATTCATAGTTAAATATTTAGAAATAGATTCACAACTAGATATTGGATATATGAAGAGAGTAATTGGAGGTTGATCATGCTCCCAATCTGATATGAGGGTGAGTTATGCCAATTCCAATGAACATTAAATCTTAATTACATAACTCAATTATAAACGTAATTTATCCAATCTCACCCATGTTAAATGGTTTAACCATATCAACACACAATAATAAAATTAGTATCAAGTCTGTGGAGATCAATAAATCTCAATCGTACTAATCAAAGAAGCCAATTGTCATAGTAGATAAAAGCTCAAATGGTGCATCTTGGTAAGGTCAATACATGAATATTGGTATGATTTTAATAATGTATCTATAATTTGGTTCATTTACATAACATGTGTACCTAAAATGTGTCTCAAGATGAAGTATCTATTAAAATATAACCTCTACTTTATAAACTATGAATAATATGTGTCACGAATTTGAAAAAACTTTGTCCCAAATCTATGCCAAATGTATAATATTTTGTCTAAAGTGTATATATAAAGCATGTAAGCTATATAAAATTATGTTAATTATATCTGTGATCTAATAATTTGACTCAAGAAAGGATGGTTAGTATGGTGTTAGTTCCAAAATGAAAACAAAATGAAAGAAACACACTAATAACAAAACATCTCTAGGCCTAGACACTAGGCAGACATTAGTTAACAAAAACAAATGATAAACACAACTAAAAAGTAAGGAATAAAACACAAGAATTCCTTCACCTTCCTTGGATGCTCTAAATGCCTTTGTAGTGGTGGTTTCCTTGGCTTGTGCTCATGAAGTCCTTGGTAATGGAAACTTGGCTACCTCCATCTATCCTTGGCACCTTTGGTTTATGACTTGGCTTGGAATCAATTTGGCATGGTAACACTAGTTGAAATGACTTCTTCAAGATATTTTTGCATCATAACTTTTCACCAAAATAGATTATAAATGATGTTGTGAGGCCTCTTATTTATAGATTTTTAGATTTGATTAGAATCAACTACAACCATCCATCTCAAGATTGAGATGTGTGGTTGAGGATTAATACAATTTTTGGAATTAAGTTTTTAATTATCTTGATCATGAAATTGGAAGAAGGGGAAATTAAGAGGCATGGAGGGCATTGATGAGGCATGGAGGGAATGAATCCTGATATTTATGGTATTTATGGCCTAAGGATGTCTTCCCAAGAAATGAGGTCACTTGATGATGCATATATCCCATATTCATTTCCAAAAATAAGTATTCAACAAGTTTTCATGGAATTTTTTATTAGGCCTTGATTTGGGTTAATTAGTTCTTAAGCATGATTAAGTACTTTATGCATAAATTACTCAAATTGATTAGAATACCTTATTATTGGTCCTAAATTTGACTAGATTGGCATTCGAAGGTGATGTCAGATGCATTGGAACAATATTCCCATTTAGGATGTTATCAATAAAAAATAATTAAGTCACATGTCTCATGTAAGAGATTTGATAGGAAAGATCAATCCAGAGCACCTAGGTGCAAATTTGGCATTTTGACTCAAAATGAACTGATCAAAGTTAACTAGCCCATAAATTGCATTTCCCTATTTAGGGATACCCTAGCCAAAATTGACACTTGAATATGTTAGTTTCACATTATTTATTATGTTATAGTGTTTTTAGGCCAAATTGTGCATTTTGGGTGAAAATTGGCCAAAAGCCTGATTGGAGGTTATTGGTGGCTAGTTTTAGGTGTCTATAGTTTGCCCCTATTTGGAAAAATGTTTCAAACCATAGGCATAGCAATGTATTCTCAAATAATGAAAGATGGTATGTATGCCAAGAAGAATAAGATGATTAAAGAACAAATCTTTACATGATTTTGGGAATCCTATGATGATGCACCTTTGAGGGAGTGGTCGTCACATTTTGTTGATGGGTGGTCCCTCGAAAAGAAACAAAAAGAAAGGTGGAATTAATTTATGGTTAAGATTAATCCAAATAATAAAATGATTGTATGCATTGATGTAAAAAGGATGTTGATTTTCCCAAAGGTGGTTATAATCAGGAATAAAAGTCAAAATAATGATTTTCCCATAGGTGGTTATAATCATTAAGAGGACCTACATTGGCTAAAGATGATTGTGCCTCAGTTAGGGTTGATTAGAAATCATAACTCAAGGATATAACTTGAAATACAAATTAAAGATGAGTGGGTGAAAAGTGATGAAAGAGATGAATAGAAGAATAAGATTGATCAATTTGAATGATTCAATTGTACTTGTTAATGAGGATATGTTAATCCTAATTAACAATGAGACAACTAGAATGGCCAATGGATTAATTTGATCAAGGGTGGGATGGGAAGATCTGCCAAGGTGCCAAGGAGAAACTTCTATAGCTCCATTGATTATAAACCTTCTTGAAGCTAATTTTTATTGTAACATGTGATGGTAGGATTCATGATAGAACACCATAAAGACTATCCCAAAATATGCATAAGGACTGACTCCTGATATCCAATAAACACTTGAAAAAAATTCACTAATAATAGAAACCATGATGACATTATTGATGTATGAATATAGATAGACTCAAGAATAATGTGTGTAAGGAATCACCTAATGAACATATATAGACTAAGTCAAGGCAACAGTGTTAAAAATAAATAAATAGGCAAGTGAACAAACAAACAAATAAACAAACAAAAAAAATAACTTGAAATAAATAAACAAACAAAAATCTTGAAAACAAAAGCAAAAGAAAGCATCCTAACAATGATTGTGCCCCACTAAAGCAGATCAAGGCTAACTGACTAGGCTTAGATAGGATAAATATTTTTGGATTTTTAAAATGTTATGAATGTTTTTGGAATTTTGAGGTATCTTAACTTGATCGATAATGACAAGATACCTACTTGCAAAATGACGAGAGCATTTGTCTTAGGTATCTCACAAAATGGTGAGAGCGTATGAAAAGGGGGACTAAGGTGACCTCAACATGAATTGAGCATGACCCACATATTCCTAAAATTGCCTCAAGTCACAGTAATTCTATCCACCCAAAAGGTGAGGGAAAACCAACTAGGTCCCAACAAGTTTTCAAATCTAGCAAATAGCCAGTCAAATGAAAATAGTAATGGCAAGGTGATATGGCAATACATGATAAACAAGTATTACCCCTAGTTTCCCTATAAATAGTTATAATTAGGACACAATGGCATAGGTCAATGATACTAATTTTCCCATAGGTAGTTATAACTAGTAACAAGATTGGTGAAACATTGATTTACCCATAGACAGTTATAATCAAGCTCACATAAACAAACTTGATAGGATGAAAGATATCTTGCCTGATCAAATTTCACACTACTTTCATTGACTATCATTGAAAAAAGGATTGGATTGATTATTGAAACTTGATTAGAATCATCTCATAAAAGGTGTGGGAAGAACCAAATGAACCAAGATCAAAATAGGATTAGGTAGGATGACTAAAAACAAGCATTGGTCTAGAGAGGAATGAAATGATAGGATGGTTTAAAATGGTAAGAGGGTTTTCCCCCAAGTGATAGGGTGAATATAAATAATATGTGATAATAAAAAATATGCATGTAACAACGGCAATAGCATGGCAATGTGAAATGATATGGTATATGAAATGGTATGGTATATTTTTTGGCCTGGGTATGGTTTTTGATTATATTGTTCCTACTGATAGGGAGATGCACGTCCTAATAAACAAATGATATAAATATAATATTTGATCATGTTAATTTTTAGCCCACACCTCATCAGAATAACTGATCTATCAAGAATGGCCTACAGATTTGGTTGTTGAGAATGCTTTCATGATCTTCATTGGTCATTGATTCTAATTCTTTCAAGTGTCCAGATAAGGTATCTTTATAACCTCTGTAAAGGAAAGTGCAATTATGGATGGTAAATAGGGACAAATAATGAATGATATGTTTGATTGTGAAATAGAATGGTAGATGATAATGGAATGTATAATGGTGGGGAAACAAATGAAGATCAAGACTTTTAGTCACACATAATGTTGTTGATGCCAGATTTGACATAATTTTGGTTGTGGTAGCGCCAAAGACTTGTTCTCTCGATAAGACCATCAATTTTTTTGTTTTTTTGGCCTGAGATTAGCTACCATCTAATTATGTTGTAGATAGGAAGCTATTTTGATTTGATCTTTGATTTTTTATTCATTAAGTAGTGAAGAACTTGTGTGCTCAGCTATTAGTGCTTTAATGAGGTTTTCACCAATGAAGTTGTCTTGATTGTCTCATATCACCTTCAAGAAGGTTTCACTAAGGAATTTTGACTTTTGAATTTGATTATCTTCTAGTTCTTTCAAAAACATTTCACTAAAATATGTTGAGTTCTGACTTGGATTGTCCCCTAGCACCTTCAAAAAGGTTTCACTAGGAGAGTGTTCTTCTGTTACGTGAATGTTGTCTTAGCCTTCTTGTTCTTCTTTAACTGCTATGTCACAATGGATGTAGTTTAAAAAAGTGTTATTTTATTGGTCCTAATCGACACTTGTGGGAGATGGAATGTCAATAATATGGCTATTTTGGTTTATGGTAATGGCCTATGGAATGGTAATGAAATGGGGAGAGGATGCACAATCCTCATAGAAGATACTAGGATAACTTGTGTCAAAGCTGAAGTACTCATCCTTAAAAATCATATAAGGATCAAAAATTTATCCAAATTGATCTACAAGGCATGCATAACCAATGTTGTAACAGCCATGACCATATTCTTCATCTGAATCTGATTCTAACTCAAGGGACTTTGAATCTAATGTTGAGACCAATGTTGATTATAATTTTGATGCTAAATATGATGTTAGTTCAACAATAGAACCTAACTCTAATTTTGATTATTTATCTAATGGGTACTCTATTATAATGATGTCTTATTGAATTCTTGGTATTAGATAAGTAATATCTTATGATGGCACAATGGACTCCACAAAAATTGGTTTATCAAAGTGGGACTCCTCTAGGATGGGAAAAAAGCCAAGAGATAACTCCTTAGAGACTAGATTATCAATAGGAGGATCTTTAAAAATAGGCACATTGTTAAGGTAATGATTTTCCCAAAGGTAGTTATAATCATTAAGAAGTGACTTAGCAAATATTGGCTCATAAGAGTGAGACTCCTCAACAACTGGTATAGGATCAATAGGCAATTTTATCATAGGTTGACTTATCACAAATAGTTGATTCAATAGAAATATCTTATATTGGTTAGCTCTATTGTCCTTGGTTTATAATGATTTTTAAAATACCATTTTTGAACATAAATTGGTCTTCAAAAGATTGGATCGATTGAGGTTTAGTTAGGATTGGTATTGGAGGAAGAATAGTGTATGGTTGGATAATGGTAGGGCATTGAGGAGCATGATTACTTGCATGAGCCAAAGGATAAAGTCTTGAGATGTTAATGATAGGTCATTATGGGGCTTGATTTCTACCAAAGGGCTAGGTCCTAAAATGATGAAGGGGCATTATGGAGCTTGATTGCTTACACAAACTAAAGGATGAGGTCTTGGTATAAAAATGCTTAGGTGTTGTAGAGCTTGGTTGCTCACACAAATCAAATGATGAGGTCTTGATATGGGAATGGTGTGAAATTATGGTCCTAGAATAAAAATGGTATGACGTGGTGGAGCCTGATTACTTACATAAGCTAAAGCATCCAAGTCTTCCTCATAAACCATATCATCCTAGTTATGAGTTGGCTCATAAGCTGGTTCTTGACTATGTTCCACATATTTATCATTGCAAAGAGGGTATGGATCTATATCATAAATAAAATTATCTATAGTTGGATCTTAAAATTCCTCCTCATAAGCCTCTTCACACCAATCTAGGTCTTGATTTGGATCATGAGCTATTTCATGGCTTTGTTCCCCGTATGGAATATTGTAGGGAGAATAATAAAACTCTTTAGAAAATATTTCTCTATAGGCGTTCCTAGTGGGATTTTGTGTGGCCATTATATCATAAGTTAGATTGTACATGACTCCACCATAAGTGTAGCTAGACATATCTACGTAAATAATGAAATCTTTGAAACAAAAAGGCTTAGAGTTCTATAAACTCTGAAAAACTATCCAAAGGATAAATGGTTCAAACTTGGTCTAACTTGGTCAAAAGGTGGAGTTGTATCTCCAATGTGGTATAAAAGTGGAGCTGTATCTCCAAAATGATGTGTTCTAAGACTTAGCATAAAATAGTCTAACATCAAATGTCTAATGTCAAATGTCATACACATAAAAGGTCAAGCGTCTAAATAAAAATCAGCATGTCAAAAGTCTAGATCAAAGTGTTCCAAACAAGGTCTAAACTAGGAAAGGGAAAAGTTGAGTTGCTAGGTATTTTTTCCAAATGTGGAGCCAAAATCTAAGCTCAAACAAATATGCATGTTCTAGGACATTTTATCAAACAACATTAAATCTAGACTTGAAATAAAGGCTAGTATGATTTGATTTAATTTAACAAGTTTGGAAACAACTTTTACATAGACTTGACACATAGAATCAAACATAAACATGATTAGTTGACATAAGGCATAAGGAAAAAGGATTTTGGAGAAAGTTTGTGTTCTCCCAAATAAAGGCTCAAACAATGATGAGGATAGGTATTAAACAAAAAAACCATCAATGGTTTTCAAATTTGGGTAATAAATTAACTGAAGTTATGCAACCCAAAAGAGAAAGATCTATGTATCGGCCCCACAAATTAATGCCTAAACAAAAATCAATCAATGTTTTAATCCAAACTTAATAAGGCTATCTTGAAAAATCAATGATGAAAACAAATTTTTGACCAAAAAATCTAGATAAGATTAGACAGCATGATGACACAATACAAAGGTCTAAATGGTATACATGACATGGTTTGAAAAAATGATTTTTGGTGCAAGGTAAACTAGTCTTGAAATAAATTTAGAAGCCTAATGGTGCAAACATGCTCAAATGATGTGGTCCATACTATTCTTCAAAGACTCAAAGGCAAAATGATTTGACATGATTTGGGTAGCATAACGCTACCCTTTGTAAATAAAATGACACACACACAAACAAGTTTAGAAAAAAATTCAAGGCAAAAGTATGGTGTAAAATGACTAGAATAATGCCTCTTTAGACAAAAGAGTGACATATAGACAAATTATTTTTGACATGGCTTATGAAAAAATAAACAAGTTTTAGTCTCAAAATATACCAAGTAAAAATGACCAAAATAATCTAAGTATAACCATCCAAATCCTAGAAAGGGTATGTCAAAATGGGGTTGACTAAAACTAGAAAGGTTTCAATCATTCTAGGAGAATCAATTGCATAATGAATTTCATGCCAAACAATGCAAAAGAAAAGAATGGAAATTGGGTGATTGTGGCATTATCTAGTTATAAAAAGGTCTAGTCTTTTTTACAACTACTACATCTTATTATTTTCTTATTGTAGTAAAATATCCAAATGCAAATATGTCTCATGTGAAACTCAAAAGGAGTAAGTGAATTCAATGCTGAGAGATGAAACCCCAAGTCAAAGCTTCTCTAAAGAACTCATGGGAGGTAATGACATCCCCCTTGAAATCCAAGATGCATAAAATAAATAAAACATGAAATGGAAATACTTTAGGGTCATTTTTAAGGTCACCCAAACTTTGATGATTTTTTGGGGAGTGATTTAGATGACTTTCTTTCTGAGCCTTGGACTAGGGTATTTGTAATAGGAATGGTGATTTTGATTCCAATGGTTCCCTAAAGGGGACAAATGGAAGAACATACATGCAACATCCCTCTTCTTGAAAATTAAAAATTAGGTCAAATAACTATTGAAGACAAAAATGACAAGTGTGTTCAATTTTAAGCCCAAATGAAAGATTTGGTGGTGTTCATTTGACCCCTTGGTCTTATTTGTAACTTTAAGAACTAATGATAAAAACACTTATTTAATCACCTTAAATGTTACTTTAATCACCAAAATAATGTTCCTAATTCATTTTAAAATCATTCAAAAGGTAGTCTAAAACATGATTTATCAAATTTAAAATATGTTGGTTAGCTATCTACCCTTAAGGCATCACCCCAAAAGCAAATATGTTAGATTAGAAACATTTTAAATATATTTTCCAAATTTTTAAAAAAATTATGAAACTTGAAGCTAAATTAATTCCAAATTCTTAAAATTTAGGAGAAAACATGTGGTTTTAAAAATAAATCATCCAAAATAGAGTTTATATGACCCCAAACCAAGCATTTTAAAATAGCTCTCAGGTTTGTGTTTTGAAGAAAACACAGTGATCAACGTTAGTTATATAACTAACATTAGTTACACTTACTAACTGATGATAATTATCTAACTGACATCAATTACACAAATAATGACTGATGACACCTATGTCAACCGATGACGGTTTTAATAACTGACATCAATTACTATGTAAACTCATGGCAAATAAAAAATGGTAAAACAAAGTTAGAAAATCAATTTACAAGAGTTTTAATGATCCAAATAAATATTTTAAAGATGTAAAATGATATTGTTCATGTTTGGGATGCATCTAGTCCCATCAGGCATCCCATATGTGATCCATGAATTTGACTCAAAAGAGGATGGTTAGTATGGTGTTAGTTCTGAAATGAAAACAAAATGAAAGAAACACACTAATAGCATAACATCTCTAGGCCTAGACACTAGGAAGAGCTTAGTTAACAAAAATAAATGACAAACACAACTAAAAAGTAAGTAATAAAACACAAGAACTCCACCTTTCTTGGATGCTCCACATGCCTGTATAGTGGTGGCTTGCTCGTCTTATGCCCATGAAGTCCTTGGCAATGGAAGCTTGGATACCTCCATCTCTCCTTGGCACCTTTGGCTTGTGGCTTGGCTTAGTTTGGAATCAATTTAGCATGGTAACACTAGTTTCAATGACTCCTTGAAGATATATGTGCATTATATTTTTGCACCAAAATAGCTCAAAAATGATGTTTTGATGCCTCCTATTTATAGATTTTTAGATTTGATCAAAATCAACCTCAATCATCTATCTCAATATTGAGATGTGTGGTTGAGGATTAGTTCAATTTTTGCAATTAAGTTTGTAATTATCCTCATCATGACATTAGAAGAAGGGGAAATTAAGAGGCATGGAGGGTATCATGGAGGGCATTAATGAGGCATGAAGGGAATGAATCTTGATATTTATCCTACGGATGTCTTCCCAAAAAATGACCTCACTTGATGATGCAGATATTCCATATTCATTTCCAAAAATAAGTATTCAACAAGTTTCCATGGAATTTTTGATTAGGCCTTGATTTGGGTTAATTAGCTCTTAAGCATGATTAACTACTTTGTGCACAAATTACTCAAATTGATAAATATACTTTATTATTTGTCTAAATTTTGACTATATTAGAATTGGAAGGTGATGCCAGATACATTGGAATAGTATTCCCATTTAGGATGTTATCAATAATAAATAACAAAGGCACATGTCTCATGTAAGATATTTGATAGGAAAGATCAATCTAGAGCACCTAGGTGAAAATTTGGCATTTTGACTCAAAATGAACTGATCAAAGTTAGCTAGCACATAAATTACATTTCCCTGGCTAAAATCAGCACTTGAATATGTTATTTTCACATCATTTAGCATGTTTTAGTATTTTTAGGCCAAATTATGCATTTTGAGTGAAAATTAGCCAAAAACCTAATTGGAGGTTATTGGTGGCCAGTTTTAAGTGTATATAATGTCAATTATGTGTATGTGTATTCATGTCTCTATGACATTCCCCCACTAATATGCCCCCCTTTCAAGGTGAGGGAAATAAAAATTGATAGTCACCTTATCTGAAAAAGATAACTATGTTGTATCTATGTTAATCATGTAGAAAATAACATATAGTAGTACTATGTCAAATTATATGTATTAATTAAAATCATAGTATACACACATAACAATCCCTAATATTCATGATATGAATCATGGAAATGCTAAGAAGTAATAATCTCAACAAGCAATCAAGCACATGCACAAGAGTACTCAATTCCATGCATGGAGGGGGTTTAAGGAGACTACAAAAAGGGGGCATATTCAAATGTTTCACACTCAATGGGAGGACATATTTGAATGTCCACACATATAATAAACAATCAAGACTCAAGGCTCTATGTCCAACAAGCAAGGAACATGTTCAAATGTTCTACAGTCAAGACAATGAAGAAAAAAAGAATACTCAAGTAATCCATATGAAGAGATGAAGTAAGTGAAATAAAAGTAATTAACATAAGCATGTCATACTAGTCCATTTATACATATGTTAGAAAAATGTCTTGTAAAATATCATATCAAGTACACCATGTAAGATAGTAGCATGAGTATATAAATGTGTAATTGTTCATATATAAGCTCAATGTGATAATGGAAAATAATTAGAAAATAATATAGCATGTGTCAATCATGATAAAATAGAAGCTAGATGCCCCCAACATAGTGTGTCATGAAGGAAGAGGAAAGGTCCAACATTTGCATGCTCATGTATCATGGATCTAATGTATGCCTATATCACACTCAAGCACCCATAAAATATATGTGTATATAAATTACATGTTATCCACTAGCATAAAGTAAAAAAAACATATTCAAAATATAGTAAACATGTGAAATGCTATTTTTTATGTGAAATGTTATGTTTTACTACAATATAGTCTCATTTTACATCATTGAGAACCAATTTATGGGTTAATATAATATGAACTTATATGACTAAAAGAGTGAGTTACTGAGAAATGTGTAGTTACAGTATCTAGATGTTTTTAGCATGATAACAGTAGAATAATTTATCTAAATGATGTGTAAACATTGAAATTATGTTGTTGGTACTTCCAATGTGATTAAATGTAATATTTAATCTTAGTCACAATAGATATTTGATCTTAACTACTTATATAAAATTGCCTAATTCTCTAAGTGAATCTAATGGGGTTTTAACATGTGGTATCAGAGTGTAAGTTTATATGGTCAGACTAAATGAGTCCAATAATGATAATATATATCTCCTCATTTTTGTAGGATAAAATGGTGTGAGTAAGGTCAAATTTTGAAGTAACTTGAAATTAATATCAACAACATGATCCCAACAAGTTAGTAGTAGAGCAAGCTGATAAGCTTGATCAAATCCTCACAGTCATGATTGAGACACGAGATAGAGTATAAAACCTCAAAAAAAAAAAATTCATGGGTATGATGAGGATGAAGAGAACTAGATCAAGAGTAACAATAGGTTGTTCAAGAAGATCACCATATCAATAATATGTTGAAGAGCATCAAGCTACAAGATTGCAAGTGGCTTCAAAACTTGCTCATGATATGTAAAAGGTGAATCCACCTAAGTTTTATGTAATAATGTTGGGATATATATCCAAAGGTTGCATCATATAAATATATAAATATTTCTAAATTAAAAATTACTATGAGGTCACTAAAGTGGTATGGGAAGCATACTCACTAGTTGGTAAAGTAGCAACCTGGTGGGATAACAAAAAGTTAGAAATGGGTAGAGACTCCACCACCACCACTTGGGAGTAGATAATAACACTATTTAGGGCTATGCAGATGCCACATCTCTACTTTGATAATAAAATAATAGATTTTTAGAATGTGAAGCAAGGGGATCTATTAGTAATAAAGTATTAGGAACAATTTACCAAATTTATTAAATATGCTTCCCAATTTTATAAAGATGAATGTTTTCATATTCAAAAAAAATCATGGGTTTGAGGCCATAGATTGGATGCAAATTAGATATGCATGGACTGAGCTTCATGGATTAAGTCTTTCATAAAGTTGTCAAGAAGGAGTAGAAACTCAAATCCCTTGATGAAGTAAGAGATAAGCATCTAAAAAAATTAGAAGATCTTAAAATTTCTTTCAAAAATAAGAATTAGAATTCAATGGGGATTTTAAAAATAAACTCAATAATGAGAATATTAGGTTTAATAATAATTCAGGGGTAAATAATCTAGGAAATGGTTTCAAGGAAAGAAACAAAAGAGTTACCCTACCTGATAGAAAAATACCACCTAGTAGGTATTTTAATTATAGGGTATATCATTATACAAAATATTGTCCTTAATGGAATATAGGTAGCAAATTCAAAAAAATAAAATAACCCCAAAAAATTTTGAATTGTATTATCAGAGTACGGTTTAGACTGCATGCAGGGCCCAATAATCTACTTGCCAATGTAGGTAATATTCCTTAAGATTACTCATGTACTCACAACCAAAATTGAATGAGGTGATCTAAGATAATTAACCAATGGCAAATACCTACAATGAATGCTATGAAGAATCAGGTTGCCTAGAAGGAAACTATGGGGTTTAGGGTGTATCAATGTTCAAGTACATAGAAAAGTCCCAAGCACCATACATGGAACTAATTATTCTACATAGGATCATTTTAGGTCATTTACTCTTGATATTTATCTCATTCCCCTCAATGGGTTTCATTTCCACTCAAGGATGGTTAAATGGTTACTTCTTAAATGAATAGGAAAAGATAACTTTATACCCCCTATGTAACCATTTAGTTATAACAAGTATATGGGATGAGAACTAAGGTATGAATTTATTATGAACTATATGTATACTATCTAAGACTATACTCATAAATATATCAGCCAACAAATTGATTAAATCATAGGTATACTAGCACTAAGATCCCCTAGTATACTGCAGAATTCATTGTTGCCCATAAAGAATGCAAACATAGAAAATGAGAGGAAGATATAACATTATAGGAAACTGAACTAGTGATACTAGACAAGGGTAAATATCCTCCTCTTTAGATCAAGAATTATTTCACCATTTCCTTTTTCATTTAAAACTCATAAATCACCCATTGTTTCTTTAACATATAAGCTAAATTGGATTTACTTCTTAAACCTTAGATATTAAAATAGTTCCATACTTAAATAATCTCATGTTGTTTCAATTCATTAAGACATGGGAAGCCTCCAACTGATTATAGAGAAATGATATAGCTTATGCCCACATCTATTGTTACCAGATGAGGCATAGTGGACAACTCACTATTACCTTATATAAAAATATCATATTATCAAAATAGTCATGTGTGTATAATTAACAAGGAGAATGCATTGGTATAAAAGGTGTATTCATCAAAGTATATGTTTCCATATAATTAAACTATTCAATATCCCCATTATATATAAGGTGGCATAAATAACTCATCTCATACTTATTATGATGCCATAAAATTAGTAACTATTGAATGTTATAAAATCTCAAGTTATATTTGTGATGAAATGGATAACTGAACCACACTATAGCATGCTCAAGAAGATCATATAGTTTTATTAGTTTCATTAACAAACTTCATATTATACCAAGTCACTTTCTTCCTATATAAATTCTAACCATGAGTCAACAAAGTGCAGCTAGTATTATATTATCAGGCTAAATTCCATCCATAAACATGATCAATATAACTAATAAGAACATTAATGAAACTAGTTATTACCATTCCTAAAATAGGGATTTCATTTCAATGATAGACCAAGTTTCGAAGTAAGAATAAATCATAAGGAAATGTACCTACTTAAAGAGATGATATGATTGCAACATAAGAAAAGTATGAAAATAAACATGATCATCATAAGAATTTCCTCATAGGTTAGGTATTAACATTCATGATTATTTATAAGTATCACACTACGGATAAAAATTCCCATCCCTTCACTTATTAAATGAAGTCCAAAACTAATCCCATACTAATATTTTCAATAACATAAAGAATATTTAGCATACCATCAGGTAATGTAAACTCAACAATATATACACTTTCAATAATATAAGAGAGAATAATGAAAAATATTTGAACCTACCTATATCAAAATACTAAGATAACAAGAGTATAAATCTAATACAATCCATATAAAGTTTAGGATGGATTGAAATAAGAACTAATAAGTTTGTAGCCAACTTTCTAGTCTTTATTTTAATTTATAAATACATTTCACATAATGAAAATAACAACAAGATTATTTGTACATTATTACCTTCTATTTCTTATACATGATGAAATCAAAAACTAGAAAGGATGGTTTCCACTTAATCATACGTTTCCTTCAATAGATACGCATTGTGTAAAGGGAGAGACATAAGGGTATGCAAGGGAAATAGGTTAGATAAATATTTTTATGAATATTATTTTCCAAGATAAAATTTTTACACCTTAATAATCTATACCTAGCATACTTTATGCAAGTTAAAACACCATGATACAATTAATATGTATTTATATATAAATCATTAACCCTATCAACAAGTTTAAGTTATTCTTAAGAGGCTATAAAGACAACATATAAATATACAAAAGGAAACTAAATACTACTCCATTCCTAAATAATATCAACTATAGATTACATTAATATAATGAATGCTAATGATGTAACATATAAGATGAAACATAAAATAATGGTTTCCATGTTATATTATACCTATCATCAAGATCATCTAGGAATACTATAACACATGAACAAAATGAAATAAAGCCTCCCATCTAGCTCGATGATCCCAACCATTAGTGGCCCTTACCACCTCATCCATCAGCTAGATGGGGGGGTTTAAAAATTGGTAATAGGAAGGGATTTAGATCAAGTTAGGGTTATTTAATCCATTAGACCACTCAACACAACAAGAATGTACAAATAGATAAGTGATCAATAGGTACATCAATAGAAGATGAAATAAAAAATACAACAAATGTGAAACATGCATTAATGAGTATTAGATAGCAGAGATAAACCATCATGAGATGTAATAATGAAGGTCTTGGAAATGTATTTGTAGTTATAAATCCAAATCCATCACATTCTTTTTTCCTTACTTAAGACATTCCAAGTAATAGGCTTAATACAGTTCACCCAACCATCTACTCAGGCTTCAAACAAATATATCAACAACTACAAATAAAAAACTACATGAAGATCTATATAGTCTAACAAGTTGAAATGAGAAATAAATCCTAAGTCAACAAGAGAAATTTATAAATGAAATAATAACATCAACAAAATAATAATAGTTGAATGATGACTGTAAATAATTAATAAAACTCATATCCACCGAACTATAACATTTTAAAATAACTAGATCAATAATTAACTCAAGATATTACACTTAACATTGTAGCCATTCAAAATGTGACAGATGGAATTAAATGAATTCAAGTAACAAATTATAATCAGTTAATTATTATTCTAAATATCAAATTCCAACTTCTATCAACTCCCAAGATTTCCACAATAAACAAAAAGAAGACTAAATAGTAAAATGAAGTGTATAGCAATTATTAGAGGAGGTTAAGTCAACAAATTGATTAATGGGATCATCATGAGGTCTTATGAACTCATCATGAACCTTAAAATTTATAAATTGAATTCAAATGGGTAACTAATGTAACTTGTTACAAAACTTAACCAATTGTTTGCATACAGTCGATTACCCATAGCATAGCTAATTTTAATGATTATTTCATTGCTATAGGATTTTTTAAAATTTGCCAAGGCTTCACCCCATAAACCCTACTTAGGTATAGGTCAAGTTTATAAAATATAAATTAAATCTCAAGTGAAATATATATATATATATATATATATATATATATATACTACTTAAACATATAAAACCCAGTTTTAACATTTAAACTAAAGTCATTAAACCAATTCAAAAAAACCCATATGTGATTTAGAAACCCTCATATTTCCAACAAATAAAATATCCAAATAAATTTACAAAACATGTAATAATTAATTAAAAACTCACACATCTCATACAAAAATATAATGGGTATGGTGACCTAGTTGGATACATAACCAAAAATATTTAAACCAAAAATATATGCAGTGGGGTAATGGGTATGTTTGTTAGGAGGGAAAGACAATGTCTAAACCCCCAATATATTTATAAACCCTTACTTTTATCCTAATCAAAACTACACATTGCCCCACATAGACATACAAGTAAAGTGGTTAGATACTCGATGTGGGGAGATAAATAAGTAGTTATATGCATTAAAGGCTCAACCTAAAGTCTCACAACTTCAGGTTGGGCCTGTAATGCCCTTGAAATCTATAAAGACTCAACTCATTATTTTATTAACAAAAAATACAAAGAAAATCTATATCTTGAAATATCTATACAAAATGAGTGACTTATGGTTTGCAAGTTGAAAAATAAGCTCTAATAAAAGGATAAAATAGCTATTTTTACCATAAGGTTAGTGACATAAGCTAGAGAAAGAGAAGCTATGAGCATAGACCTCCAAAATGTATCTCCCTCCATCAATTTTTCCTTCCCCCATATGCATCATCTCACCCACTACCAACCATATACCCCCAATTGTCATCCCTCTCCCCCATACCTCATTTATTTCCTCACTCATTATTGAGCAGAGAGAAATTCCCCCAAAATTTTCAACCACATCCTAGGGTCATCAAAATGTATTAATAGACATTAATGCAAAGAATCCAAAAAAATATGCCAAATAAATAAATAATTTAAATTCAAATAACATGGGTTGAGCCACATCACATTCAAATTTTCAACATAATAGTCCTCATGAGGGGGTTATGGCGTCTAGACAAGTCCACAAACAAGTCCTAGTCACCATGTTGGCTACTTAGACCAAGGTAGGGTCATGGAATAGTGAGTTCATAGTGGGAGATAAAAAGGGCTTGAAATCAAGGAGGTTGATTGGGTTGCATCAACTCAAATAGAGCACACCATAATCAAAACAAATATGTAACAATAAGCAAAGTATAGAAAGATATCCATGATGAAATCACACCATGCAATGATACAATCGACAATTCAACTTGAGGCATGCAAGACAATAAGATTAAAAAATGACACAATTATCTAATGTCTTGAAACTAGAATTAAAGTATATACCTATCAAAACTCATCTAACTACTCAAGAATCACTTTGTCTTCTCAGTTGTCAAAAATTATTACCCAACCTAGCTCATGTCGAGTACCTACAACCACTAAATATAACATTAGTAGAACCTAAATGATGAATAACCAATATGATACAGAACTATAATAAACATTAATTACATCAATAGTTAACATATCATATAATTTAATAATTAAACATAACCATGTTCTTCAACTTGTAGTCAAAATATCACTATATCAAAGTTCATCATCACTGTACTAGTTAGATAAAATGTAATGCAGAATCAACTACATGTTTGTAGTAATATTTAAATAATCATATAAAGTATTGAATGGTAGGGTCATAACAGCCTCCCCTAATTAAAAGGGAATAGTCTCAATGACTATTCAAATAGCTAGGAATAATGTTGCCTAAAAATATATGCATCTTCTCAAGTGTCACTTCTTTCACTAAATGGGTCCCATTGAACCTAAACTTATTATATATCCCTATATTACAACTTAATTCTAAGATGGTCCAAGATTCTCACTGGTTTTAATTGCATCCTTTCCTCTTCCTTGACCTGTATGTGTTTCTAATCTAAGAAATGAGAGAGATTAAGTATGTATTTCTTAATAAAGCAACATGAAATACAACATGAATCTTGGATAGAGAAGGAGGAAGAGTTAGTCGATAGGCAATAGGACTAATCTTCTCCACAATGTCAAAGGGCCTGACAAAGCTTGGAGCTAGTTTGGAAGATTTTCCAAATTTTATTGAATTTTTATGTGGTCTAACATGAAGAAAAACTTTATCACCCATATTGAATTCATATGGGGTCCTCTTTTCATCAGCATAACTCTTTTGATAATCAAAAGCAACTTTTAGATTTTGGCATATTAATTCCATTTTTTAATCATATTATAGTAATATATCAAGGCTAAAAACAACCTGATTTTCAAAAATATCCTATCCAAGTGGGGTTTTTTATTTTTTCCTATACAAAGCTTCAAAAGATGCCATATTTATTGAAAAATGATAGGATTTATTGTAATAAAATTCAACCAAATAGAGATAATCTTCCCATCTTATCTATTGGTCCATGACATATATTCATAACATGTTCTCAACGACCTATTTGAGTCTTTTCATTTGACCATCCATTTCTAGGTGGTATAAAGAACTAAAATTTAACCATGTTCCAAATGTTGTGGTTAAATTTAGCTATAAACTTGATGTAAGTAGCTTATCTTGATCTGAGATAATTACTTTTGGTATGCCATGTAGTCTAACCACCTCTTTTATGAAACATTTTGTAAACATGGAAGCATCATCTATTAGATTTTTAGCAATGAAGTGGCCAAATTTGATAGCTTTATTAATCACTACAATAATGGTATCATATTTGATACATTATTTAGGCATCCCCACAATAAAATAAAGTGAGATTACAGCCCACTTTTCTCTTGGAATATCATGAGTGTATAGCAACCCTCTAGGGTAGAAATGCTCAGCCTTAACATGATAGCATTCCAACCATCATATTACAAAATTAGCAACATAAAACTTCATACCAGGCCAAAAATAAAGTCCTTTCAGCTCATGTGTCATCTTCATGACACCATGATGAGCATAATGAGGTGTTGTATGAACTTCTTTCAACACAAATTTTTGGAAGTCTCCTAACTTGGGTACAAAAATTATGTTCTTGTGCCTTACAAGGCCATATTATTTAATAAAGAAGTCAAAAAAATTCTTTACTAAAGGCTCATCATCCAAACCTACTCTTGTTTCTTGATATAATTCATCAATAAGTTATTGTTTTAGTATATCACTTATGAAATTTCCTTGTAGTACAAACAAGGTAGTAAGGTACGTGCATTGGTTGAGCCCATCAACAACATGATTCTCTTTGCCTTTAATGTAAGATATGTCCATGTCAAAGTTACTTAGAAATTCTAGCCATATTTATTGGTGTGAATTTAAATCATCTTGGGAAAATAAATATTCTAGGTTGTGGTGATCAAATTTCACCTTAAAGGGCTTTCCCAATAGAAAGTGTTTCTATTATTTTAGAGCATTGATAATGGCAATAAGCTCCATGTCATGCATGGGATATTTCTTCTCATGATTCTTGATCTTATGTGACTCATAAATCATTAATTTACCATCTTGAGTCAAAATACCTCCATAATCTTCCTAAGAATCATTATCCCACACCTCAAAATTACCATTTGGATCAAGATTTATAAGTATAGGTATCATTGTTAACATTAATTTCAGTTTTGTGAAATCCTTCTCACATTGAGGCATCCACACAAATTTATTTCCCTTGTGCTAAAAATAAGTGATAAGATGGGCCAAACTAGAAAAAAATTCATAAACTATCAATAATAACTAGCCAAGCCCATGAAGCTTCACACTTCATGCACATTAGTTGGAATAGGCCAGTACTGAATGGCTTTTATCTTTGTTGGTTCTACAATAATTCCATCTTTTGAAATGATATGGCTAAACTAGTTAATTTTAGATTCATAAAAAACATACTTGGAATTTTTTTCATACAACTTATGTTATCTCAGTCTTTTTAAGACTAGATGAAGGTGTTGATCATGTTCAACTTCATTTTTAGAGTAAATAAGAATATCGTTAAGGAACACCAACACAAATTTGTCCAAAAATTCTTAGAACACACTACTCATTAGGTTTATAAATTTTATTGGAGCATTAATTATCCCAAATGATAATACTATAAACTCATAATTCCCATATCGAGTATGAAAATTTGTTTTTTGAATATCTTCTTCTTTGATCCTTAGTTGATGGTAGCCTGATCTTGAATAGATTTTTGAGAAGACTATTGCACCTTTCATTTGATCAAATAAATCATCTATCCTTTGTAAGGAATATCATTTTTTTATCATTACCTTATTGAGTAGGTGATAATCAATACATAAACTTAAAGTTATAGCTTTATTTTTGATAAAGATAACTAGATCACCCCAAGGAGACACACTTGGTTAAATGCATCTACTATCCAAAATTTCTTGTAGTTGCACCTTTAATTCCTACTAGTCGACCACATTCATGTGTTAGGAAACCTTAAATATAGGGGTAGGTCCTAGCATAATATCAATTGTAAAGTTAAATTTGTGCTTAGGTGGTAACCCAAGTAATTTTTTGGGAAAAACATCTATAAAATCATTCAGGATAGGAAAATTTGGGTGAACTATTTCCTTGTCTTTAGGTAACTCTTGCAGCTAAACTACGTAAATTTTTTAGCCCTTTCTAACAACCCTTTTTAGCTACAAGGTTAAAATTATCTTTCATCTTTAGGCCTTTGAATGCTTTGCATTTCTACAAGCCTCCCAAAGTCATCAATATACTACACTCTTTTTCCAACATAATCGAGTGTTTCTTGGTGTTCTTGTAGCCAATCCATTCCCAAAATGAGATCATATGACCAAAAAAGTGCTAAGAATAGATTTACCTTGGTTTTGAATACACCAAGGTCAATTTTAGCTCATTCCAACCTTCTCTTATCATTACAAGTTTAACCTTACATTATTTTTCAATATTAAGAGATATAAAACTATCAATTATACTTGAGTCAATTAAAATAGATATAGGAAAGCCATTAATAGTACCTCTAATTTTTATTGAGGTAACTTATAAATCAGCATTATGATTATTTACAACTATGTACACCCTATGGTTGGTTGATTAGCCCAGTTTCAACTTGGGGCAATCCTTTCTATAGTTGTTATCAGAATATTTCTAGCATATAATAGTCCTATATGGAGCTATTGGAATAGTGTTTTCACCCATGGCTAGTCCACATTGATTATTTTGGGGTTGTTCCTTGTTAAAAGACCCTGATTCAGATGAACCTTAAGATTTAAAGTTTTTGGTCTAGTTGGAAAAATTGCTGAAATACTTATTATTTCTAGTAAATCTACAATTTTGGTCTAATTTTTTGAATTTCTTAGACACAAGGGAGATATTTTTGGTCTTAGATTATAGATGATTCAACTTGAAATCATGTCTCACCTTCTGATATGACTTCTCTTTCTCTTATGTAAGCTACCAAGGTCCTCAAATTTTTCATATTGACATCATGCATTAATATCTCTTTAATCCCAAGCTTAAATTTGGTGATTTTTATCTCTTTTTCATGCATGTAATTCACATGATGTAACATATTTAAGAATTTGTTTTCATATTAAAAACAATCATGTTATCCTATTTCAATAGTTGAAAACTAGTTGTTTTTTATTCCTTGTAGTTGGTATTTAAATACCTTTTCTAAAATAGCATTTCAAATACTATCTAGATCAGATCCATTGGCTGGTATCCCTCTATTACATAGAGGTGATTTCACCACAAGGCTATAGGTCCAACTAGTTGGTAGGTTGCCACCCTTAGTTTCACATTTGACAACATGTTATGTAGGTTAAAGTATTTTTTTAGATGAACCAACCATGCATCAGCTACATCACTAAATTATTTACCATAAAAGGTAGGTGGTATAATTTTCTTCAATTCTTTAATGATTGGGTCAACCATGGTTAAAGGCATCTCTTGGATTACCAATTTTTCTACCTAGCCTATCTCTAATCTATGAACTTCCTCATGGGATACACATTTAAGGTTATTCAGTCTATATTCTTGGTTATTAATCTTGTCTTACAAAGCATTCAAGGCTATCAATATTCCACTAATGACTTCCTCTTACTTGTTGGTTAGGTTTCCACTAATTGTACCAACATTCAAAACCTCATTATTATTATTATTATTATTATTATTATTATTATTATTATTATTATTATTATTATTATTATTATTATTATTATCATCATCATCATCATCATTGTTAATGGGTAGTTACTCTTGATTCTAAATGGGGTTACAAACACCATGACCCCTACTTTGGCCTCTATCTCTACCTCTAGATGGATTAAAATTATTTTGGTTATTATGGATATTGACACCATTTAAACTCATCCTAACCATCCTCAGAAGTTAAAAAATAATAATTTAATAGATTTTAGACTTAAAAATGTTCATTCCCAAATTTTCCTAGAGCAAAACACTGCTCTGATACTAGATGAAACACCCTAAAAAAATGGAATTGCATTATTAGAGTATGGTTTGTACTATGTGTAGATCCTAATACTCTATTTTTTGATGCAATAAATATTCCTTTAGCATACTCATGTATGCACAATTAGAACCGAAGGAGGTGATCTAATATAATTAACCATAGGTAAATACCTACAAAGGATGTTATTAGGAAGCAGGTTGATTAGAAGAAAACTATGGGGTCCATGGCATATCAATGTACAAGTACTCAGATAAATCTTGAGCACCATACATGGTACTAATTATTATGTATAGGAACATTTATAGGTCTTTAACTCTTGATATGTATCTCATTCCCCTCAATGGTTTTTGGTTCCACATGAGGATGGTTAAAGGGTTACTTCTTAAATGAACTAAAAAAAGACAACATTACATCCCTTATGTTACTGCTTAGTTATAACAAGTCTATGGGATGGGAAATAAGGTCTGAAGTTATTATGACCTTTTCCTATATATTGTCTAGGATGATAATCATAAATATATCAACCAATAAATTTATTGAAGCACATGTATAATAGCACTAAGATTCCCTAATATACTATAGAATTCATTACTACCCATAAAGAATGCAAACTTAGAAAATGAGAGGAAGATATAACATTATAGGCAACCGAACTGGTGTTACCAGATGAGGGTAAATATCCTCCTCTTTGGCTCAAAGATAATTTCACCATTTCCTTGTTCATTTAAAACTCATAAATCACCCACTATTAATTTTAAAGATAATCTAAATTGGATTTACACTTTAAGGCCTTAGAAATTAAAATAGTTCCATACTTATATAGTCTCATGTTGTTTCATTCATTAAGGCATGGGAAGACTCTAATTGATTATAGAGTAATGATACAACTTATACCCACATTTGTTCTTACCATATGAGGCATAGTGGATAACTCGCTATTACCTTATGCAAAAGATATCATATTATCAAAATAGTCATGTTTTTATAATTAATAAGAAGAATGCATTAATATAAAAGGTGTATTAAAATAAGAATATGTTTCCATATAATTAAATTATTCAATAACCCCATTATATATAATGTGGTGTAAATAACTCATCCCATACTTATTATGATACCATAAAATTAGCAACTACTGAATGTTATAAAAGTTCAAGTTACGTTTGTGATGAAATGGATATTTGAACCAAACTATATAGTCCACTAGCATGCTCAAGAAGATCATATAGATGTATTAGTTTCATTAAAAAACTTCATATTATATCAACTCACTTTATTCCTATATAAATTCCATCCATGAAACAACAAAGTGCAACTAGTATTATATTATCAAGTTAAATTCTATTCATAAACATGATCAACATAATTAATAAGAACATTAATGAAACTAGTTCTTGCCATTCTTAAAATAGGGATTTTATTTCAATCATAGACCAAGTTTTAAAGTAAGAACCAATCATAAGGAAATTTACCTACTTAAAGAGATGATACGATTGCAACATAAGCAAAGTATGAAAAGAAACATGATCATCATAAGATTTTCCTCATAGGCTGGGTATTAACATTCATGCTTATCCATAAGTATCACACTAAGGATAAGAATTTCCATCCCTTTACTTATTAAATGAAGTCCAAAACTAAGCCCATACTAATAATTTAAATAACATAAATAGCATTGACCATACCATCAATTAATGTAAACTCAATAGTATATACACTTTCAGTAATATAAAAGATAATAATGCAAGATATTTGAACCCACTTATATCACAATATTACTACAATAAGAAGATAAATATAATACAAGCCATATGAAGTTTAGGCTGAATTGAAACAAGAACTAATAAGTTTGCAGTCAAATTTCCATTATTTATTTCAACTTATAAATGCATTTCACATAATGAAAATAACCACAAGATCGGTTGTACATTATTACCTTCTATTTCTTATACATGTTTAAAT
The DNA here is from genome assembly GCA_037957365.1 of Torreya grandis. NCBI lineage: Eukaryota > Viridiplantae > Streptophyta > Pinopsida > Cupressales > Taxaceae > Torreya > Torreya grandis. The sequence continues at coordinate 275,299 of JARHVA010006290.1, forward strand.
CATAAACTAGAAAGGATGGTTTCCATGTAAGCAAAATCTACCTCCAATAGATAGGCATTATCTAAATGGAAATACATAAGGGTATTCAATTTAAATAGGTTAGATAAATCCTTCTATGAATATCATTTTCCAAGATAAACTTTTTACACCTTAACAATCTATACCCAACATACTTTATGCAAGTTAAAACACCATAAGATAAGTAATATGTATGTATATATAAATATTTAACCTTGTCAACAAGTTTAAGCTCTTGATAAGAGGATATGAATATAACATATAAATATACCAAAGTAAACTAAATACTACTCCATTCCTAAATAAAATCAACTATAGATTACAATAATACAAGGAGTGCTAACAATGTAACATGCAAGATAAAATATATAATAATGGTTACCATGTTATCTTATACCTATCATCAAGATCATCTAGGAATAATATAACACACAAAAAATATGAAATAAATCCCTCCCAACCATCCCTATGATCCCAACCATCAGTGGTCCTTACCACCCCATCCATCAGCTAGATGGCAGGTCTTAACAATCAATACTAGGAAAGGATTCAGAGTAAGTCAAAGTTCCCTATGTATACAATCAAAAATGCATCATGTCCATAAATAAATCCTAGATTGGATGGGATAAATCACACCTACACTTTTAATTAGGGTAATACAATTGTTAAATAGGATCATGACCAATATGAGGATCAACTAGACCTAATTAAGGGATCACTTGTCACAACACACCATGTGAGATAGGGTTCTAGAGCCTATAGTCTAACACAATCGCATAATAACCCTAAAATTGTCCTATGATTTAATATTTCACTAATATAATAACAAGAAAATTAAATCTAATCTAGTGCACACCAAATATTATGACACAAAGTGGGGGGGTAGAAACAAAACAAATAAACAACTAAACTAAACATGTATAGAAAACATATAATCACATCAATGTATATAAAATCCTAATTCATTAAAGAAAATAATAAAAATGCACTATCTATCTAATCTTACAAAGGAGGAATAAAGTTATGAATACTTACCTTTATAGATGAACCCACCGAGCCTCAATCTCCCACTTGGCCAAGGTGCTTCACAAGAGATTATCACGATATGTAATGATAACTTAGATAAATGAGCTCTAGGCTACACTACCTAGCCAAGCATCCAAAATACTTATCCACAAGATGAGATTAGAGATCCAAAGAAAGTATTGAACCCTAAATCTTTAATCCCCAAGTAGAATTATCAACAAGGAGATGTTCATATGCACTTCTTCACTTAATTCTCCACTCTTATCAAATGGTGGTAAATGACCTTCTATATATAGTAGTATTTTACCCTAAAATTTTTTGGGAACATTGGTTGTGTTAGGTCAACCCGGTCGACCTAGCATGTTTTCAGGTCACTAGTTTTGTGTTAGGTTGGTATAGAGGCCTGTTGTTTCCAAAATTAGCTGTGCTTATTTTTGGAACTTTCCTCGAAGCTTGTCCATTTCATCTTTTCATCTCCCTCTGTTTGTTCTTCGAAATAGTTTTCGAACTCGCTCTCATCTTGGCCTCAGAACAAGAAGTGGTTACCATCTCGTCCTAGCCAATTTTTCCCTCCCCTGGACTCCTTTTAGAGTTGGTCTTTTCTTCCATTTCTCCTGTGCAAGGGTGGCAAATTTTGTCGCCTCTGCATTTTTATTCATTTTTTGTCCAAGGGTGACAAAATTTGCTGCCCCTGCACTTTTCCCAGCAAGGGTGGCAATTTTTGCCACCCTTACGTGTGTTCTGTGTCCCCTTTTCACCGCCTATGCAGTGGGCGGTAAGTTTGTCACCGACTACCGCTTTTGCCGTTGTCGACCGATTTCTGCCGTGGTTGGCAGTTTTGCTGATGTCAGCTATTTTCTTCTACCGTGGTCGGCAGTATTGCCGATGTCAGCGGTGTTGTCTACCGTCGTCGACCGTGTTTGTCATCTTCGTTCTCCCGCCTTTACATCTGAAACTCACATTTCTCCAGCTCTAGAGAAATCTTCATTATTTTCATTTTCCGTGCCTGCTCCCTTTTTTCTTCCTCTTTTCAACCTGCTCACATCTCATCCCTTTCAAATGCATCTCCCTGATCGTGACCAGTGAGTGTGCAGTTCTCCTAGATCGCTACTTTCTTCTCCTGATTGCACAATCATGGTTCCTACTGTAGTTTCTATGAAGGGTCCCTCTTCGTCAGTGTCTTTTCAGCAGAAGTTCTTCCAGGTCACTGAAGTTTCCTTGAAGCAGTCCAAGACCAAGGAGAAGATTGAAAATAAAGACTGATAGCTTAGAGAAAGATCTCAGCAGATGGAAGGAATTGAAAAATCTCAAAAAGAGTACCCTGATATCTATCAGTGTCATTCCCAACAAAGATTCCTATGTTGAGATCAAGGAATCAATGATCTTTAGGATTCAGGTACTCAAGGATCTAATTGATGATCTCAAAGCTTTCAAGGAAGCTAGTGAAAAGAGTGACCTGAGCCTGCTGAACAAGTTAGAAGAGCTGCCATGCAACTTGACTTTCGAAGATCATCAGTTCCTTTCAGCAGAGGAAATGGTTCAGAGTTTTGAAGAAATGATCTAGAAAGATTTTGAAGGAGCGTCTTTCTCAATGACTTTGGTGGACAATATTCTAGATGCTCAGTTAACTCTGGAGAATTTGAAATCCAGGTTAACTAGCCACTCTAAAGCCATCACAACATTGAAAGATGCACTGATCAGAGTGAGGGTCATCTCCAAGAATGCAATTGCGCCAGATAGCATAGGAATTTAGGCATCAATCTCCATGTACGATGCTCATCTGAAGAAGTCTGGTAGTAAAGATTGACTCTCTCTCTCTCTCTCTCTTTCTCTCTCTTCTTCTATCCTTATGCATTTCTCTTTTGTGCAAAATGCTTGCATTTTTGTAAATATGTAATTACTTGTAAATATTTTGGAAAATATCTAAAAGTCAAAGATGAGTCATCTTTGACCAGGATATTTTGTATTTTATTATTTTTTGTTATTGAGGATTTTTCTCCCTATATATAGTGGGGACCTCATTTGTAAATTTCCTAGAAAATTTAATAGCAAACACTCTGCTGAAATTGAAGCAACTTTTGAGACTTTGTGCTCAAATTTGTAAATCATATTCTGTTGAATGAATGAGAAACAGGTTATTTCAGACTTTGTGTTGAGATTGTCTGTGTTATTTAGGGAATAGTTCTTATGTCTTTTTCCTGGTAACATCTTGTTTATCTGATTTAATAAGCAAGTGGGTGTGTTATTATTATTTGAGGGCACTTCTTGAGGGTAGAAATTAGACTTTGTGCTACTTTTACCTTTGAGATTCTTTTATCTTTTGTAGTTTCAGGTGAAGACTTTATGCTTTACTTTAATCTACGGTTGTACTTGTTCCAGATCTGGGGAGAAGCTACGGAAGACTTTGTGCTTGCGTGAGCATTTTTGTGACTTTGTTACTTCAAGTGATCTCTTGCTCTTCGTTTGACACCATTCCTGAAAGAAGAGGAATGTTGTTAGCATTAGACAAATATTTTCCCCCTTTTGTTCTTTATACATTACTTCTGAAAAAAGAGAAGTAGATGTTGTTATACCACCCCCATGTGTTATTTTCTACTTAATTATATATATCTGGCACGTAAATATTGATAGGGAACCTCCCCTTGATGAGAGGAGAGATTTACCTCATCTAGATTTGGTAAAGCCACACTCCTCGTGATGTAAATCTCCCTTATGCTGTGGCTGATATCTCCATTTTGTCATCAGTTAGTTGATGATAAAATATTCACCCAACAGTTTTTGGCGACTCCACTAGGGATCTGAATGTGCAGTCTAAAACCTCAAGTTTCAGATTGAAGCAGTCCCTACCCTTATCCATTATATAATCTGGCGACTCCATTTTATGTCTTACCCATTATCATTATAGCCTTACCAGCTACCTCCATTATATTATCTGGTCTGCAAAACCAGAGCTATTGGGAAGAACGTGCATTTTGAAGCCTCAAGCTTCAACTTGAAGTATTTTCGGTCCCATTTTTGTTTTAAAAACCTGACAGCTCCACGCTATACCAGAAGTCAGAGATCTAAGGGTGTTGTAGACCCTGTGTTTGAATTAGCGCAACAGAGTAATTTTGATCTATTTCCTTCATCAGCCTCTATTCAACGATCTAAGAGTTTTTCCTCTAGCCTTGGCAGATCGCCAACATGAGGAAGAACTCCTTTTCCCGTTGTTAATCGCTGCCTACCTATAAACACTCCACCAAGGTTTGTTATCCCACCTTTTAATCCTCTTATCATAATGGCATGGGGTAACTCCTTCAGCCCTCTTAACTTGACCCCACCCCTGCATGAACTATCTCATAGTTCTAGAAAAAAAATTCCTAAGTTTTTTGGTAATGGAAAGGTTCATCCCGATGAGCATATTGCTGCTTTCTCCATATCATGTGGCATTATTGGTGTCGAATTTGAAGATGTAGCGGTGAGACTTTTTGTGGAGACTTTGCAAGGTGCTGCTACGGATTGGTTCTATCACTTATAAGCTAGGTCAGTAACTGACTGGGATACACTAAAGTCCATATTTGAAGCTAGATTTAAATCCACTGAAGATGCACATGCTTTATTAGCTTAGCTAACACAGATGAAGAAAGAATCCCAGGAGCCCATGAGGGATTTCATAGCCAAATTCAACAAGTTAAGGAATCAAATTCCAACCGTGGCTCAGCCCACGCTGGAAAATCTCAAGTGTTTCTTCATCAACTCGCAGCTTCCCGAGGTAAGTTTCCTGTTAAGATGAGCTGGCCCTATGGACCTAGCCTTGGCTCAAGATTTGGCTACTGAGATTGAGGATGATCTTATATTGGCAGGTAAGATTAGAAAAGACCCAAGTAAAAATAAATTCCCTTCATCTACTGAAAGCTCTTTTATGGCTACTACAGATCCTATGGTACAAAAGTTAGCGGATGAAATGCTAGCTCTCAGAAGACAGATGGCCCAAGTTATTTCTACTTCTCCTAATCAGGATATGCCAAGGAGGGCATTTCAGAATCAAGCATACCAAGGCAATGCTGTTAGGAATCAAGGGCAGTCAAATCGTCTTCCTCCCCCACAGAGGAACCTTGCCCTTGAAGCCCCTCTAACCAACTCAGCGGTTGGATATTTGGAAACAGAACGCGCTCCCCCTTTCCAACCTGAGTTAGACCAACCATATGATGCTAATATCTTTGGAGAGCAAGAAAAAGAATTAGCTGGTGACTCTGTCATTGGCTACCTAAATTATCGAGATGAACCCAGAAGTGAGGGGAATGCAACTGAAGGATCATATGCCGTATTCACTCAGTCCCAAAAATAGTCAGCCCAACAAGCTGATAAAGAGAAGATAGAGGAGCAACCTCGGCCAGCAGTTTCAATTGCCAAGCGGGGAACCACTCTGCCCTTCCAACCAAAGGACCCGTTGACTATTGAAAAGGTACGTACCCCAAGCACCTCTGCCCCCTTTACTTCAACTTCGCAAACTAGCCCTTCCCATCCCAAAAACCAAAAATGGGAACTCCCATCCTCTGTGCCTAGTCTAATACCGACATTTGATATAATTGAGCATGTCAAAAAGACTAAAATTCAAATGTCTGAACTTGAATTTCTACAAGCCCATCTTGAATAGTTGGACAGATTGGTGAAATGTGTGAAAGGTATAGCCGTCCCTACAGGACAAGAAATTTTGAGGGTAACTCATGATCCCCCAAAAGATATATCCACCCAAAACAATCTTGTCGTGACTCCTCCAGTTGCCCCCGAGAAAATAGAGAAAATAGAACCTTTTTATGTTTCTCTATTAATAAACAGTCACAAGATGAGCAACTGCATCATCGATTCTGGTGCATCTAACAATGTTATGCCTGCTAGAGTGGCAGAATCTCTTGGTCTCACATTGACTAAAACTTTTGGGAGATGTTTCTCCATGGAGAACAAACAAGTACCACTATTGGGGCAAATCAAAGATGCCCAATTTCCATTTGCAGCGTTTCCTGACAAGAGGATTAAGATGAAAATGCTGGTAGCTGACGTCCTAGCCTCATATGGCATTCTACTTGGGCAGAACTTTTGCAAGGATGTTGGAGGAGAATTGAGCATGGACTTATCCCAGGCAAAGATTCCTGTGAAAGGCGTGATGCAAAGGTTGCTACCTGAGAAAGAGGCAAAGTATGTGGTCACCCAAACGTCATCTCCTGTGGCTCAGATTCTGTTTGAGTCCTCTGGCAGGGGTAATTATCTTCTGACCACAGAAGACATTCATGAAGAACCTGTTAAAGCCCTTGAGAATGCCAACCAAAAAATTGGTTCAACTGAAATAATGACAAGTGGACCTGATAGTGCCAATCAGTGGCAAATGTCAAATGAGGACAATTAAATCAGGTGCTGGATAGAACCAGAAGAGCAATCAATTATGGTAGATGACCATACTACTATGCATCATGATCAGGGAAAAGAACTCTTCACCAAGAAAATAAAGATTCATGGTTTTCGGGTCAAAAGACAAATCTTGCTGTGGGGCAAGAGGAGAAAACTAAAGGGATGGCACAAGAAGTTAGTTTTCTGGTGGAGGTTTCCATTTACACATCGTCAATTCTAGGGGGAAAATGACCTCTTGCTAGTTTATCAAGATAGAACGTCATTGCCACTGCCTCTAAAGGGGCACCATTTGAGGTGCTTCGATTCTTGAAGTACCAAATAAATTCTCCTGTATATTTGTATAGTCTTTAGCTTTGTTTTATTTGTTTCTATTTTCATTTTTTGGAGCCTTTCTTTTTTAGTAGCTTGACCCCGTGGCCCAATGGCATGCTTCTAAGGCACTGGAGATTCTGAATTCTACTCCCTTCAATTACTTTTTGCAATAGAAGGCAGTTCCCCAACAGGAGCCAGGTATTGTTTCCAAAATCAGCTGTGCTTATTTTTGGAACTCTCCTCGAAGCTTGTTCGTTTCATCTTTTCGTCTCCCTCTGTTCATTCTTTGAAATATTTTTTGAATTCACTCTCATCTTGGCCTCAGAATGAGAAGTGGCTACCATCTCATCCCAGCCAATTTTTCCCTCCCCTGGACTCCTTTCGGAGTTGGTCTTTTCTTCCATTTCTCCTGTGCAAGGGCGGAAAAATTTGCCGCCCCTACACTTTTCCCTACAAGGGCGGCAATTTTTGCTGCCCTTACCTATGTTTTGCATCCCCTTTTCACCGCCTATGCAGTGGGCGGTAAGTTTGCCGCCGACTGACGCTTTTGCCATTGTCGGCCGATTTCTGTCATGGTTGGCAGTTTTGCCGATGTCGGCTATTTTCTTCTGCCATGGTCGGCAGTATTGCCGATGTCGGTGGTGTTGTCTGCCATTGTTGGCCGTGTTCGCCATCTTCGTTCTCCCGCCCTTGCATCTGAAACTCACATTTCTCCAGCTCTAGAGAAATCTTCATTATTTTCATTTTCTGTGCCTGCTCCCTTTTTTCTTCCTCTTTTTAACCTGCTCGCGTCTCATCCCTTTCAAATGCATCTCCCTGATCGTGACCAGTGAGTGTGCAGTTCTCCCAAATCGCTACTTTCTTCTCCTGATTGCACAATCATGGTTCCTATTGCAGTTTCTGTGAAGGGTCCCTCTTCGTCGGCGTCTTTTCAGTAGAAGTTCTTTCAGGTCACTGAAGTTTCCCTGAAGCAATCCAAGACCAAGGAGAAGACTGAAAATAAAGACTGACAGCTTAGAGAAAGATCTCAGCAGATGGAAGGAATTGAAAAATCTCAAAAAGAGTACCCTGATATCTATCGGTGTCATCCCCAACAAAGATTCCTATGTTGAGATCAAGGAATCAATGATCTTTAGGATTCAGGTACTCAAGGATCTAATTGATGATCTCAAAGCTTTCAAGGAAGCTAGTGAAAAGAGTGACTTGAGCCTGCTGAACAAGTTAGAAGAGCTGCCATGCAACTTGACTTTCGAAGATCATCAGTTCCTTTTAGCAAAGGAAATGGTTCAGAGTTTTGAAGAAATGATCTGGAAATATTTCGAAGGAGCGTCTTTCTCAATGACTTCAGTGGACAGTATTCTGGATGCTCAGTTAACTCTGGAGAATTTGAAATCCAGGTTAATTGGCCACTCTAAAGCCATCACAACATTGAAAGACGCGCTGATCAGAGCGAGGGTCATCTCCAAGAACGCAGTTGTGCCAGACAGCATAGGAATTCAGGCATCAATCACCATGTACGATGCTCATCTGAAGAAGTCCGGCAGCAAAGATTGACTCTCTCTCTCTCTTTCTCTCTCTTCTTCTATCCTTATGCATTTCTATTTTGTGCAGAATGCTTACATTTTTGTAAATATGTAATTACTTGTAAATATTTTGGAAAATATCTAAAAGTCAAAGATGAGTCATCTTTGACCAGGATATTTTGTATTTTATTATTTTTTTTTATTGAGTATTTTTCTCCCTATATATAGTGGGGACCTCATTTGTAAATTTCCTGGAAAATTTAATAGCAAACACTCTGCTGAAATTGAAGCAACTTTTGAGACTTTGTGCTCAAATTTGTAAATCATATTCTGTTGAATGAATGAGAAACAGGTTATTTTAGACTTTGTGTTGAGAATGTCTGTGTTATTTAGGGAATAGTTCTTATGTCTTTTTCCTAGTAACATCTTGTTTATCTGATTTAATAAGCAAGTGGGTGTGTTATTATTATTTGAGGGCACTTCTTGAGGGTAGAAATTAGACTTTGTGCTACTTTTACCCTTGAGATTCTTTTATCTTTTGTAGTTTCAGGTGAAGACTTTGTGCTTCACTTTAATCTATGGTTGTACTTGTTTTGGATCTGGGGAGAAGCTACGAAAGACTTTGTGCTTGCGTGAGCGTTCTTGTGACTTTGTTACTTCAGGTGATCTCTTGCTCTTCGTTTGACACCATTCTTGAAAGAAGAGGAATGTTGTTAGCATTAGACCATGATTTTCCCCCTTTTGTTCTTTATACATTACTTTTAAAAAAAGAGAAGTAGATGTTATTATACCACCCCCATGTGTTATTTTCTACTTAATTATATATATCTGGCACGTAAATATTGATAGGGAACCTCCCCTTGATGAGAGGAGAGATTTACCTCGTCTAGATCTGGTAAAGCCACACTCCTCGTGATGTAAATCTCCCTTATGCTGTGGCTGATATCTCCATTTTGTCATCAGTTAGTTGATGACAAAATATTCACCCAACAAGGCCAACAAACCAAAAGAGATAAAAAGTCCCTAAATTGTGCTAGGTCAACCTGGTCAACCTAGTTTGCTAAATAGGTCAAAAGGATGATAAGGCAAGAAATGAAGGAATAAAGCATGAAAAATGATAGGAAAGGGTAGAAATAAGAATAATAAGTTTGGGTCCAATGGTTTTAGGAATCTAGTGTGTGGATGGCAAGTGGAAAAAGGAATAACAATCTTACCAAGCATCGATGGTCTACCCACCCCTTTCCCAGTGTACCCTTTAAGGCATGTACTCAGAGAGATTGACAATTGATAAGTTATTATAAGATACAAAGTGTCAGTAAGTGATAAAAGTTTGAAAATATTATGTGTATACATATGCCCTATCCAAATATCATCACGTGTCATGTAAGTGTAACATGAGATGGTGCTTTGAAAGAGAACATGATAAGGCACAATGTTGATGCTAAGTATGGTGAATTAAGTAGCAAATAAGATAAATGGATAAAATTGAAAAATAGATACCTTTAGTTTACATTAGTCTTGTAGATAAATAAGTATATTGTAACAAATGTGAAGGTGTCCAATGTAGAGTACACTGGACAAACTTCTTGAAGTTAGTGCAAAAAAAAGACAAAAAAAAATTTGGAAAGTATGCATATAATAGTGGAAAGGATACAGATTTTTTGGTGAATTTGGTAAATTATGATTGTTAAGGCAAGTTTTAGATTAAAGGTAAATAAATGAAAACATAATGGCAAATGAATGAAAAATGATTAGAAAATGAATGACAAATGATTGGAAAATGAAGGACAAAAAGATGGTAAATGAATGAAAAATAATTACAAATAATATGAAATAAATGACAAATGATATTTGAAAGAAAAGGACAAATGATAAGTAAAATATGAATGAAAAAAAGGAATGTAGAACATACTAAATCACGTTGAGAATCATGTAAAACATGAATGATAAATGAAATATCTATGCAAGAAAACTTGAACAAAGATATGTAAGAAATTAAAAAGTAATCTTATGTAAGATAGGCATGAAAGAATCAGACATAAGGAAAAGTAAGAAGGAATGTCAAATGAAATTTAAGTCAAAATGTAAGATAAACATGAAGAAGGCATACATAAATATAAATATGTAATAATGTCAAAAGGGTATGGAATCAACTGTATGCAACAAAAGAGTAGTTTAATAATGACAAATGAAATAAAAGATTGATCCATAATTACTCAAACATATATTTTTACATCTAAAGATAGATAAAACTGAAAGAAAATAGTGCTAACATGTTTTTTTAAAGAGATGAATAAGAAGGAATTTAAAAAAAAGGGAAAATTTATTTGGATTGAAAATTTGCATGTTAAGGGGGGAAATGAAATGGGTGGAGAGGAGAATGAAGGAAAAACCAAGGTAGAGGAACTCTTTATCGAAGTCAAGACACTCAAATTAATTTTGTCAAAACAAGAGTACTTTCAACCTTAAGAACTATGAAGAACTTCTCTTAGCCACACAAGTCTTAGGTTAATAAATGGAGTATACAAATCATCCCATGAAGGCTATATGCATAAAAAGTAAAATAGACCTACCTCCCCATGATGTGTTTCCCATTCTTTAGGATGTCTTATATATTTATCGATCTACTATGAAGATTGGGTACTTATATGAGAAATCAAGTAGCATCATATTTTTTTTGAAATCCCTTATTTTAATCTAATAGCCTACCACACCCTAAAGGACTTTGTCTCTATGTGACACTGATTGTGGAGTTTGAGTTTTTATTAGAGATAGGAGATGTGCTTGTAATCATGTCTTTTGGTGTGAATTTTAATTTTAAGATTTGTATGTTTCATTTTAGATATCATTGGATTTTGTTTCAAATGATTTAGATTTTAACTATCTTGATGGATTTTTCTATTCCTCCTCTATATAGATTTACAAAACCAAACATGGGTGCTAAAGATGACTTTCATTTGAAAACTTAGGACAAGGTGGCTAAGAGAGATAACTTCAAAGAGCATGGCGTATAAGAGTCTCATAAATTTAGGTGAAAGAAAAGTGATATCTTGACTTTGTCCTTGTTTTATCTAATGCAGAGATGAGACGAAAGGGAAATCAAGAGAAATGACACATGGAACAATTTGAATTGCTTCAAATTGCAAAAAAATGTAACAAAGGGAAAAGAGGGATAAAATGATAGTAAAGTGTGATTTCTTATCATAAGAAAAGAGTGAAATGGAGGAAAACATGATAACATGGTTTTTTGTTCATATTCCATCTATCAAAAGAAGTACAAATGAAAGTTGAGAACAAGGATCAATAACATGAAAAGATGGTAATTTTATGAGAAGGTTCAAGTCTTATGCATGGTCTTACAAATCAACTCATAAAAGAGAAACCCATGAGGGTGTTGATAATCAAGAGAAAATAAAATTGAGGGAGCCTTATTATAAATCAACTCACAAAGAAAAACCTAAAGGATGACAAAATAGCATTGGTAAGTAGAAAAATGAGAAAAATAAGTGAAAAAGATGCTAATTTTGTGAGGATTATCGGGTCGTATCCATGATCTTACAAAGAAACTCAAAAAATATAAACCCATGAGGGTTTCAAAAGATAAATTTCAAAATATAAAGAAGACTATAGTACAACAAGATATAAATGCTAAAGAAAGAGGTAAAAATGATCATAAATCTACTAAGGCAAAGAATGGTGGGAAAAGATAAAGAATAAAAGAGAGATATATGAGGACAAAAATGAAAATAAAATGCCAAATGTGATGTGGAATAAAACTAAATAACATAAAGGAAAATAATGATGCTATTAAAATTAAAGTAAAAGAAATAAAATAAATGCACAAAAAAAAAAACAGGAGACAAAAAGAGTTAGTAATAACTATGCAAACATTTGTATCAAAAGATGAGAATGTGAAATTAAAGTCTATAAGTCTTAGAATTTTTATATAAGATGGATGTGTTTTTTATTATGCATTGTAGAATAAGAGTGGGAATCACAAGATTCCCTAAAAGGTAAGTGGTTTCAAGGATGGGCATCGCAAGATGCCCTAATGTTTGAAGGGATAGATGCCCCAAATTTAGAAGGTACATGTGTATGGGCATCATAATATTCCCCAACATGTGAGTGGATAAGTGGATGGGAATCATAAGATGCCCCAACATGTGAGTTGGAGGAAGGTAATATTGAACCATTAGAATGATTTGCATTGGATTGGTAGGTGTATTTATATATAAATAAATGTGTTGGTTTATTATATTTTAAATATGTTGAATGTGACATATCATGTGTAGGAGAGGTATGAAGAGATAAAGGAGGACCATGTATGATATGATTTGGACTAGGTACTCTTTTGGTTCATATGGCATAAGAGGTTCAGATTCAATGGATGCCATAATATGTTTAAACTTGTTCATGTTGGATATCAATTCCTTATTGGTATAGGAAGAAGGATCAATTATGATTTTAACAAAATTATCAGATGAGGTGTGTTCATTAGGTAGTTGATGTTGATGTGATTCTAGTTCTTGAGATTAAATTTGAGAATCTTGAAGATAATCTTGATAATGTTCTTTGGTTAGGACATCAAGATTGAAATGTGGACCAAGAAAGAAAGAATAAGAAATCGATGAAGATCATGACAAGACTCATGAGAATGACCTGTAGTAGCATGCCACCATCAAATCTTGTCAATATTGTACCATTTTGGAGGAGGTTTGGAAGGATCAAATCTCATGGTTTTAGAGGGTGGAAATTTATTCTTAGGTTGTTCTAGACTCTAGAGAGAGTGGGTTGGGTTTAAATTGGTTAAATTGGATGCTCCATTTTGAGTTTTGGGAGGCTTAGATGAATCAATGGTATGAGAAAAAGATTCAAAATCTTCTTTAGTAGTTATTTGAGATGGTTCAAATTGAGTCATAATAAAGTCTTGCCTTTTTACTTGGTCTAAGGCTTTTTCTAAAGTTGTAGGTGAAAAGATTCAAATTTTGTATTGAAGATGAGGTTTAAGAGCAGTGATAAATAATTTTAAAAGAGTATCATCATTCATTTTATGGTCCACTTTATTATTAAGATACTTCCATCATTTTATTAAAGTATAAGAATATTCGTTAGGATGTTTCTTGGCATTGATGAAATAGCTAACGTAATTTTCAAAAAGGTCATCATGTTGGAATTCCTTCACTAGAGCATTGATTAAATCCTCTAGTTATGAGAAGTAATATTTAGGAAGTTGGTTATACCATTCAATCACATCACCAACAAAGGTTTTAGCTAATAGCTTGGTGATAAAAAAGGTGTTAGTTTGGACCCATTCCTTATAGATATTACCAAAATATTTAAGAAATATATTAGGGTCCTTAGTCCCATTATATGTGATAATTGGAGAAATATTTTCAATATTTACAAATGTTATAAATAGACCTAAAGGTTCATTTTGAAGATGTTGAAGCATTTTTTTATTCATTAGAGGTTAAGGGTTGATATTCCCATTGGCATATCTAAGAGGAGGAGTGACAAAATTTGGATTTCATTGAGACATGATGACTTGATATGGTTGACTAATCATGTTGCATAAGTGTTTTTTTATTCTCATCATTTGAGATTGATTAAAAGTTTTCATGATGTTCATTTGATGTATGACTTAGGCATGAAGCTGAGTTGTGTCAATAGGTGGGTTTGAAGGTGGGGTATTATTGTTGATATGAAGAATATTTTTAGTGTTGGTGAGATGAGGATTCCTTTTAGGTGGAGTAATATCAAAATTGGTGTTAGTTGTCTTGAGTGTGGTAGAAGAATAAGGAAGCTTATAAAAGCCACCATTATTGTGAAGAGTGTAGATAGTATAATCATCAAGATTTTTGAACATTTGGGAACCATATAAATTATCAATTTGAGTATTATTATTTGGTGAAGGACTCCTAAAATTGGTATTAGAGGAGGATTATGATGAAGTATCTCAAATGCATTGCATTGTGTAATGAGTGGTTTAGGCTTAGGAGAAGGGGAAGGAAGAAATTGGATAGTTTCATCAGAAGTAGTGAAATAAGTGAGGTTATTATCCAAATCCTTGATTATAACATGTTATAGACTAAGATAAGGCTGAAAATATTTCATCATGATGAAACAAGACTAGATAACCACATAAGGAGAACAAAAAGTGACGAAAAATACTATAGGGTCGATTGGGTTGACCTAGTAAAAAAATAGGGACTATAAAATTATACAAAGTCAACCAAGTTGATCTATTATAGTGTACATAGACTAAAATAAAAGGTAAAATGGTTTTAGATAGTATAAGGTCAACCATGTTGACTTATAATAGTGGACAGAGGCTGAAAATGATACTAGGTCGATAGGGTCGACCTAGTACAATAAACACGTTTTGATTTATTGTTTTGCCTATATCTTTAGTTCTACTTATCCATTTTGCAAACCATAAAATGCATTGGATTCATGATGATGTAGGGAATATGAAAAAAATTATATCAAGTTTTGAATTTAAATAAGAAAATTTTCAAATAATTAAAAGCAATAAGTACTAAAGGGAAATAAATAGTCAATTGAATTGATGATGGCTATTCCAATTAATGAAAACAAAGAAAAACCTTGCACTAATGTTTGATAATGAAATATTTTTTACACATAATTGATCAAAAATAAATTAAAAAACTTAAAATTAAAGATAGATAATATTTCAACCTAGAATGTTGATTAGATTATTAAGAATGTTTTTTAATGTGAAAGGAAGTTGGCTATAAGTGAGGTACTAGATAGCAATTCAAGGTTGGTTTCAAGTATTTTGGGATAAAAGAGACTATAGTGGTAATGATACAAGATTTGTATCGGGGCCTACCCTATCACTTCACACATTGCATCAATAATAATAATGGGTGCTTAGCCAAAATATACCATTAACCACATTTTATACTTGACTAGAGCATCAAGTCAGCTTCCCCCTTGGTGATGAAATCCAAGTAGGTAAACCTAGGTATTCAAATGTTTAAATGTTTTTTGATGTTTATGTGGTTTTTTCATGTGTGCAAAAGAATATAAATAGTGTAATTAAGTGATTAATTGAAAATCCCTTAATTAGACTATGTGATCTATTATAAGCATGCAAGCAACTCAAAAGAAAGTGTGAGACTAATTACTAGCATATAGAGGTTAATTCTAACTTTGAAACAAGGTATAGTGTAGACACTAATTGAATAATCATAAAAAATAGGGTTGATAGCGTTGAACCTATATTATGGAAGTAGGGTCTAAAAATGAACTAGGTCAGCCAGGTCGACCTAGTTATTTAGATAGCACATAAAACATAGAACTAGGTCCACAAGGTTGACCTAGTTGATTATACAGGGGTAGTTTTAAAGACTCTAAATCTTGAAAGTAAATAAAAAAAAGTAAAGATATATAAAAATATAAATTGACCTCAGTGGATCAAATATGAAAATGAATAATATTGTTGATCAAGAACCTTGGAGAAAAATGGCAAAAACCTACAAACTAGGTCAAGCTAATCAAGCTATACATAAACCTACTAAAAAATGTTAAAAATGTACTAGGTTGACTTGGTCAACCTAGTAAGTTGAAATATAAGTTTGAAAATGCACTAAGTTGAGTTGGTCGACCTAGTAGGCTAATCTAAAAGTTTGGAAAACTTAAACCTATACTAGCTCGAGCTGGTTGATCTAGTTGCCTATTCCTAAAAACCTATACATATAGAAAAAGAACTAGGTCGATAGAATCGATCTAGTATGTCAAAATATATGATAAAAATGATAATCAAAAGAAAATGAAAGAAAGTGAAATAAATCTTGCAAGGATTAGTTTCACATCAGGTTCACCAGAATATATGCAATTGTAAATGCATCATGTCTATAAATCAATCCTAGATCAGATGGGATAGAGCACACCTACACTTTTTATTGGGGGCATACAATTATTAAATAGGAACATGACCAATGTGAGGATCCATTAGACCTGATTAGGGGATCACTTGTTACAACACACCATGTGAGATAAGGTTCCAAATCTTATAGTCTAACATAATCATATAAAAACCCTAAAAGAGTCTTATGACTTAATATTTTACTAATCTAATAACAAGAAAAGTAAATCTAATCTAGTCCACACCAAAGCTTGTGGCACAAAGTTGGGGGTTAGAAACAAAACAAATAAACAACTAAACTAAACATGTATAGAAAACATATACTCACATCAATGTATATGGAATCCTAATAAATGGAAGAGAAGAATATAAATACACTATCTATCTACTCTTATAAAGGAGGAATAAATTTATAAATACTTACCTTTGAAGATGAACCTACCTAGCCTCAATCTCCCCCTTGGCCAAGGTTCTTTGCAAGAGATTATTTTAGTATGTAAGGATAACTAATATAAATTAGATCTAGGCTATACAACCTATCCAAATGACTTATCCACAAGATGAGATCAGAGATCCAAATAAAGTATTGAACCCTAAAGCTTTATTCTTCTAGTAGAATGGTCAATAGGTAGATGTCTATTCACACTTATTCACTTAATTCTTTGCTCTTATCAAATAATGGTAATTGACCTTGTATATATAGTAGTATCTTACCTTAAAAACTTTCAAGAATGTCAAATATGCTAGGTCAACCTAATCGACCTACCACGTTTGTAGGTCTAACTCACTAGGTTTATGTTAGGTCAATCAAGAGACCAATAAACCAAAAGAGAGAAAAAGTCCCTAAACTATGCAAGTTCAACATGGTCAAAAGGATGCTAAGGTAAGAAATAATGGAATAAAGCATGACAAATTATAGGAAAGGTTATAACTAAGAAAAATAAATGTGGGTTCAATGGTTTAAGGAAGCTAGTGTGTGGATGGCAAGTGGCAGAAGGAATAACAATCTTATGAAGCATCGATGGTGTACCCACCCCTTTCTTGGTTTACCCTTTAAGGCATGAACTCAAAGAGATTGAGACTTGATAGGTTCTTATAAGATAAAAAGTTTCAGTAAGTGATAAAAGTTTGAAAATAGTATGTGTATACATATTCCCCAATTGAAGCTCATCCCATTTCATGTAAGTACAACACGAGATGGCTCTTTAGAAGAGAACATGATAACACACAATGTTGATGCTAAGTATGGTGCAGTAAGAAAAAAATAAGATAAATGAAAGGATATAATTAAAAAACACATACCTTTAACTTAACTTAGTTCCATAGATAAATAATTAGACTATATGAAATGTGAAGGTGTCCAATGTAGAGTACACTAGTGAAACCTATAGAAGTTAGTGCAAAAAAATAAAAATTTTGAAATTTTTAGAAAGTAGGCATATAATAGTGGAAAGAAAAGAGATTTCTAGGCAAATTTGGAAAATTAGGATTGTTAAAGCAAGTTTTATAATATTAAAGGCAAATAAATGACAAAATAATGACAAATGATTGGCAAATGAAGGAAAAAAAGATGGCAAATGAATGACAAATGATTGCAAATAAATGAAAAATAATATGAAATAAATAACAAATTATATTGGAAAGAAAATGACAAATGATAATTAAAATATGAATGACAAAAAGGAATGTAGAACATACTAAATCACATTGAGAAGCATGTAAAACATGAATCACAAATGAAATATCTATGCAAGAAAACTTGAACAAAGATATGTAAGAAATTAAAAAGTAAGCTTATGTAAGATAGCCATGAAATAATCAAACATAAGGAAAATTAAGAGAGAATATTGAATGAAATATAAGTCAAGATATAATACAAACATGAAGAAGGCATACATAAAAATAAATATGTAATAATGGCAAAAGGGTGTGGACTCAATTGTCTACAATAGAAGGGTAGTTCAATAATGACAAATGAAAGAAAAGAGTAATCCATAATTACTCAAACATGTTGTTTTGCATCTAAATATAGATAAAACTAAAAAAAATTAGTGATAGCATGTTTTTTTTTAAGAGATGAAGAAGAAGGAATTTTAAAAAAAGGGAAAACATATTTGGAATCACAATTTGCATGTTAAGGGGTGAAATGAAATGGGTGGAGGGGATAATGAAGGAAAAACCAAGGTAGAGGAACTCTTTATCAAATTTAAGACACTCAAATTAGGTTTGTCAAAACAAGAGGACTTTTGACCTTAAAAACTATGAAGAAATTCTCTTATCCACACAAGACTTAGGGAAACAAATGGATTATATAGATCATCCCATGAAGGATATTGCATGAAAATTAAAATGGACCTACCTCCTCATGACATGTTCCCCATTATTTAGGACCCCTTATATAGTCATCGATCTACTATGAATATTGGGTACTTGTATGAGAAACTAGGTCTCACTATAGAGTTTTTTTAAATCCCTTATTCCAATCTACTAGCCTACCACACCCTAAAAGATGTCAATTCTATGTGAAGCTGACTGTGGAGTTTGAGATTGGATTAGAGATAGGAGATGTGCTTGTAATAATGTCTTTTGGTGTGAATTTGAATTTTAATATTTGTATGTTGCCTTTTAGATATCATTGCCTTTTGTTTCAAATGATTTGGCTTTTAACTATATTGATGGTTTTTTCTATTCCTCTTCCATACGGATTTGGAAAACTAAAAATGATTGCTAAAGATGACTTTCATTTGAAAGCTTGGGACAAGGTCTCTAAGAGAGAGAAATTAAAAGAGCATTGGGTCTAAAAGTCTCATAAATCTAGGTGAAATAAAAGTGTTATCTTGACTTTGACCTTGTTTTATCTAATGTCGAGATGAGAGCAAATGGAAATCAAGAGGAATAACACATGGAACAATTTGAATTGATTTTTTTGCAAAAGAATGTGATAGAGGGAAAAGAAGGATACAATGACATGAGTGTGATTTTTTATGATAAGAAAGAGTGAAATGGAGGAAAACATGCTAACATACCTTATTGTGCATATTCCATATACCAAAAGAATAAAAAATGAAAGTTGAGAATAAGGATTAATAACATGAAAAGATGGTAATTTTATGAGGAGGGTTAGGTCTTATCCATGGTCTTACAAAGCAAATCATAAAAGAGAAACCCATGAGGGTGCTGATAAGTAAGAGAAAAACAAAGTGGGGGAGCCTTATTATAAAGAAACTCACAAAAAAAAAACTAAAGGATGTCAAAAAATCATTGGAAAGTAGTAAAATGAGAAAAATAAGTAAAAAGGATGCTAATTTTGTGAGGATTGTTGGGTCCTATCTGTGATCTTACAAAGTAACTCACAAAATAAAAACCCATAATGGTGGAAAAAGAGAAATGTCAAAAGATAAAGATAACTATGGTACAACAAGAGATAAATTCTAAATAAAGGGGTAAAAAATATCATAAATCTACTAAGGGAAAGAATGGTAGAAAAATACAAAGAGTAAAAGAGAGATATATGAGGACAAAAATGAAATCAAAATGCCAAATGTGATGTGGAAGAAAACCAAAAAATGTAAAGGAAAATAATGTTGTTACTAAAGTGAAAGTAAAAGAAATAAAATAATTCAAAAAAAAAGAAACATGAGACAAAAAGAACAAGTAATATCTATGCCACCATCTATATCAAAAGATGAACATGTGAAATTAAAGTCTATAAGTCTCAAAAAAATTCTTGAAGCTAGATGTGTT
The DNA here is from genome assembly GCA_037957365.1 of Torreya grandis. Lineage (NCBI taxonomy): Eukaryota > Viridiplantae > Streptophyta > Pinopsida > Cupressales > Taxaceae > Torreya > Torreya grandis. The sequence continues at coordinate 295,198 of JARHVA010006290.1, forward strand.
TGTTATTATTCATTATCGAATAATAATGGGCATCATAAGATACCCCAAAAGGTAAGTGGTTATAGGGATGGGCATTTAAAGATGCCCCAATGTTTGAAGGGTTATATGGGTGGGCATCACAAGATGCCTCAAAGTTAGAAGCAACATGTCGATGGAAATCACAAGATGCCCCAATATGTGAGTGGATATATGGATGGGAATCATAAGATGCACCAACATGTCAATTAGAGGAAGGTAATATTGAACCATTAGAATGATTTACATTGGGTTGGTAGGTGCATTTAGATATAGATAAATGTGTTGGTTTATTATATTTTAAGGATGTTGAATGTGACATATAATGTGTAGGAGAGGTATGAAGAGATAAAGGAAGACCATGTATGATATGAGTTGGAGTAGGATTTTGAACTAGGTACTCTTTTGGTTTATGTGGCCTAAGAGGTTGGGATTCAATGGATGCCATAATATGTTTAAAATTTTTCATGTTGGTTATCTTTTCCTTAATGGTATAGGAGAAGGATAAATTATGGTTTAAACAAAATTAGTAGATGAGGTGTGTTCATTAGGTAGTTGATGTTGATGTGATTTTGGTTTTTGAGATTGAATTTGAGAATATTGAAGATAGTCTTGATAACATTCTTTGGTTAAGACATCAATATTGAAATGTGGATCAAGCAAGGAAGAAATAATAAATTGATAAAGATTATGACAAGACTCATGAGAATAAAGTATTGAATGGCAAGGTCATAAAAAAAACTTTCATCATCATATTCTCAACAAGTAAATTTTCAACAAAAAATCCATGCAATTGTTGACAACCATCAAGTTGAGTTTCAGGTCTCACAAATAGAGGTGTCAGGTATTTTATTTCTATATTGATATATATTAGAGCTAATAAGTGTTTCATTTCTCTAAATTTTATTAATAAACTATGTTGGGTTAATATTTTGTCATCAACTAACTGATGGAAAAATGGGTATATCAACCATAGCACAATGAGATATATATGGCAAAATGGGTGTAGTTACCACAGCATAATGAGATAAATCTCTCCTCTCAGCAAAGGGAGGTTCCCTATAAACTATAATATACTAATATAAACTGAAAATAGACTCAGGGGTGAAATCATACCATCCATCTCTCTTTTTTCAAAGATGATGTTTACAAAATAAAGGAGAATTCTTGTGTAATTATTGAAGGCATTTCTCTTCTTTCAGAAATGATGTTTAGTAAACAATAGGAATTCTTCATGGGTAGTAACTAGATCTGCAAGAAACCCACAAAAGCACAAAGTCTTTCATTATTTCTCCTACTAATTTAGGACAAAGTAACATAGTAGTATGAAGTGCAACACAAAGTCTCCACCAAAAACTAAAATAGAGTAAAATATTACGAAGGATAAGGGGAGCTCAAAGTCTTTCTAATATCCTGAAACATAAAACACATAGACTAAAGACAATTATGGCAGCACAAAGTCTCCCATAGTCAACTTCAGGACATCTTTCAGATTATTTCCACTTGTTCTTCTTATTTGATTAAATGGACAAGATTGTATTTAGGAAAAATACATAAGAATGATTTCTTAGATAACACAAGTTGTTTCAACACAAAGTCTAAAAGGTCACTTGCTTTCTCATTCACTTGATAAAATATTATTAATAGTCTGAGCTCAAAGTCTCAAGAATGCCTTTCAATTTGGGTAGAGTTTTGCTTCCAATAACAGAGAGATCTCTCTTCTAAAAATTGAGAGATTACAATATATAGCCTCAAAATAAAGACTTTGGCACTTATTTTCATGAAATGGCCCATACTGCATTGAATGCATTGGGAAGAGGAAGTTCTATGTAGGGGCCATGCTAGAACAGGTTATCAACCTTAAATTTTGGCATTCTAAATCATCTCAAATGTCTCCTCCAAAGCATGGGTCACCTGATCTTCTAAAAGGTAAATCCGCTCATCTTTATGATACTTACACGACAGTCCACTCATCTTTACTCAAACAAAGAAAAATAGGCCGTGCCATTAAATGCTTGTGCTCTCTGATATCCACCTAGTGGACCATTCCACCTATTGGAATAACTCTTCCACTAATGCTTTTAGATTCTCTATTTGATTCCCTCTTTCCTTTCTATATCTTGTCTCTTTCTACTAATTTGAGCTCTCAGGGCTATCTTCTCACCTTCTGTTGGCTTCTTTGGCTCATTTCTCAGTGGATAGCTAAGTTTGTCTTCGGGTCTACATTATTTGAAAATCAACGGTTATTTCATTACCCTAAATTTGATGTCCATTGGGATGTCACTGGTCACTTGAACCATTTTGAACCTTAAACCCTTTAAACCTTTCAGAGTTTAATGGTTCAAGGTTCAATGGTTCAAAGTTCAACAGTTCGATAGTTTAACGGTTTGATGTTTTGTAAAGAGCCGCATTCACTTAGTCTTCTTTAGAAGTTCAACATATCATTAAACCAATTGTTTGAACCATTTAGTTGAACCCTTTGATATAACCTTTTTCTAGAATCTTCCATTTGAACCATTCACTCAAACTTTGAATCTTTGAATCTTTAAACCTTTAAACGCATTGAAGCTTTGAAGTCATTAAACCTTTGAACTCTTTAAACCTTTTAGAGGTGGAGTTAAATGGTTCAATGGTTCATTCTATATTATTGAACCCCATTGTTGAACCTTTTGATTGAACCTTGGTGTTGAACCATCCTTACAATTTTTAGGAAATGCCTTAAGTGTTTTGAGATTTTTCCTTGTGAAATCTTGCCTTTTGAACCTACAATTTCCTTAGCTAAAAAGGCTAGTGCAATTGAATAACTTGACTACCCAAAACATTTTGAGAAAGAAAGAGACCATTTTTTTCTATAGGACCGAAATGGTTGACATATTGTCCACAAAAACAAGTGACAAATTTTGGGAACAACAGCTGACTTAAGTTGGGGAACTTCCATCGATTGTATTTTAAAATAATTGAAGGGATTAGAATCTAGACTCTAAGTGCCTTCATCTATGCCATTGGGCTATGGAGTCATGCCATCTAAAGAGAGAAAGATGTCAAAAACCAAATGAACAACATAAAACAAATAAATACTATACAAATGTACAATTGGAATTATCTGATACTTTAAGGATTGAAGTGCTTCAGATGCTGCCCACTGTGAGGCAGTGAAAATAGTTTTTCATCTTGATATTTTAGTAAGAAACTATTTTCACCATTTAATAGATGAATGGAAAATGGACCTCTCCATAAGGAATCCAATTTTCCATGCATTCCTTTTGGTTCTCTCCTCTCGTCCCATAACAAGACTTGATTTTCAATTTAAAAATCATGAATCCTTGATTTCTGGTCGAAGAGTTTCTTTACCAGACTTTGATGTGTAGCAATACGGCCCACCACCATAGTTCATTTCTCATTTAGTTCAGTCAAGAACATGATCCTCTTGTCGATAGAATCTTTAAATGTTTGATCTTTGACTGCCTTTGCCAATTTCAGTGCTGGTAGTTCCAGGGTGATTGGTATCTCTACATTCAAACCATATAGAAGTTGAAATGGTGACATACTTATCACCCTTTTGGGTGTAATCCTATTTGCCTATAAAGCATCAAACAATGCTCTATGCTAGGTTCTCTGATTGTCATCTACCAACTTCTTGATAATGGTCACCAGGTTTTTGTTGCTTGATTTTGCTTGACCATTTCCTTACAGATAATAGTCAGAAGAGTGGGAGAGGATAATCCCATAATAGTAGTAGAATTGGGTAACCTCATGAGAAGAGAAACAAGATGAATTGTCTATTACAATCTTGGTTGGGACTCCAAACTGGGAGATAATATTTTCTTTAAGGAAATTACATACCACTTATGAAGTAACATGCTTGACTAGAATGGCTTCCACCCACTTGGTAAAATAGTTTGTGGATGTGAGAACATAGTCATGTCTAGCACTCGAGGATGGGTTTACAGTGCTAATGAAATCAATACCCCATTGTTGAAATAGATCTTATATCACCACTAGCTTGAGAGGTAGCGCAAATAACTTGGATTTACCAATGAACTATTAACACAACTTGCATCTACACACCCAAGTGTATGAATCTCAAAATAGAGTAGGCCAATAGTACTTGGCTCATATAATCTTATGGGCAGTCACAGGTGCAGAAAAATATCCTCCACAAGCCAAATTATGGAAATACTCCAAAAGTTTGCTATGTTTCACTTTATCCATGCAATGAAGAAATACCCCATCAAGGCTCCTCTTGTACAAATTGTTGTCCCACATGACAAAGTTAGTAGCTTTCAACTTAACAGCCCTCATTTCTTTATGAGACAGGTGGGCAAGATGCTCACCATAGGTAAGGAAATGAGAGATATTAGAATACCACTCATTCATAGTGGTGACAAAGAGAACTATAGGCATGTCTTCAATGTCTATTTCTTCTAGTATATTATCAACAATTAATTGGCAGAGACCTCTTCCCCACACAAGCTTTGTAGGTTTGATAACAAGATCAAACTCCTAGACTTTAGAAATACAATTGCCCCTTTTAGTTCCAAACTCCTATTGAGTTAGAATGGACTTTACTATTGTATCAGGAACCAGAGCAATAGTGTGTGAGTTCAGGATGTAATAATGGAAGTGTTTTACCACCTTAGCCACAGCATAAGCATGCTTTTCCATGTTTTAATATTTCAGATCATGATCTTTGAGAGGAGAACTCATGAAAGATATGGGGGACTCCACATCTTATTTGTTCTACTAAACCAAAATGGTTTAAAGTGTGTATTTAGAAGCTTAGCTATATATTATGAAGTCTTTGGTATAATCTAGACAAACCAAGACTGGGGCATGGGTGACAGCTTCCTTGATATCTTGAAATCTTGACTTGCCTTCTTCAGTCTAGTGGAAAGTAGCTTTACCCTTCATCATGTTGAAAATGTGGCGAGTCTTCTCTGTGAATTTAGGAATGAACCTTCATAAAAAATTCACCTTTCCAAAGAAAGAATGGACTGTAGTCTCACTAGCATGAAGAGCAAGCTCTTGGATGGATTTGACTCTTTTTGGGTTGATCTTTATGCCTTCTCGAGATATAGTGTGACTGAGAAGTTTCCCTTCTATAACCCCAAAAACTAATTTCTTAAGATTGAGAGAATGCCATTTTTTCAACATCATTCCAGTACTTGTTGTAAATGATGCACATGATTAGGATGATGTTTGGAAAAGATGGTCAAATCATCAAGATATACCACAATGAACTTCCCCATTTATTTTTGAAGGCATGATCCATCGCTCTCTATAAGGTGGCACTAGCATTGATCAAACCAAAAGGCATTCTACGATATGCAAAGGTGCCCCAAGGTGTAGTGAAAGCGGTCTTATGTTGGTCTGCTTCACCAACTTCCACTTGATTATACCCCAAAAAACTATCTAACATTGATAACATCTCTGAGCCAGTCATTGTCTATAGTAGCTGATCCATGATGAGTAGGGGGTAGTTGTCTTTTAAAGAGGATTGATTTAGATTTTTGAAATCAACACAGAGGCAAATTTTTCTATTCTTTTTTCTCATAGGGACTATGTTCACAATCCAGGTGGAATGATGAATTGGAAAAATTATCCTCACATTTAACATTTTATGGATCTCAAAAAGAATAATACCTGATATCTTGGGGTTGTACTACCTTTATTTCTACTTGTGAGGTAATGACCCAACCTTGAGAGTAATTTCATGCCAAATTTCTTTAGGCTTGAGAGATTTCAGATCACCATAAGAGTATGCCAAAATATCAATGTAATGGTAAAGTAGAGTAATGAATTTGAGTTTTTCATTAGGAGTGCAACAATTATGTTGACCATTTTGGGATTATCTTTTGTATTCAAATTTATTTGATCAAAATATTTAGAGGAACTTGAATCCATTTGTTGCTTCTTGATGAACTTATCATGTTTATCGAATAGCTTTTCAAGAGAAACTAACCCTTTAGGAATTTTATTCCCTTTGAGTTAAAGGAAATCTTCACCATTTTTTAAATTTGTTTCAAGATTTGATTCCCATAGTAGAGATTCATTGTCTTCAAAATAAAGCTCCTCCAAGCTATCCATATATTCTAGAAAAGCAATGATTTGGTTGTCCTCATTAAATAATTTCCAATGGTTGGCATTATCAAGTACACTTGGTCCAAAGACCAATTTAATAGTTTACTTATGCCTTTTAAAATATTGGTGAAGAACCATGAGAGTTATAGAGACGGCCAAGGAATCTACTCGATCATTGAATTCTCTAAGCATCATAAAAATATTGAAATCCTAAAAACTTTCAAGGCAATCCCACACCATATTGAGATAATGTTGCAATATTTCATTCTTGGTTTGATACAAGTTCCTCCCCTAACAAACCACCAGTTTAGCATCTCTTCAGGTGTGAATAAGCTTAACATCTTTAGCTTGAGTAGATTTCAATCTGAGCAATACATATTCATACTCGACAGTGTTGTTGGCATTGCTAAACTGTAACTTAGACAAATAGGGGAAAATATATCTTTACAGAGATATCAAAATGATTCCAACTCCAAAACTGGTAGAAGAATTACTTCCATCAAATTCTAGAATCTAGACATCATTAGAATCTAATCTCCTTAAAGATTTCTCTTTGTTAGGGAGGGAAGATTATTTTTTATCTAAACTGTGCTCCACCAATTCTTCTGACATCTTGTCTAAATTTTTTGGATTGTCACTTATTTAACTTTTGTCTGATGAAATAGAAACATCTTCTATGGACATAAAATAGTTACCCATTCCTAAGGATTCAAACAAAATTTGAGCTTCAGGGGCTGATGTTTGGGTGAAAATATATTTTGACTCCTTAGGAAGTAGCCTTTGCATGATGCCCTTGGTAGGTATCCTCACCTTAGGTAGGTCCATGTTTAATTATCCACCAACATCCTTACAAAAATTTCATCAAATAGAATGCCATAGGAAGCTGGAATGTTGGCCATCAAGACTATCATTTTAATCCTTTTTTTTGGAAGGTCGTGAATGCAAATTGGGCATCTTTGATCTATCCCAAAAGTGGCACTTGATTTTTTTCTATGGAGAAACATCTCCCAAAAATTTTAGTCAGAGTGAGACTAAGAGAGTCTACCACCTTGGCGGGCATAACATTATCAGAGGTGCCAGAGTCTATTATGCAGTTGTTCAGCTTATGACCATTTATCAATATAGAAACATAGAAAGGTTTTGTCTTCCTAGGGGAAATAAGAAGAGTAACGACAATATTGTTTCAGGTGGATGTATTCTTTGGGGGATCATGAGTTACCTTTGAAACATCTTGTCCTGTAGGGATGGTTTTGTTCTTAATGCATTCAGCTAGCCTATCCAACTACTCATGTTTAGCTTGTAAGTATTCAAACTTAGACATTTGGATCTTGGTCTTCTTAGTATGGTTAATTATATCAAATGACTAAAAAGAACTAATAACAGAGGAAGGAATTCCATCATTCTAGGTTTGGTTGGGTGTGGTATTGGTCTGAGAAATTGAAGTAGAAGGTGCAGGGTTGTTTGAGGTACTTACTTTTTCATTGATCACTAGGTCCTTTGATTGGAAAGGTAGTGAAGTCCCCCATTTAGCAATTGAAATTAATGGTTGAGATTCTTCCCATATTTTTCCCTTATCAGCTTGTTGAGTTGACTGGTTTTGGGACCTAGTAAAAATAGCATATGATTCATCAAACATTTCTCTCTTGCTTATAACTTCATCCTGGTAATTCAAGAAACTAATGTTGGAGTCACCAGATAATTCTTCTTCTCCTTTTGCAAAGAGATTAGCATCATCTTCTTAGTCTAACTCAAGTTGGAAAGAGAAATCATGTTCAGCTTCATGATAACTAACTGTTGAGTGAGCCAGTGCTACTTCAATGGCAAGCTTCCCCTGTGGGGGAGGAAGATGATTTGGTTGCCCTTGATTCCTGATAGCATTGCCTTAATATGACTGGTTGGGAAACATCCTCCTTGGTATATACCAATAAGGAGGGGTAGACATCCCTTGTGCCATTTTCTTTTTTAGAGCTAGCTTTCCATTTGTTGGCTTTTGTACCAAAGGATCAGTGGTGCCTGTAGAGAAATTTTCTAGAAGATGAAGAAAGTTTATTTTTGTTAGGATCTCTTCTTATCTTTCCTACCAAGATAATATCATCTTCAACCTTAGTGGCCAAAATCTAAGCTATAGTAAGATCTATGTGGCTAGCCTATCTCAACATGAAACTCACTTTAGGAAGGTGAGAATTAATGAAGAAGCACTTAATATTTTCTGGCATCGGCTAAGAAATTGTAAGAATCCTATTCCTCAACTTGTCAAATTTAGCAATGAAGTCTCGCATGGGTTCATGAGGCTCCTTCTTAATTTGTGTAAGCTAGGCTAATAGGGCATGTGAATCTTCTATGGATTTGAACCTAGCCTCAAACTTGGCCTTGAGAGTGTTCCAGCCAGTTATTATTTATACTTGCAGATGATAAAACTAGTCTATGGTAGTGCCTTGCAATGTTTTCACAAATAGTCTAACTGCTATAACTTCAAATTCAACACCTATCAAACCACACACTATGTAGAAAGCTATAATACACTCATCAAGATGAACTCTCCCATCACCATAGAACTTGGGAAAATTCTTTCTTGAACTAAGGGTTAGTTCATGTAAAGGTGGGGCTAGATTCAGAGGGCCAAAAGTGTTGCCCCAAGGACCTTGGACTACCATGATATGATGATTAAATATAGGGCTAACAAATCTTGGTGGGGTATGTATAGACAAAGCTCTACTAGCAAAGGAAATAGAAGCTTTACATGGTATTGGGGACCTAACGTCTGTAGGAGGAAAACTCTTGGTTCACAAGAGGCAAGATTATGGAGGAGAAAGGTCAAAATTATTTCACTGCACAAACTTGAACACAGGATCAACAATACCTTGATCTCTCTAGCTTCATGTATATCATGGATCTGTTATAGTGTAGAATGGAAAATAACTAAAAATGCTTTAATTTGAAGCTTGAGGCTTCAAATTGTGCATTCTTCCCTAGCAGAGTCACCAAAAACTGTTTTGGTGAATATTTTGTCATCAACTAACTGACAGCAAAATGGGTATATCAACCACATCACAATGAGATTTATATGGCAAAATGAGTGTGGTTACCACAACATAATGAGATAAATCTCTCCTCTCAGCAAGGGGAGGTTCCCTATAAACTATAATATACTAATATAAACTAAAAATAGACTTAGGGGTGAAATCATACCATCCATCTCTCTTTTTTTAGAGATGATGTTCACAAAATAAAGGAGAATTCTTGTGTAATTATTGAAGGCATTTCTCTTCTTTCAGAAAAGATGTTCAGCAAATAGTAGGAATTCTTCCTGGGTAGTAACTGGATCCACTAGAAACCCATGAAAGCACAAAGTCTTTCATTATTTCTCCTGCTAATTGAGGACAAAGTAACACAGTAGTATGAAGTGTATCACAAAGTCTCCATCGAAAAATATAATAGAGTAAAATATTATGAAGGATAAGAGGAGATCAAATTCTTTCTAATATCCTAAAACATAAAACACATAGACTTAAGACAATTATGGTAGCACAAAGTCTCCCACAATCAACTTCAAGACATCTTTCAGATTATTTCCACTTGTTCTACTTATTTGATTAAATGGACAAGACTATATTTAGGAAAAAGATCTAAGAATGATTTCCTAGATAACACAAGCTATTTCAACACAAAGTCTAAAAGGTCACTTGCTTTCTCATTCACTTGATAAAATATGATTAACAGTCTAAGCTCAAAGTCTCAAGAATGCCTTTCAATTGGGACAGAGTTTTTCTTCTAGTAATAGAGAGATATCTCTTATACAAACTGAGAGATTACAATATATAGCCTCCATAGAAAGACTTTGGCACTTATTTTCATGAAATGGCCCATGCTACATTGAATGCATTGGGAAGAGGAAGTTTTGTGCAGGGGCCATGCTAGAACAGGTTATTAACCTTAAATTTTGGCATTCTAAATCATCTCAAATGTCTCCTCTAAAGCATGGGTCACCTAATCTTCTGAAAGGTAAGGCCACTCCTCTTTATGATACTTACACGACTATCCACTCATCTTTACTCAAATGAAGAAAAACAAGCCACGCCATTGAATGCTTGCACTCTCTGATATCCACCTAGTGGATTATACCACCTACTGGAATAACACTTCCACTGATGCTTCTAGATTCTCTATTTGATTCCCTCTTTCCTTGCTATATCTTATCTCTTTCTATTGATCTGAGCTCTCAGGGCTATCTTCTCACCTTCTGTTGGCTTCTTCAGTTCCTTTCTCAGTGGATAGTTGAGTTTGTCTTCAGGTCTGCATTATTTGAAAATAAATGGTTATTTCATTACCCTAAATTTGACGTCTACAGGGATGTCACTAGTCACTTGAACCATTTTGAACCTTGAACACTTTGAACCTTTCAAAGTTCAATGGTTCAAGGTTCAATGGTTCAAAGTTTAATGGTTCGGCAGTTTGGCAGTTTGATGTTTTATAAAGAGCCGCATTCACTTAGTCTTCTTTAGGAGTTTAATGTATCATTAAACCAATTGTTTGAACCATTCAGTTAATCTATTTGATTGAACCTTTTTTTGAATATTTCATTTGAACCATTCACTCAAACTTTTAACTTTGAACCTTTAAACCCTTTAAACGCGTTGACGCTTTAAACTTGTTGAACCTTTAAACTCTTTGAACCTTTCAGAGGTAGAGTTCAATAGTTCAACGGTTCAATGGTTCATTCCATATTATTGAACCCCATCATTAAACCTTTTGATTAAACCTTGGCATTGAACCATCCTTATATTTTTTTAGGAAATTCCTTAAGTGTTTTGAGATTTTTCCTTGCGAAAGCCCACCTTTTGAACCTATGATTTCCTTAGCCGAAAAGGCTTATGAAATTGAATAAATTAACTTCATGAAACATTTTGAGAAAGAAAGAGACCATTTTGGCCTACAGGACTGAAATGGTTGACATGTTGTCCACAAAAATAAATGATGGATTTTGGGAACAACAAACTACATAAGAATTAAGGCATATAGCGAATGCATAGACTATGCAATATGGAAATTAATATAGGGTTAAAGTAGATAAGTGCCTATTAGAAGTAGAGGTGGATTTACCTAATTTCACTACCATAGTAGACTTGTTTATAGATCCACTAGGATGATATGATGTGATCTTAGGAGTTAATTAGATTTGGAAACACAAGGAAAAGGTAGATTGATTCATAAATAAGGTGGAATGTTTAGATGTTTTAGGAAAATAAAACCAAATATTAGGAGAGATAAAAGATATTAAGTTAAGATAGATTTTATCCATTATGTTAAAGAAGGCTCAAATGAAAGGGTGTCAAGTGTTTATGGTTAAGGTAGATGAGGTATAGGAACCTCAAGAGCCTACCATAAAACACTATAGGTTTTTTTAAGAATTTCAAGATGTATTTCCAAAAGATCTACCTAGATTTTCTCCCCATAAGGAAATTTGACTTCACAATTGATATCATTATGGGATCCAAACCTCAATCCAAGGTACCCTATATAATGAGGACAACATAACTTATGGAATTAAAATCTCAACTCTAGGAAATCTTGTCAAAAGGATTGATCTAACCTAGTGTATCACCATGGGGAGCGCTAGTGGTATTTTCTAAGAAGGATGAGACTCTTCATTTGTGCATATATTATATAATATTGGATAAGGCAAAAATTAATAATAGGTATCCCTTACCCTGTATTGATAATATTTTCAATCAAATACGAGTTGTAATAGTCTTCTCAAAAATTAACCTTAGAGTAGGGTACCATCAATTAAGGACCAAGGAAGAATATATTCTTAAAAAATCCTTTAGGACAAGGTATGTGCATTATGAATTCATAGTTATACCCTTCAAACTAATGAATGCACCTAAAAAATTCATGAATCTCATAAATAGTATGTTTTGAGATTATCTAGATTAGTTTGTGCTCATATTTGTAGATGATATTTTGATATATTCCGATAATGAAAAAGAGAATTTTCAACACTTACGATTGGTTTTACAATGCTTTTAAAAGCATATAAACTCTCTTGTAAACTATCAGAGTGTGCCTCCTTTCATAAAAATTTGTAATATTTTGGCATATAATTTTAGCTGAAGGGATATATGTGGATCCAACCAAGATTAAATCCATCTTGAAATGGTCAAAACCCAAAAATGTTCATGAGGTGCATAGTTTTATGCATTTAGCAGGATTTACCTAAAATTCATACCTATTTTTTTAAAAATAGTTAATCCCATCACCTCATTGAAATAGAAAGAGAAACAATTCTTGTGGACTGATAAATAAGAAGAAGCCTTTCAAATTCTAAAATAAAGAGACTTACATTTACACCTATGTTACATGTTCTAAATCCTGTTAATGAAGTTTAAAAATAAAATCCTTAAGATCATATATATAAATGATTCCATCCTAATAAAAATGGACTCCCAAGGTTTTATGGTAGAATGCATGTGCTAGATAGAGATGATTTAAGAGTCAAAATATATAAAGAGTTACATAATTCTCATTAGTCTAGTCATCCATGAGTGACCAAGATTTTGGAAGAGTTAAAATCATTATATTTTTGGAAGGGAATGAAGAAATATGCACCTAATTTTGTATCATGATGTCTAGAATGTCAACAACTAAAAGTAGATCATGTTCATCTTACAAGGTTATTATACCCTCATGACATTTCAAAATGGAAATGGCAAGTCATTATCATGGACTTTGTTGAAGGACTACCCATGTTAATAAATAGACATGATACGATATTAGTGGTGGTTAACAAACTAACCAAATTAACACATTTTATACCAAGTAATTTAATTGATGATGCACCAATTTTGGTAAAAAGGTTAGTGTATGAAATTTATAAGTTGCATTGAATTCTTGATAAAATAATTCCTGATAGAGACCCTTAGATGACTTCTAGGTTTTGGAAAACTCTAAATGCATCCTTAGGAACTCAACTAAATCTTAGCACAACCTATCCTAAAACTTATGGGCAAAAGGAAAGAGTAAATCAAGTTTTAGAGGATCTTTTAAGGATGTATTTCATGGACCATAAATACAAGTACAAACATATCCTCAAAAATATCATCCACTAGTTGATTTTGATTATAATAATTCATTTCATTGGGATTTAAAAAGGGCACATTTTTAGGCTCTATATGGTAAAAAAATGTAGAACACCTATCATATGGGGCATATTAGAAGATATAGTAGTTTTTTACCCTAAAATTCTTATCAAAATGGAAGAACAAGTGAAAATAATTATAAAAAGATTGTTTGAAGCCAATTATAGGCATAAAATCTATGTTGATTTGAAAATAATAGCAAGGTAGTTATCAGTTGAAGGCATAGTTTTTATACATGTTAAAGCACAAAAGAGATCAATAAAATTTGGCAAATCAGCCAAATTAACATCTAGATATGTAGGACCTTTTGAGGTCCTATAATTAATTAACCCATTTACATATAAGCTTACTTTTCCACCAACACTAGCGAAGATTCATAATGTTTTTATATATCTTATTCTAATAAATATGTGGTTGATCCTTCACATATACTTGATTGAAATGCCTTATAATTTCTAGATCCAATAGTTCTAATAATAGAACTAATTATAATACTTGAAACACAATAGCTCAAATTACGTAATAAATAAGTGTCTTAATACAAGGTTTAGGGGACTAATATTTTAAATATAGTGCCACTTAGGAGGACTATGATTATTTTCATAGGTTGTTTCCTCATTTATTTGATTTATATATTTTGTTGAACCTATAAAACAATTTTTAAGCATGTTTTTATTTACAATAATGTCATTGGTATGATAACCTATTTAAGGGGGGAAGGATGTCACATATGTTAATCCTAACCAATAATATTTATATTAAAAATACATGGTTAAACTATTGATTACTTAAACTACTGATTTATGTGGTACAATCAAATATATTTTGTTGAGATTGCTTTATTTGGGTTGTTATTTTGTTATTGTTATGATTGATTGATGATGATGTTGGCATTATATACCTAGATATACAAAATATATTGATTTTTGAAGTTATACATTGAAATGATTATATTTGTATTTGACTTGTATTTGTAGTAGTTTATTGAATGTATTTCCTTATATTTGTATTTTCAATTGTTTATAATTGCCTCAAACTAACTACCTTTTTTCTATATGAGGTGAATGCAAGATAGTTATACTCCTCATAGTATATATTTATAGGGATAGTATCATAGGGCAGAGGGTTAAAAATCATGGTCATTGGGGGTATAAAGAATAAAATCAGAACATTCACACACTCACACTAGATTGTTTTATCTTCATGATGATCATGTTGTGTGCTTTCATTTTGGATACTCTATGTACATGCATAATTACTTTGAGGTGTTGTTTATTTAATTTAGTCTTATGTTAATAGATCCTCATCAAGTTTTATTATTACACTAATTATGAAATGTCATGTTATTTTTAATAATAGTCTTGTTTGCGACTTATAACAACCATTTATTTTCTAAGTTTTAATGTGAATTGGATTGGGAGTCATTCAACCTAGTCATCTTAGTAGGTTGCATAGTCATAGTCATACTTGAGTATGTAACATTATTTTATATTTTATTCCTTGGTCATATCTTTAAAAAATTGGTCTTAATGTATAGTAATAGGTTATTTTGCATGTGCTTACCTCCATATTAACTTACCCATGCCATGACCCAGTATTTGTCTTCAAATAATGAAATATATAACTTTTTAAGGTAAGTTTCATGTCTTATATTTGCATCACTTTTTATTAATGAATAATTTTAAGGGACACAAAATCAACCTACCATAATACATTTTATGATCCTTTGGAATAATTTTAACCTCATTCCAAGAAAATTTTACTAGTGATAAAATTCATCAATCTTGTTTTTATTGCTAATAAAGGGGAACCTCTATGGGGGAAAGATCTTGAGCTTGTTGAGGAGTACAATGGGGAGTAATCAGGGATAAGAAAGATAATATTAAGGATGATACTATTGATAGTATTAAAACCCTACTTGAGGATTATTTTGAGATGGCCCTTGAATAAGCATCCTTAGAAAACACTAGCTATGTCCAATTCCTTATATAAGAGAAGGAAAAACATAAAGGCAAAGAGACTAGAGTTTAGTCTAAGCTGGAAAAAGTCAAACTTGAATATGAAGGTAGGAAGAATAACATATATCCCTCTCCTAAAAATGTGAAGGGGAAGGCTAAGAAGATTCTTGAAGAGAATGAGAAAGGTGAGGAAAATGTGGATCTCCTATGACCTATAGTACTAAAATATTTAAGTTGGACTCAAACATTAAAAAGATTGAATTCAAAATTTCTAAATAGTTGTAAATTTGGAATGAGTTAAATGTTGAAAATGGGGATTTGAGGAAGGATTTGGAAAACTTAAGGAATTAAGAAGCTAGAAAACAAGGAGGAGTGGTCATAAAAAACCCTAAAAATATAAAAAAAGAATTGGAGCTAGAAAAATCAGCTTTAATGGATGAAAATAATAAGAATAAAAAACTAAGGTTAAAGAGAGGAAGAATAAATGTGGAGATACCCTTACAAAGAAGAGGAGTTGAAAAATGAATTTGATATTCCTATTAAGATTATCTTCTTAAGAATAAGTACATGGAAGATTATGTTGAAGGGTTAAGCAAGAGTAGTAGGGGACATCTAACAAAGGAAAAAAAAATAAGAAGACCAAAGAGAACATTAAGGTTGTCACTCTTGTGAGCTATACATACTTTAAGGAGTCTTTTATTTAACATTTAGTTGTTTGTTTCTTGTTAGCTTTATTTATTCTCTATTTTGATCTTTTGGTAGAATTTGATGAATTTCTAGTAGTTTTATGGGGGAAGTTTGGTAGAAGTTTCATTGTATGTTGTCCTAGACTTTAGGAGTTTTTGTTTCTTGTCTTAAACTCTTTTAGTTTTTATTATTTTATCTTTTTCACTTTTTTTGGTTACAAGATCTTTTAAACCTTATTTATTTACCTAATCAAATTAAAAAAAAATTATTTCGCATAAAGCAAGTTGTAAATAGAAAACCTCCTTTTTGGGGGGTTATAGAATCCTAAGGGACAATTAACCACTTTTTGGTGGATTTAGATAACTTGGGGTACATAAAGGTTAATTATTTTATAAAAATTGGTAAATAATTAGTTCATGTTTTAGAGAGATTAGTCAAAATAACCTAATCATTATGGATTAGGGCTTCATGAAGTTAAGGTAAAGTGAGTTGTGGATAAGTTTGGTGGTTGAATTTTTTTATTGGAATTGAGATAAATGAGTTTTGGACTTTGAATTTTTGCATAGCATGTAAACCTATTCTATTGGATAAAAACCTTGCATCACTTGAAAACTGATTTTTATTAGAAACAACTCAAAGTGGCCATACCTACAAGTAAATGTATGAATTTATGATCTCCAATTATAGGTTAGAAGAGGAGTTGTTTACTAATAAAATGGTGGCATGTAATAACTATAATATTATAAGAATGAAGATTAAAAAGAAGGAAAAGAGTAAAATGGGGTTGGCAACTTTGGAATAAGGAAAAATCCAAGAAATTATAATGTATTTAAGAATTATAGCTATACGTTACTTTTTACAACTCCAGGGTAAGTTCGAGTGCATTATGGATATGGATTGTTTGAAAGGTTCTTGTTTTGTTCATGTTTTGAATAAGATGTAGTTTATTTCTAATTTTATGTATGTAGTATCATATACTAGTTACAAGAACTTAAAATGAACCTTTTTATTTTTGTATATATAAACCCTATGAGGTACAATAATTTATAGTTTAATTCATCCCTTCCCCTTGCAGTCATGATTTTATTTCCATAGTTGTGATTACAATTTATTTTGTGGTAATTAGAAACATTGTGTTTTACACAAACCTATTTATTATTATTTAATTGGATTCATCACCCTATTGGACCTAGGGTTGAGATTATGCTCTCACTTATAGGCCTATGGGGTGACTATATAAACATGAATAACACATGCTAAAATGTGCACTCGACCTCATGAGGTCTAGCTAAGATAGCCAATGTAATGAATATGATGAGTAGCCTAAATAAAATAGGATGAGGCTAGACCTGAGGATAAAGGAAAAATAATATTAGAGGCTCATATTTGAAGGTTATTTACTTAGTGGGCAAGAACATAGAGGGGTCCTACTAAAAGGACTGTAGGCCCCAATTATTCATCTAAGGCTTCAAGATATATAAAGATAAGATTTAAATTATGGGTGGAGTTAAATACCTAAATCCTAATCTTATAATTTATATCACTCTAAAGTGTACTTACTAGAAAGGAGCAGGCACTCTAAGAAATAGACTAGTACTATGAGGATAAAGATGCTTAGTGAGTGTCATCCAATGGAAGATAAATATTGGTAGGTAATAGATTAAGTGTATAGGTTATTTTAAATGTGTTATAAGGTAACTAATTTTTATTTTTAATGTTTAATTAATAATTTTACTTGTGTTTATCTTGGAAAGGCTTTATTTCTGAATGTTCTAATACTTGTGCATGTTTTGATAAGGCTTTTATAAATAAAATGAAAGTACCAAAAATAATAAAGTAATGAATATTTAAATAAAATGAGAGGAGAATGTATGTTTTGGTTCTTTTATCAATTTTTTGGATGCATGCAATGTTAAACATAAAACTTTCAAAGAAGACTATGCTTGTTGATTTTTTATGTTTGCCTAATATGTATGATATGCAAGCGAAATAAATTTATTTTTTTAATATTATAAATGAAAATATAATTCAATTAATTATTTTATATAATTAAAATTAAATAATATTAGATCCAAACCCTATGGAATACAATCTCCAAGTATTTATAAATTATTTTATGAATGCAAGTTAGAAACTAGTTTTTGGTGTTTTAAATGATTGGACACTGAATTAAATGGTTTAATATTGAATAAGGATTAAAATTAAAGGTCTAATTTTTTTATTTTATGATTTTATGATATAAAAATAAATTTCTTATTTCATACAAATGAAGGAAATCAGGGCCAAGATATCAACTTTATTTTAACTAGGTTTTTCTAGATTTTTTCTAAGTGTGTGTATTTTCTTGTTTATGAATGTAAGATTGTTAAAAAATAAAAATTATTTATTTTTAAACTAAAAATATTTTGTTTTTTTTACTACAATTTACCTAGTGTTTGGATGTAGACTATGTGCTTTCAAAAGATCATAATATGCAAATGCAAATAACAAATATCTAAGATATTATTTTTTATGCATGAGAGAGGAGAGAAAGAAATATTTATTTTCCTATATTTACCTTTTTGAAATTAAAAATAATATAAACTACTATAATCTAATAAATGAATAAATAAAATTGAAATTGAAAACCCCCAACCTGATCAAGGTGTAGACTAGTCGGAAGCAAAGATTTATTTTAGTAAAATAAGCTATCCTCGAGTAGATAGATCTTTGATTTGTCAATAAAACACTTGGAAAATTATGAAAAAATGATAAAAATATAATAAGTAAATAAAAACACAATTTTTTAAAATAATAGTAGCTAAATAGTGGTTGGGTTGATTTATAGATAGCAAAGAATTGGTTGTTGGTTCGTATGAATTATCCTCTCTAAAAACCATGTAGAATGACCATGAAGATAACCAAAGGTGGATAAAAATATTTTATAAAAATAAAATCAAGTAGGTTATGGTTCTATAGAGATTGAAAACACCATTCTTCAATGCAAAATTTGTATTTGTATTTTATCCAAAATGATAATACTTGTAAAAGAGAAATGGAGGTTGCATGAAGCAATTTAAATGAGTTGGACTAGGACTATAACTTAGGAAAGGTTTAAAAATAGAAAAAATTGAGTGTGAAAGTGAGTTGGACTAGCATGGAGATGAAATCAAGGCAAAAAAATCAATAAATGTAAAATTAACATGCAAAAACACATGAAATCCTAATTTATAACAACTAATTTTGGAACACAGACTAAAGGTGACAAACTACCCCTTTTTATAAGTGTGGTTACAAAACCACTAGTATAAATGATAAACTTTCCACCTTAAATTATAGAACCACTACATATCATGGCAGAACCACCTTATACATAAAGGTTCCATCATGGCAGTTTGTAAAACCATTGTGGTGATTCTATCACTTCTAAGTTAGTTCTATAATTAGATGTGGAAGTTATGTAACTAAGAATGGTGGCTTCATCCTTAGATAAAGGTTTATAATACAAGCAAAAATATCATAAAAAAGGTTTTAAAATGATTTAAATGTAAAAAAAAGGATAGAGTAGGAACTTTAGTTTTAGATAGAACCCACTTGAACATAAATTAGGACATCACTGCATCATCA
Organism: Torreya grandis; assembly: GCA_037957365.1. Classification (NCBI taxonomy): domain Eukaryota; kingdom Viridiplantae; phylum Streptophyta; class Pinopsida; order Cupressales; family Taxaceae; genus Torreya; species Torreya grandis. The sequence continues at coordinate 314,684 of JARHVA010006290.1, forward strand.
TTATACATTATTTTGAGATGTATCACGATGTAATTCTTTTAGGTATTAAATGTGCATATATCATAAATTAACTCATACAGATATTGATAAAACTAAACACAAAGAGATATATGTTTAATCTCACAATCTTATATTGTATACTCCATATATTTCCTATGTTTATAGGTTTTATTCCTATGTGACTGAAACTTGTAGCTTTTTATTATACTTAATAAACTTGATTTGATATGAAAACTCTAATTTCCTTGCAAGTATGGCATAATTAATAATTATTTATCTATTAGTAGGATGAACTAGACATCCTCAACACCCCATTGTGTAGAGAGTTTCCTACATACCAATACTCTAAGGAGGGATCAAGTCTAATATAGTTTTCTAACTTAGTGTTTGATGTATGTGTAAGTGAATGATAGAATGAGAGTGGCATTGGATGCCATAAATGTGTTTGAGCTTTGACATGCTTGAAAACTTGACTTAGGGAAATTGTAGATGGTAGTATATATAAAGTAGGGTAGAATAGGGATCAAATACCTTGATTTTTCACAACTTTGTCTTTGGTTTGAATAATTTTTGCATCTATTTTCCATCTAGTGAATAGAGGTGGATTAGACTTATATTTATAGGCTTCTATTTCTTGTGTAGATAATAAAATGAGTTACGCTAACCTTAAGATGGGAACACGTTTGAAAAATTATTTATTGGGAAGATCTAGGGCTAAGGACAGTAGCACCCAGTTGAGGACACTAGCACCATGTGGTTGTAGTGTCCAAAATGTGGCTCTAATGTCCTTTTGGAAGACTTCTAAGAGATTTTTATTAGGATCTTGGATGATAGTTCTAGGACTATGTCTTGACTGGTTATAGGTGACTATGGTCTACTAAATAAATAGAAATGTAAGTCTAATGCTCAAAGATAGATCTATGGCTAGCCTAAGGATAAGTTGACTCAAGTGACACTCTTAGTATCCAATTACCACTTTTAGGTGATTACATTTTCCCCATACCTTTATGTTAGTAATGCAATAAAGTGAAATGATTAGTATAAAGGAAAAATAAGTGTACATAAACTTACCTTAGAAGTGAATCCTATGTAGCTAGGTTTGAGTATGTGAATCTAGGTTTACGTATGTAAAACATGATCCAAATCACTATTTTGTAATGAAACATTCAAAAATTAGGTCTTACTTAAGATCTAATCAAAATTAAAAGACTATGTTGAAATTAAATAACTAAGTAAAAAGAGAGGAAAGAAATGAATATGCCTCATTGGTAAGTGAACTAATACATGAACCTGGTGACAACTTATGTGTGTGAATGTGCACAGTTATCATATCATTGAATAGTTTGAACTAAGTTGATTTCTTGGTTAATACGCATATGGGTGGCTCAAGAACTCAATACGGTTTTGACTCTATCATTTCCCATCACTACTTAGTGGATCCTAATCTTTATGAATAGATTAGATAAGACTATGTGTCAAACCCTCTCATTTAGGTGGCTCAAGAAATCAAGTAGGACATGACTCCATCATTTCCCCCTTTGTGAATTAGATGCATATGTAACTATATTACAAAAAATTCTAAGAGTATCTAATTTGAGTGATCTAATTGTATATTCAGCTCCATAACTACTCTTGTGTATTAGGTGGTTGTGGGCCACTCAGGAATGCCAACCACTATAGATGGAGTAAGGCATGAATCTGGTGACAACCTAGAATGTGATATCAAGTGTATATATCATAGATAATGACATAGATTTTGTCATTCCATCTGATCAACCTATCTGAAGCTAAATATATGGAAACTAATATATGTACACATACCCCCAATCTGGTATCTGAGTATACTAAATATAAATCAATTATGTAATATTTGAATCTATGTAATTGATCTAAATTTATGAGTGACTATGTTGTACATGATGCCCCTAAATCTAAGAAACTGGTGTGAATTTGAATTTAAATGAATGAATCTAAGCTAAATTTGAACATAACTAGCAAAATTATGACTATATTTATGCAAATTTATATTGTACCTGGTGCATTGGTCTAAATGATCTATACTTTCCTAAAGTTGGGGATAATATATAGTATCATCTATAGTGTATAGTAGTGCCTTGTGGTTCTAGTGTCCCAATCTAGGGAGTAATGACTAGCTAGTCTAATTTTTATATGAATTGAACTAATTGTTGAGTCTCTATTATGTTTTATGTCTACCCTAAGTCTAATATCTAAAACTAAGCCTATGTGTTGATATGTATCTATGAAAATCAATGTAAGATCCCAATCTCTCTGACAACCCCTATAAATTCCCCCTTTTTAGGGTAGTTATGAAATATGTGGAAGAACTACCCTATAAATAATTAGCTCTACAAAATGTGTTAGATGGAGCATGTGCATGATATTCCAGTATAATTTAAAACATAACATCAAAATGTAAATGTATCTAAGCATAAATAGGAATTGTAATATGTATGTTGTAATCTATAATTGCACAAGGGTGTCAAGATAGATGTAATCAATGTATACAGCATAAAAATATAAGTAATTACCTATGGGGATGGGGCATGATATCCATCAAGGCTCCAAACTAGGAATGGTATATGTATGAGGTCCATCATGGCATCAAAAACATGTGTGTGTGTGTGTGTGTGTGTGTGTGTGTGTGTGTGTGTGTGTGTGTGTGTGTGTGTGTGTGTGTGTGTGTGTGTGTGTGTGTGTGTGTGTGTGACAATAAAATACAAGTGTCATGGTGTAGACTCATATAAGGAAGCAAACATACAAGCACATGAGTCATGAAAAAGGTATGCCAAGGGGCCATAATACAAGGTACATGGGTAAATGTCACTAAATTTAATAATGAATACATACAAGGACATGCTCAAATGTCTACATACACAAACAACAAGGAATCTAGCATAGAGACACATAGAACAACATGTTCAAATGTTCACATATAGAAGTATGAAAGAGCACACACAAGGGACATGGGCACGTGTTCAAGGAATATAAATAGAGAAGTGGCATAGAATCCAAGGAATAATGTCATATTCAAATGCCCTAAAAAATGGTAGAAACATAATCAAGTCTAATCTAGGAAATAGAAATAAAAGTATGTATAATTATGTAATACAAATATATGGAAATTATAGGATGTATATATACTAAAGCTAACTAGTGATAATTTTAAAAAAAATATGAGCAATGAGTATCAATGATCAATATTAAGATAAATCAATGCATAAACTAGAATGTATAGTATGTAAAGATAAAACTTGGTTATAGCAATTATGTAGAAGATGTCACAAGTGGGTAGATGTATCAAATGTATAAACTTGGATCAGTATAAATAACCCCAATGGGTAGATGATAGTTGATCTAGATTAGTTTAGTGGACCTGAGTCTTATCTAAAATCTGTAAGCACTTGACAAGAACAAGTGAAGCATATGTTTATGATAAAAATGACTATACTAGGATAGATAGCAATATTCAATATCTCATAAGTAGTAGAAATTTAAACATAGCAATGCCCACAATCTATAAAAAAATAGATTTTTGAAATATTTGAATGTTTTTTGTATTTTGACATATTATATTTCTTTTGTGTTTTTTGAGTATAATCTATGTACAATCATATGAAAATAAATTATGTACAATGAGTGAGACAGATAAGGAAGTATGTAAAATTCAACTGAAAATGAAAAGTTCATATTTTTATATGTAGAATTTCCTTAGATGCATGATTTTTAGTGGATTTTTAAATGTCTTTTTGTTGAGTGAATCTCGATAATATACTTTTAAAATAAGCTTTTTGGTTATGATGTATGGTCTGAGGCAATTGCGTTTAAATTTTCCTTTATTTTCTTCTTTGGCATTGACATTTCTAAGATTTTCTTTCAATACTATATCATTGATTTCAAATTCCCATTTATGGACTCTATTATTGTAGGTACATTAGACTCATTTCTTATAAACTCTAAGATGCTTTGTGGCTTGGATACGTGTATGATCCAATTGCTCTAGTTCATGGAGATGTCACTCTTTATCTTGGTCATCTACGATGAGTCCTTTTAAAGAGACCTATAAGGATGGGATTTCTAATTCCAATGGAATAATAGTTTTTGTGTCATATACAAGTGAATAAGGAGTATCTCTTGTTGGTGTATGCATACTAGTGTAGTAATCCTAAAGTGTATATATGAGTTCATTGTTCCAATCATCACCAAACTTGGTGATGATTTTACTAAGAATGTTATTTATCATCTAATTTTTTACCTCTACTTGATTTTTAACCTATGGGTAGTATAATGTGGAGAATGTATGTCAAATTTTGTATTTGTCACATAACGTTTTTACTATTTTATTATTGAAATAATTTCCATTATCTATAATGATGGTGGTTGGGAGATTGAAGAAATAAATAATATTAGTCATGAGAAACCAGAAAATATCCTCCCCTTTTGTTGATTATAGTGGGATTGCTTCTACCTACTTTGTAAAATATTTTTTTGCTATGATAATGAATTTGTGTCTACCTATTGATTCTAGATTGATTTTACCAATTAGATCAAAACCCCATAACATGAATGGCCATAGTGATATGATAGGTTGAAGGTGTTGTGAAAGGACATGGTGTAAGTTATCATGGCATTAATATTTGTCACATATTTTTTCATACTCTTGACATTCTTGTTCCATAGTTGGCCAGTAGTAACCTTATGTAAGTAATTTGTGTGGTATTGCCTTGCTACTGAAATGACTACAACATTCATTGTCTTGTATCTATCAAATAGCCAATTTAGATTCTTCTATTGTTAAACATCTAAGTGTCTATCAAAATATATTTTGAACAAATCACCACCAATGATGACATATCATAGAGAGTTTCATTACAATTTGTGATTTTCATTCTTTGTAAATGTATCTAGTGTGGTAGACTTATTCAAAAAGTTGTATATATTGGAGAACCATTTAGATGGTGTTGATCTATGTGTGGTGACTAATAATATTAGAATGATAAGTTTTTCATGGGGAATTGATGGAGATTATAATAATTTAATTATGAATATAGCTTGTTCTACATCCATCTCTATGGGGATCAATGATGTGACACTTGACATTACATTGATGTGATAAATATCTTTATGTAGGATGTTCTCAATAGATAAATTGTAAAATTAAGTGTGTAGACACTAAACCATGTCCTTATAAGGAATCAGGTGTTCTTATTTTATTTGGTAAATATATGTGACTTGATTTATAATTAATTAGGAGTCCCTATAAACATTGATTGATTTTATCTTGAGATCTTAAACTGCTTGAAGGCCTAAGATGAGAGATTTGTATTCATTAATGTTGTTGGTGAATGAGAAATCGAGTCAATATGTAAGAGGTACTATGTGTCCCATATGATCAATGAAAATAATTCTAGTGCTAGCACTAGATTTACATCTAGAATTGTCAAATAACATTATCCATGTGTCAAGAGTGGTATTTTATGTTGTGAAATCATCTCTAAAATCATTATTAATAGGATTTGTATCCAGTAATGGATCTAATTCTAATTTATTTGGGATGATTTTTCCTTTTACATATTTTTTAATATGATTTTAAGGTCAAATTTGATAAGTAACATAACCCATTTGGCAATATGACCCAAAATATATGGTTTTGACATAAGGAATTTTAAGGGATTGACCTTAGTGATGATCTATTTTTCATTGTTAATTATGTAGTGATGAAGTTTTTATGTATCAAATACAAGTGCTAAGCAAATCTTTTCTATTGCTGGATAATTTCACTCATAATCAACCAGTGTGTGATTGATGTAGTAAATTGATTTTTCTTTATGCTAGTCATCATGTTGTGCTAGGAGTGCCCCTATTACATAATCTGTTATAGAAAGGTAAAGTAGTGGTGGTTTATCAGGTATAGATGGAACCAATATGGGAGGGTTGAGTAAGTATTTATTAAGTCTTTCAAATATTTGTCTCAAATCAATTACATGATGTTATCAATTTTTAACTTAGCCAACAAATTGTCAACATAATCTTTGACAATCTTATGAATAAGGTCATGAAACATGTGTATCATAGTGTGTTGGTAAGTTTCAACATCTTTCTTTAATATAAATTACATTACTATATAGAAAAATGTGCCCTATGGTATCATGAAAGAATTCTTTTCTTGATCTTCTTTGGCTATCTTCATTTGATTATACCTAGCAAAACCATCCATAAAGGAGAACATCTCATAGATGACTGTGGAGTCTACTATTCAATGTTTGGCAAAGGGAAATCATCCTTAGGACATGCCTTGTCAAGTTCTCTAGAGCCATAATAACATTGGATTTGTCTATTAGGTTTTATAATCAGAACTATATTTGTAATCCACTATGGATGGGAAACTGGTCGAATGAAACTAGAATCTAGCAAACATTGGATTTCATCTTTAACAAGGAGAGCCACTTTAAGATGTATTTTGTGAATATTTTATTTTACTAGTTTGGCATCTAGATATAAGGCAATTCAATGTACTATGATTGATGGATCAATGTCAGGCATATCAAAATAAGCCCATGTAAATACTTTAAGAAAATAAATCAAAAGTTGATGAATGTTTATGTCTTATAATTTATGTAATGTGGTAGCCAAGAATATGATGTGAGGATTAGTTTTAGTGCCATAATTAAATTTGACTATTTCTTCATTAAGAATGTAGAGCGATCTAAATCATATGGTGTTGTGAGGATTGTATCATCTATATTAGGTAACATATGATCCAAATCATTTCAATTCTCACCAAAATATGCTTGAGCACTTGTGGAATGAGGAAACCTATTCTTATGATAAAAGGAATGGATAACCTCATATGTACCTAGGAATTCTAAGAGAGATTCATTATTAGCAAACTCATTAAGAATTGGTAGATCTAATGAAGTTGTATCATCGATGAAGTTAGGGTATATGACTAAAAGTGTCTAAACATGATTCATTATATCCACTACTTATGGGACAGGTGGAGAAAATGTGATGTTTTGAGAGGCATTGTGAGAGGATTTGGCATTAGATGTATTATTTCTATATCCAAGTCCTTGCTTTCCCTATTGATCATATGCTTATAGGATTTAGAATTCCTTGTTTATGTTTGTGAAGGCCTTGACCTATTTAACCCATATTTTTAAAGTATTATACCACAAAATTTTAAGTAAACTTATTTTCCTATGTACTATAAATGGCTAGTAGAGTTGTATGAATCTTTGTAATTATATCCTGGGGTGGTGTAGTAGTGAAATCCATATGTGAAATATATTTATGTGAAGGATCTATATGTTGAAAATTATTAAATTGTTATTTATCCATTGGTCATGTGTATATATGGCCTTTGTAGCTAAATTTTAAACATGCATGTAACATTGATAGAACTACATGTATAGCATGGATCCATGGTCTACTAAGTAGGATATTATAATTATGATCCTTTGACATGACTTGACATGTTGTAGGTAGTGTTCAAAGTCTGAGGGTAATTTTTAATGTGATTTGACCCCAAAAAAATTGTGTAATATTATCAAACCCTTAAATGCTCATATTAGAAGGATCCAAATCTATAGCATGGATGTTAAGACGGTGTAGAAAAGAAATGTTACAAATGTTCAAATCTGATCCACTATCAACTAGAACCCATTTGACACCTACATAATTAATTCATAAAGTGATATATAGAGGTATGTTTATATCTATGATGTGCTAAGGTGGAAGATCCTATCTCTCAAAATAAATGTGCTCTTATATCCATTTCATAGTGTTGATAATAGAAACCACATAGGCGGGCTCAGATGTTCATGGTACCTGAGTATCCTAAAGTGTCACATAAAAAATATATTTTTATATGTTAGAGTGCTATAAGAGATATAAAATGAAAATTATACTTGAATAATTATTAATATGATCCATAAATTTATAATCATAGGGGTGGCAAACTTGTTAAGCTTTAGGACCACATGAGGACATCATAACCTAAACCACAAGGTCAACCAAGAGTGTAGAGCTAAAAATAGATGTAGGATGTGAGTTATATGTTTGTGATTGATAATAAGGAGAGATAAGTGATACTAATCATTATTATATATGTCTATGAATGATGGGAAATGAGTGAAATAGAGAACAAAATGCATATAAGGGGGATTGATTGATTTTAGGTAATATAACTAGTGCTTGATTTACCAAGGTATCTATGTGTTGACATAATATTATCTTAAATGTATTACACATAGAAGAAAGATAACATGAAAATGAAGTAATGTAACATGAATGATATTTTATTTGATTTGAAATATCATGTATGCATATGTCTATGTGATTAAAGAATAATGTCATATATATTTTGCACATAGAAGAAAGATAACATGTTATGAAAAGAATGCAACATGAACGATATTTTAGTTGATTTGAAACATCATGTATGCATATGTCCATGTGATTAATGAATAATGTCTTATATATTTTTCACATAGAATAAATATAACATGCTATGGAATGTGATAAATATTGTGTTTGATAGTAAGCATCATCTATACATGTATTGATGTCTTTTCCTAGTTAACTCTAAATTAAAGGGAATAAGCATGCAAAGGAAAGTATGATACTTTGAAATAAAAAGGAATTTATTTATTTTGTAATTATAATCATGATGGGATGGGATGGGATGGTATGGGATGGGATGGGATGGGATGGGATGGGATAGGATAGGTTATGCACAAAAAATAGAAAAATAGGAATTGGTAACCCTAATGTGTATTGTCTAGGGTTAGGGTTTTTGGAAACTAGGGTTTCTTTATACCAATTTAGATTATATGTAAAATAAATTGAAACCCTAATGGAAAATGGCTTTTAATTATCTAGGTTATTTAAATAATTTCAAAAGAATTCATCCCTAACTTTATTGCAAAAAAAATAAGAATTAATGCAAGCTAGGGTTTGGATGTAATATTAGAAGTAAGATGGGTTCACCAAATTATTTAACCTTTTAAGGTTATACACATGTAATTCCTATGTTTTGTTAAATGAATGAGATTTCTAAATTAGTTCAATAAACATACAAAAATTAAATACTAATTTGTTATGATTTTGACCTTGTTTGAATTTCTATAAATAGCAACAAATATGGATAAATAGAGACTTAGCTGAAAATTGATTGTTGTGTATGATCTAGGTTCTAAAACTTGAGATTTGGGTAGTGGTTTGTGTCATCAATAGAATTTTGGTATTCATATGTTCACTAGATAGTATCACCCAGTTTGGATAGTAGTTTCATCTATGTGTAGTGTCTTCAATGTGTCACTAATGTCCCCTTCATGGGATTGTTCCTATTTTTTGGGATCACTTGTACATGTGTTTGTATGTTCTATTCCTGTATGACTAAAACCTGTAGATTTGTATTATACCTAAAAAAGTTATTTGATGTGAAAACCCTAATATATTTACAAGTATGGCATAATAAATAATTATGTGTGTGTTATTAGGATGGATTGGACATCCTAAACACCCAATTGTGTAGAGAGTTGTCTATATACCAATACTCTAAGGAGGGATCAAGTCTAATGCAGTTCTCCCACCTAATGCTTGATATATGTGTAATTGAATGATAGAATGAGAGTGGCCTTGGATGCCTTGAATGTTCTTGATATTTTGAATGCTTGAAAACCTGACTTAGGGATGTTGTAGATGGTAGTATGAGGAAAGTATGGTAAAATAGGGATTAAATACCTTGATTTCTCACAACTTTGTCTTTGTTTTGAATCATTTTTACATTTATTTTCTATTTAGTGAATAGAGGTGGATTAGACTTGTAATTATAGGGTTATGTTACTTGTGAAGATAAGAAAATGAGCTTATGCCAACCTTAGGAGGGGAACACATTTGAAAAATTATTTGTTGGGAAGATTTGGGGCTAAAGATAGTAGTTCCCAATTGGGGACACTAGCGCCATGTGGCTATAGTATCCCAAATATGGCACTAATGTCATTTTGGAAAACTATTGAGAAAGTTTTATTGGGATTTAGGATGATAGTTTTGGGACTGTGTCTTGACTAATTGTAAGTGATTGTGGTCTATTGAATGACTAAAAATGTAAGTTTAATACTCAAAAAAATGTTTATGGCTAGCCTAGGGATAGGTTAACTCTATCGACACTCTTAGCTTCTAATTACCATTTTTAGGTGATTACAATAGTCATAAGGATTTATTTTCCAAGTTAAAATTTAGGTCACTATTGTACTTATTTTACACACATTGCATGATTCGCAAATAAGCCAAAACATAGATGATAACTATATGAGTTTGAGGCCCTCTTCTAGAGTACTAGCTATGTAGACAGTGCCCTTTGACAGTAAGGTCATTTTAGGTTAGCTCAACACCATGTGCCCACTAACCCATTTTTCCCCAAGGTCACATTAAAGATGGAAAGCTAGGGTTTTTCCATTTCATAGGGATCAATGATCCATGACCCATATCTAAATGCACCAAAGTGAAGGCAAATCCAAACTTAGAAATTTGGCATCCAGGTGGTTGCATCTTATTTCAGTAGATATTTGGCATAAGACAATAGTGTCAAACTTAGCTAATAGTGTCGATGCAACCATCTAGATCTTACACAACTATCCAAAGAGCCATAAGAACTAGATCTAAAATTTGATGATTATTTTATAACTATCTTACTGCTTTTTGTCAACCTATTCTAGATCTAGATATGCATTAACATCATAACAATCTAAGTACATCACTTCTTTGTCATTTTATATATCTAACATAGTTGTACTTTATATTTATAATGTATCTCATTTAATAAATTCAACATATGGTACATTTAATTTTATAATTTAAATAACTTATTATATATATGATATTCACCATTATGCCTTATCATTTCTATATCCTTGGAACTATCTACCCAAGTAGGATCTTAATCCAAATTAGGGTTAAATATTAGGTGAACTTGACCTTTGAGTATTATTTTTGTATAATCATTTTCTTTTAGATTCTTATTTCTTACCTTGTCCTAATCTTTGTGTTATTTTTCTCTTTCATCATGGATGACATTAATTGCTTTGATGATTATGACTATGAAACCCTTCAACAAAATCTCAAAGTAGGGATCAAAATCATTTAATTTTGCATTCCTCCAAGTGTTAAGGCATACACTATTAAATATTTTAATGGTGGTAGTTATTATCCCACTAATCATTTCCATGTTCCCATGCTTTCAATACATGATTTTATCCATCCCAAGGAGGATCCAAATAATTTTCCCTTACCTTCTATACCAAAATTGATTTCACATGGATAAAAGGTACCTTCATTTGATAATGATAATTTATATCAACTCTATAAGGAAATCATGGAGGATTTTCAAATTAGTCATAAAAGGGATGTTCCTTCAAGTTTATTAATCAAAACCCCTCATATTCCTACATTTCTAAATAATATTCCCATTATCGAGGGTGATGATTATTTTTGGCCTTCATTTGATATTGAAATTTTTTGAAAGGTTAGCTAATAAATTATGACATATTTACCAAATCATATTAAGCCACCAAGAAAAAGGAAACATCTTACATTTACAAAACAAAATAATATTAGTGTTCCAAATTAAAAAACATGTACCAATGTTCATCAAGGTGCCTAACACACCAAAAGATGTGTCTTTACTAATACTTCCCCAAGATCCATTTTTTATATCTTTACCAAAGGGGAATCAATAAAGTTTTAATTAAATTCCAATTTGTTGAAATAATACACCAAGGATACCAAAATTCAAAGATCCATTACCATTACCAAAGTATCCAAAATCCAAAGATTACAAAATTGTACTTTTTATCCATGAGGATGATGACATTCATATGCCTAGATTCAAAACATGTGGTGGTTTAGAACCAATGATAAAACCCACGTCAAACACCACCATTCCCATGGATTATATTATGTCTATGATGAGCAATATTGGGGATCTTCAAAAATAGGTTTCTATACTTTCAAATGCAAGTGGTTTTCCATAATGATATTGCAAATGTTACCTCATTAAATAATAACCCTCTTTCATAATGCATACATGAATATCTTTATCCATCATGTTTTGAGCTACCGCACTTCTCTCTATTTGCAACAAATAAATACCCATTCGACCACATGATTAGTTATATACATTCTTTTGTTCTAGGCACAAGATGACAAATTATTGTTAAAAAATTTCCATATGATCATTGAAAATGAGGCTCAAAATTAGTTCTATAGCCTAAAAAAGGGTTCCTTAATCACTGTATTACAATTTGAAGATGAATTATTCTTGGATTTCAATATCTATAAGGTGCTAAAAATTACATTAGAACATTTTCACAATTTCAAACAACATGATGATGAGTCCCTTCAAGATTATACTATTAGATTCAAAAGTACATCATATGAGCTACCATTTAGACCCTCATATTTGGAATACAATGTATATTTAATACAATTCTTTTATTCCCTTAAAGGAAAGAGCATTGCATAAATAATATGAATCATTTATCCATTTACATACTCATGTGTACAAATACACTTCATTTACCATTACTCATTCAAGAGAGCTCAACATATCTCCCTCCAAATACAAAAGTTTTATTCCTCAAATAAAGGAAGAATATCAATTGATTAAAAATTATTATGAACAAAAATATGGTGTTCCTAATCTCTATATGAGCAATTGTAAATGTCATTTAACATGGGGCCAATCCAAGGTACATGTCCCATACAATAATCTCAAAATGAACAAAACAAAAAGTGACCATTCCAATAAGATTTAACAATTAAATTATACATGGATGGAATTTATTTTTGGAATAACCATCTTAATCCTACTCAATAAAAAATGGGTTTCAATTTAACAAACATACAAAACAAAGGAGGTTGGAAATATTTCTTAGGCAACATAATAATATCAATTGCTTGTGGTCCTAAAGTAATTTAACCATGGGTTTGGGTTATGCCTACCACATCTCCATATTCATTTACACTCAAAAATATTTGTATATACCAAATGTAAGTAAAAATTGATCCAAATCAGCAAGGTATTTCCTTCCTTCATGAAGGCACATTATTACATATTTCAAATGATAGCATCACTTTTACTATACATGCAAAATGTGAGGAACATGTCATTTACTTTTTCAACCTATAAAATCATGATGAAAATAATGTAAAATATCCATCTTAAGGTTTTAAGGTTTAAAATTAAGGGAGATATTTATGACCATCCATTGTATGGGATCATAGGATGATCTTCCCTCATCACAAATTCCAAAAATTCCAAAAAAATCAAACATTCAAAAATCCAAAAACATTTTTCATCACTTGTATATTATATTGTCTCATTGGCATCTATGTGTTAGTTATATTTTGATGGATAATATATCATTTACTCCTACATACACATTTACAGGCATACATAAATACATGATACACTCCTATTTTAGATGTTGGTATTTCCCTCTAGTCATGTCATATGAACATTGGGGGAATCCAATTCTTTGATCTTGATACAAATAGGTTATATTATTAAATAACTCTACACTATTATGTTTGAGATTACATATGTACTTAAACATGCTTATTATCCACGATTATATCTTTCATAGGTTACTTGATATGTTATGTACTTGACATTTTTTGCTAACACATTTGATCCATGAGCTAGTATGATATGTTTATATCAGTTGCTTATATCTTTACTTTATACACTTCCTCATTTTTTTCCTTGATAGTCTTGCTTGTTCAATAATTTTAATATGCTCCATTTTATAAGTACCATGATCTTATATTTTCCTTCTTGGACATTTGAATATTCCATTTCTAGTTGTATGGACATTTGAATATGTCTTTCCATTAATTTTGAGCCATTTGACTAAGTCATGTCCATTCACTTTGTGTAATTTCAATATGCCCCTTGTTTTTGGCCTCCTTAGACCATTTATAGTTGTATGGACATTTCAATATGTCATTCCATTTATTTAGATACATTTGAAGAAGTCATGTCCATTCAATTTTTTGGAATTTCAAGATGCCCCTTATTTGTGGTCTCCTTGGACCATTGTCTGTTGACTTGATTTTAAGTGATCTTATGTGTGTGCTTATTTACTTATTGATATTTTAATATTATATATATATATATATATATATATATATATATATATATATATTTCCATGATATTTATCATGCATATTATTCTTACATGTGATCACATTTGTTCCATGCACTTTAATGATACATTTACCTATGCATATTTTTCTATATGTTACATGGTTACATTCACAGATTATATAGTTGTTTCACCCTTTTGAGGTGAGGTAACTCCTAGTCCTATATTTCCATCACCTCAAATTAGGGGAATATTAGTGGGGGAATGCTTGGGAATCATGTTCTCCACACATTCATAGTTTTCAAATATCAATGTGGGCATGGCATATGGACATGGCTTCTACACATTCATAGTTTTTAGATTTAGTGGGGACATGATTTGGAAGCATATTTTCCACACTCGTTCAATATTTTTTACTTATACTAATTTTAAAATTTATTGGGGGAATGTCATATTTACATGGCTTCTACACATTTATAAATTTTAGATTCATTGGGAGCATGCTTTGGAACCATGTTCTCTGCACTCATTCAGTATTACTTATACCAGTTTACAAATTTAGTGGGGGCATGTCATATGGACATGGATTCCACACATTCAAAAATTTATAGATTTAGTGGGGGAATGATATGGAATCATGTTCTTCACACTCTTTAAACATATGGCTTATATCACTTCATAAATTTAGTGAGGTCATTCTTTGGAAATATGTCCTCTACACCTATTTAGAATTTAGCATCTCTAGTTTATAGTTGGGGCATGTTTTGGAAACATGTCCTCCACACTGGTACTTAAATTAGTTTCAAATTTATCCATATTTAGTGGGGCATGCTTTGGAAGCATGTACTCCACATTTACATAGTTATCTAAATTAGCCAAAGCATATAGTTATATGATTCAGATTCACAATTGTGGTAGAATTTTATACATTGATACCATTGTTATACATAGTTTCAACATAAGACATATCTAAGGTACATATTTTATGCAACATGTGCCTAATATTGAAATTTCAAAATAATTCTATGTTCTAAAATAATTGTATGTACTAATACACTGCAAATTTTTAAGGATGTTATTAAACAAATCTATTATAGTAGTTGGTTCACCTTTTTTGTATGGTTAAGGTGATCAAATAACTCAATCTTGTCAAATTTTTAGGTTGTATCTAATCATATCAGACAACCTCACTAGTTTATAATTATCATTGGGTTACACAGTTGAGATAATATCAACTACTAGGTGACAACTCACTTTTGATCCAAATTTAGGGGCATGTGCCTTCCAATCTCTCTCTATATCCTTGGATATATTCACTTTAAAGATTTATCTATATTTATCCTAATATTAGTTTCAAATCCTTACAATTATACATATTTTACAAAATAACTTGTCAATAGGTAAAGTGGTTACATTGACACATAGGTGTACTCCTAAACCATACTCTTTTAATTTTAATCTATTTTAAGTAAATTTATCCTAGATTATATGAATAAATTTTATACTATAACATGATATTAGTTACAAGTCAGTCACCAACAAAGGACTTAAATTCAACTCAAGAAAAGCACTCAAATTTAACTCAAGCAAAGACAAGGTGTGCATACATACCTAATTACTTATTAATTTCCTTTAAACTAGAAATTTCATTACTAGATTAAATGGGTGGGGAAATGTAGATGATATTTTTTGATTATGTACCACCTTAGTCTTGTACACTTGGTAAATTTAGACCTTGGTTGTTTCTCTTAGTCCTACACATGCCTTGCTCCTAAAAGCCTCACATATACTCTATTTTGTGCCTCTTGGCCTATCTTTTAGTCTGAACAATCTTATATTGATGACATAGGCACCATATCTTTCCCAGAATGCTTAAAATGTACTTATCATACACCTTTTCAAGTTTTGAGCTTGTACCAGCTCTCTTGCTCCTTGGACACCAATATTTAGGACAAACAGTAGTGTTTATGTTATTTTACTACCCTGACACAAGTGTCAAGTGCCTTAAACTCATCCAATTTACAAATGAAACATATTCCAATGGTCATCCTAAGTGTTTTAATGTGATTTATCTCCCAATAATATTGGTATAAATACAATATCAACCCTCATTCATACCTCACCTAGATATCAGACTAAGAGAGCAAGGCAATTATAAAAATAACTCTATCAGGCATTCAATTGATCAAAACTTCCCTATTTCCACACTTTTCATAGGTACAACACATCTATAAGTCTTAATACTAAAGGATTAGTCATAAGGTCTTATTTTTCAAGTTACAAACTAGGTCACTATTGTACTTACTTTACACACATTGCATGATTCACACACAAGCCAACACATAGGTGAGAACTACATGAGTTTGAGGCCCTCTTCTATAGTATTGGCTATATAGGAAATGTACTTTGATAGTGGGGTAATTATGGGCTAGTTAAACACCATTTTCCCACTAACCCATTTTTCCCCAATGTCACATTAAAGATGGAAAGCTAGGGTTTTTCCATTTCACAAGGAGCAATAGTCTATGACCTAGATTTAAAAACACTAGAGTGAAGGTAAATCCAAACCTAGAATCATCTATGTGGTCACATCCTATTTTAATATATATTTTGTATAGGACACTAGCATTGGACTTAGATAGTAGTTTTGATGCAACCATTTAAGGTTGATGCAATTGTCTAAAGATCCAAAGGCACCAAATATAGAATCTAATGACTATTATAGAATAGTCTTCCTTCCTTATTTTAACATGTTCCAAATCTATATCTAAATTAGCATCATAATAAGCTAAGTACATCACTTTTTTATCATTTTTTATATCTGGCATAGTTATAGTTTCCATTTATATCTTATCTCAGTTTAATAAATTCATCATATGGTACATCTAAGTTTAGCATTTAATTAGACTATTGTATATCTAATATTAACCCTTATGCTTTGTCATTTATATCTCCTTAACCCTATATACCTAATTATGATCCTAATCCAAATTATGTTAAATATTTGATGAACTTGACCTTTGAGCATTATTGTTGTATAAGCATTCTCTTATAGATGTTCATTTCCTACCTTGTCCTAATCTTTACATTTTTTTCTCTTTCATCATGGATGAAATTTATTTCTTTGATAATTCTTGACTATGAAACCCCTTAATAATCTCTCAAAGTATGGATCAAAATAAATTACTCTTGCATTCCTCTAAGTGATAAGGCATACATTCTATTGGTCCATGGGCACAAGAAGACAAACTATTGATTAAACTTTTCCATATGAGCATTATGAATGAGGCTCAAAATTGGTTCTATATCCTACCAAAGGGTTCCTTAAATACTTTCTTACAATTAGAAGATGCACTCTTCATGGATTTCAAAATCTAAAATGTGCCAAATATTACATTAGAAAATTTGCACAATTTCAAGCAACGTGATGATGAGTCCCTTCAATATTATAGTATTTGATTGAAAATAACATCATATGGACTAGCATTTAGACCCTCAAATTTTACATTACAATTTATATTTAATAGAGGTTTTATTTCCCGCATAAAATAAAGAGCATTGTCTAAACAATATGAAACATGTACCCATTTACATATCAATGTGCATATATATGATTCATTTATCATTACTCATTCAAGAGAGATCAACATATCTCCCTCCAAATACAAAATTTTTATTTCTAAAATAAAGGAAGGGGATAAATTACCTAAAGAGTATTATGAAAAAAAATGTGGTCTTCCTAATCTCTATAGATTAGTTTACAAATATTTCTTAACATGGGGCCAATTCAAGGTCCATGTCCCATACAAGAATCTCAAAATGAATTAAACAAAAAGCATCCATGCCAACAAGATTTAACGATTAAATTATGCATAGGTGGTGTTTATTTTTGGAATAACCATGTTGATCCTACATAATTAAAGATTATTTGTAATATAAGATTCCTATAATAAATGGGCTTCAATCTAAAAAAATTACAAAATAAAGGAGGTTGGAAACATTCCTTATCAACATAATAATACTAATTGCTTGTGGTCCTAAATTAATTAAAACAAGGGTTTGGGTTATGCCTACCACATCTCCATATGCATTACATTCAAAAATATTTTCTTATACCAAATGGAAGCAAAAATTGATCCAAATCAATAAGGTATTTCCTTCCCTCATGAAGGCACATTAATACATATTTCAAATGATGGCATCACTTATTTTACTACAAATGCAAAATGTGGGGAGGAACATGGCATGTACCTTTTCAACCTATCAAATCATGATGAAAATAGTTTAAAATATCTAACTTAAGGTTGTAAGGTTCATAGTGGGGTGAGATATCTATGACCATCCATTATATGGCATCATAGGATGATCTTTCCTCATCACAAATTCCAAAAATATTAAAACAATCAAAAATCCAAAAACATTTTTCAATGCTTACATATTCTATTGGCTCTTTGGAATCTATGTGTTAGTTTCATGTTGAGGGATAGCATATCATTTACTCCTACATACACATTTATAGGCATATGTAGATAAATGATACACACTTATTTCATATGTTGGGCTTTCCCTCTACTCATGTAATATGGACATTAGGGGCATTTAATTCTCTGATCTTGATACACACAAGTTATATGATTTGATGATCACTCTACACTATCATGCTTGAGCTTACATATGTACTTACATATGCCTATTATCCCTACTTATATCTTGCATAGGGTAATTTATATACTATGAACTTGATGTTTTTTTCTAGCACATTTTATCCATGATCTATTATGATAAGTTTTTACCAATTTCTTATGCCTTTCATTTATAAACTTCCTCAAGTGTTTTTCCTTATTATTTTCTTGCTTGTTTGAGCATCTGAATATGATATATTATATGAGTCCCATGTGCCTATATTTAACTTTTTGGATATTTTAATATGTCATTTCTTATTTTATGGACATTTTAATATGTCATTTTATTACTTTTGGGACATTTTACTAAGTCATGTCGATTCAATTTTATGGCATTTGAACATGCCCCTTATTTGTAGTTTTCTTGGACCATTGCATGTTGAATTGATTTTGAGTGCTATTATGTGTCTGCATGTTTTCTTGTTAGTCTTTTATTATTACTATTGACCAATTTTGCCCAACGGGCAAAATTTTGGTCCCCTTCTTCCCTTGCTTTTCAAAGCCAGTCAATTTTGGGTTGCACAAGTTCAAAGACATGGTTCTTCGACTTGGTTCAGGCCTCAATTCAATCTTCAAAGCCATCACTGGTTAATCAGCACCTGTTTTATCTATCTTTAAGTTCAAACGGCCTTGTTCTAGCTTGGTTCAACACATTGGTTCATCGGCCTTAGTTCAATCAGTAGTCCAAGTTCAATGCCCTTGCATTGGGTAGGCATTTCAAACAAATGAAAAGGACCTGAGTAAGTGTTTTGATATTTTTTAAGTCCAAATTCCTTCAGACTTTTTGCTTGAAGGAATTCCTTCAGACAAAAAATCTGAAGGAATTCAGGCATAGTTCAAGTTCAAAGCCGGGGGTCAGGGAGAATTTCTATATACTTTTTGTCCGCGAGAAAATGTCTGTGGACAAAATCCCATAGAAAATAAAAAGGCCCATGAAAAATACACAAATTCCATGAGAACTCGGGAGGCAATTCAAACAAAGCAAAGGACCCGTTGAAGGACCCCGAAGGGTAGGTGCCCTTGTGGGGGACTCTCGGCCAAGAGACAAAGGGTATTTTCAAAGAGCTTAAGGATCACCTTCCCTTCGGGAAGGTGCCAAGAAAATATACAAGGCAAAAGAGTTCCCATAGAGAGGGTCGAGGAAGACAAAGCCATAAAAGCTAGTGAAGGACCTAATGACATTTTTATTGGGATGAGGACGTCCTGGAGATCGTCAAAATTAACAAAGAAAATTAGCCATTGGTTTTTTTAAATGTGAGAGCACTAACCATGAAGGCCCAGAATGTAGCAGCCCACTAGAATTTTTCCCTTGAGGGCCGAAGGAGCCAGAAGAGACAAAATAGAGAAAAGGACAAAGTGATGAGCATGGAACAGGTGGTTGGTCCAAGTGGTAAAGGGAAGTGCCGATTCAAGAATTGACTCTAGTAGCTAAAATAGTGCCTACAAATTGACCATTAGAGACGCAAATAGCTAGCAGTACAATCAGTTTTCTCCATTTCACATTAATGAGTGGACAAACCATGTAAATCACCTTGAAGAAGTAGCCTTACAAATAGACAAAGGGTGCAACTCATTAATGTTTTGACCAACCTGCTCTTCCCAATGAGGGGACACGAATAGGCCACTTGTAAAAAATGGGTGCCAAAAAAGGCCTCCTTTTCTTCTCCTATATATTGAAGACTTGTCTTTTTTAGGAGAAATCTTCCACATTTGTAAGGCGCAACCCTGGTAAAATTTCACTTGAATCAATAAATGCATTTTTTACCTCTATCTTGGATAGACATTTTTGAGTATGTCTTGAGTGTTTGTTTGTGTTCAATCATTATTTCTTGATGCTTTCACAGGTTTAACACAAGCATATATTTTGTCTACAAGGTGCCATCTCTATAGTTGATAGGAGGAGAGTTCTATTTGGAGTGTAGAAATAGAGAAATTACCTTTTAGTGTGCCTCTCATAGCACCTTTGGTGAACCTCTATTCTCTATGTTTTCATTAAAACCTCCCTGTCAAGCTTTTGAAGTCTAGTCCTTCTACCAAGTGTGAAGCGTAGGTATGCATTCATCTGGTTTTAAGTGTAAATGTGAGAAGGTCATTCCATTTTGGTTTATCACCTCCTTAGAGTAGTTTGTTTTCCTATAGTTTTCTCCCTTTTCATCCCCCCAGTATACATCTGCATAGATACATGTATTTGCCCTTGCTTGAATGAACATGATGCATCAAAGGGAGCTAGCCCTTATCTAGAGACTCTCCCCTCTAGCTTCACCAATCCCACAAGTGAGAGGGGAGTTTCCATAGTTGTAAGGAGAAGGCAGGAGCTTGGCCTCTTGCCAAGGGTGAAATCTTCATTGTCAACAATTTTGGCATGCCCAGTGGGACCCAATTTGACAACTTAGTAAGGTTTCAAGATTGATGTTGGTCCTGTCATAGAAAATTAAGTTTTCCAACATCTAGTGACTCAACTGGTAAGAGCTTTAGTTTTCCAATTAAGACCAATTTCTTAACTTTCTATGCCTAAAGTCACCACAAGGTCTGCTTCTAAAGGGGTTTCTTTCAATTTCATTGAGTTGCCCTTAAACTTAGCCAAAAGACTAAGGTTTGAGAGGACCCATATTTATCCAACAAGCCATCCTCCTAGACCTATTGTAAGTGACACATACATAGCAGAGCCCCAGTTACAGCCTATCTCAGCTATGGCATTACCTTTTATAGCTTTTTGTGGTTAGAGCCCCTTGAATCTCCCACATTATGATCCAATTCCAGGAACAACCCTCAAAAATGTGCCTTGTTTCGATGGAGAGGGGCTCATTATAGTCATTGAGCATATTAGGAATATTTATAACCTCTGCAATATTCACAATGTCACGGAGGAAAATATCACCATCAGATTACTAGCATTGTCTCTCAAAGGCAAGGCTCTTGACTGGTACAAAACTTTGCCTATAAATTCAATACATTCTTAGAATGAATTGGGTACTCAGTTGACATATCATTTTGGGGAGAAGATTGATGGCCTCTCACTTGTTGATCAGCTAACGACCATAAAGAGAGCTCCACATGAGTATATGCAGGATTTCAACATGCGGTTTCAAAAGACTTGGGATAGAATTCCCATCCTGGTAAGACCAACTCCCAGCTATGTTTTCTTATACTATTTAATAGCATTAAATAGTGATATTTCAGTAATGATATAATCCATGGGAGGGCATATACTACCTATTGCTTATGACATAGCCATAGTAGTTGAAAATTGCTTAGTACAGGCTGGGAAAATAGCCCCTAGGCCTCACATGCCACTTTTCCTAGAAATGCTACCTCCAATTCAGACCATTGCTCCCACATTAGCTCCTCTACCTAGAATTGAGAAATTGGCTATTGTTCCATCCAATGAGCTTCATGAAGTTAAGAGTCTATTTCAGAGCATGTCAAATGAACTTGTAGCTCTTAAAAGGCAGCAAGCTCAAAGCAATAGACTGAATCAGGGATACCAACATTATGGTCAAGCCCCTATACCCCCTTTCCAAAACTATAATCAAGGACAGGGTCATCTCACTCAGACTAGACCATTTCAAAACTACAACCTAGGCCCCCCTTCATCATCTAAAGTCATGGTGCCAGTTCAGAACAATCTAGTACAGGAGCAACCAAGTTGTTCGACCATGGGATATGGTCAAGAATAGGTTGTCTACACAAATGAGATGATGAATTATTTCTAAAATGCAGACAATCAAGTAGCCACTCATTCCTAGGTCGTTGAGGCTCCAATGCAACCCAACACAAGTAGTAATTAGGCCCAACCTGATTCTACCCTCATGAATCATCTAGAAGGGGAATTTTATTCATTAAATTATGTGGGCACTATAGATAATCAGGATGACTGTGTTGCAGCCAACACAAGATTCAAGAGAAGAGCAATGGGAGAAGCCCAGACTACCACCCAAGCAGTAGCAGCACTTTCTTCATCGCACTCCAATTCAAAGACCCCAAACTTTAGATAGCCATTTGTACCTTCAGCCCCTCAGCCTATAGCTCAAGTTGGAATCAACCCCAAAGAAAGCTTGAAGGCAGATAGTCCCCAGGTCAATATAGTGGACCAGATGAATAAGCTTCATATAAACATCTCTTTATGGGATTCATTGTCTCTTCTAGGACAAAAGGATGTATTGAAGAAGGAATTGCATGAGTTGGATCGACAAGCTATCCCAACGAGCACTGATAATGTCTTGATGATGAATGGATAGCCTTCCACTTCAGGTCAGGTAAAAAAGGAAGATAAAATTCCCCCTTTATATGTATCCTTGGTCATAGTGGATTTCTTGGTACACAACTACATTATTAATAGTGGGGCTAGTACCTAAGTGATGCCCAAGTGCATAGCTGACAAGATGGGACTAAAATATGAAGAGATAAACAAAGGAGTCTTGTAGCTTGATGGGACACCTACAAAAATAGTTTGGATTTTTAAGGGTTTAGGCTTAGCATTGCATGCTTGCCTAACCTTCTCAATTCCCCATGATATAGTAGTAGCAGATGTTCCTCCTTATTTCACAATTTGCTAGTCCAGGGACTTCACATCAAAGATAGGTGGTTATCTAGCAATGAATTAGTCGTATCTAGTTTTTAGAACCAATCATGGGACCAAGGTAAAAATCAAATCTGAGCCACTCTACAAAGACCATCTAGAACCATATTCACCTAAGGCAGTGAACATCAGTTACACCATTATCAACCCAGAAGAATCCCAGATAGACCAATCTCTATCCTTTGCTCTTGAAGGAGTTGCAGACCTACTCTTGGATGAGTGGGTAAATGATAACTTCGAACATGATCCTTACAAGTTCATAGAGGCAAACCTTGGAGTCTACTACATGCACAAAGAGGGCTCCTTCATACCAAATATAATGAAGGCAGGCCAAGAGGACCTAGGCCTATGGTAGCTATATTTTGATGGTTCCAGAAGTAGGCTGGGAGTTGGTGGTGGGGTGATGTTAGTCTCCCCTTCAAAGGATAGGTACTTTTAAAATTTCCATTTCCATTTCTCTTTCATAAGCAATGTTGCAGAATACGAGTCCCTTATCCATGGTCTGGAATGGGCAAGGAAAAGAGGGATCAGGGAGTTGCAAGTTTTGGGAAATAGTGAGCTGATTGTAAATTAGGTGAAAGGCCAAAATCTAACCAAGAATTCCTTGCTAAAATACTTCAAGCATAGGGTCTGGGACTTGGTAGAAGATTTCCTCACTTTCAATATCACCTCCATTCCTAGAGAACATAACAAACAAGTGGATAGGCTAGCATCAATTGGTGCTCAGTTTGATGTTTCAAGGGAAATAAGTCAAAATTGTGGTTTACACCACTTGAAGGTGGTAGTTCGACCCTCTATCCCCGACAACATTACAAATTGGTAGGTTTTTGAAAATGACCAGCAAATAGCTTTCTTCTTGAAGGAGGAATCTGAGTTCACAACACAGAACTAGATGAAGTTGTAGTAGCAATATGACAACTAGATTGTTCAATTGAAGAACAATAAGCCCCCTAAAGGTTTGGTCACACTTGAGAGCATCTTCAATGGAGATGACCTATTTAAAAATGACAAGGCATGCATCACAACTAAATAGGATAATTATGAAAGGGTTGAGATCTTCAAGGACAAGTTGCTTAGACTTGGAAAAGTCTGCATGATTCAAGAAAGGCGGGCTTTCATTTTGTTGTGTCAGGAGTTTGCTAATGTTTTTGCATGGGATTACACTGATTTGAAGGGCTTCAACCCAAGGCTCACCTAGCACACCATCGAATTAGAAGAAAGCACTAGGCCAGTCACATAGAAGCAGAGACCTATCAACCCGATGATTGAGCCCCTTATGCAGAGGGAATTGGCCAAATTGATTGAGTCTGGAATTATATTTCTGATCAAACACTCCTCTTGGCTGGCCAATCTTGTTCTTGTTTGAAAGAAGAATGGGGAGATCAGGATATGTGTCAATTTTAGAGACCTTAACAAAGTCTCCTTAAAATACCATTATCCCCTCCTGAACATGGAGTGGATCCTTCAGAAGGTAACATGCAGCGAGCGTTTCTCCCTCCTGGATGGTTATTCAGGGTATAATCAGATTCTAGTGCAAGGCTGTGACCAGCACAAAATGGCCTTCACCACTAAATGGGGAACATTTGCCTACAAGAAGATGCCATTTATACTATCTAATGCTAGTGCTACCTTTCAGTGAGCCATGGACATGGCTTTTGGAGGCTTGATAAACAATAACATGTTGGTATACCTTGATGATGTGACGGTATTCTCTAAGGAAGCGAGCCAACACATGCAACACCTTAGATAAATTTTTGAAAGGTGTAGGGAGTTTGGCATCTCTCTTAATCCAAATAAATGCATGTTTTTTGTTCATGAGGGGAAACTCCTTAGACACATCTTGTCTAAGGAAGGTTTATCCATTGACCTCGAGAGAGTTCATTCTATCCTAGAGATGTCGCTACCAAAGCACAAGAAAGGCTTGCAGAGCTTCTTTGGCAGGATAAATTTCATTTGGAGATTCATTTCAAATTTTGTAGAGTTAGTTAAGCCACTGACCTCTATGATGAGGAAGGGTGAGGAGTTCAAGTGGACAACACAAAGAAAGGACAACTTTGAAGCCATCAAGCAAGCCATAACTCAGGCTCCTACTTTGATCAGCCTTGACTTCAACAAAGACTTCAACCTCTACACTTTCAGTAGTGAAGAGGTGATCTTCACCATGCTTACCCAAGAGAATGGTGATGACCTTGAGCAACCACTTTCTTTTTTTAGCCAAGGGTTAGAGGATTTTGATGTCAGATACACATATGTAGAGAAGCAAGTCCTAGCAGTAGTGCGGAGCCTAAAGAAATTTAGGCATATGTTGTCTAACATCAGGATTTCTTGACCAATCGAGACCTAAATTAGAAAATAGAAGGGTGGATCACCAAAGTGATGGAGTATGATGTAGACATCAAGATTCATGAGGACCTGGTAAATAGATTCAGGGTCCCGGCCACCATAATCTCAGATAATGCCTTGGCTTTTTTGGAAACCAAAACAAGTGAATGGGCACTAAGGTATGGTATATACCTCAGCACTTCATCCAATTATTGTGCATAGGGGAATGGGCTGGCTGATTCCAACAAAAATTTGATCAAAATCATAAAGAGGACCATGGAAGAAAAAAAGAGGACTTGGCATGCCAAGCTAAAGACAGCTCTGTGGGCTGGTCGAATCACTCTAAAGAGAGTAATAAAAAATTCTCCATACACTCTCATATATGGAAGGGAAGTTAGGCTTCCCATCTCACTCAAATTGCCAGCATTGGACCTCACTCGCTAGCTGCAATTAGAAGAAGGAAGTAGCATGGAGGTCAGGCTGTGTGAGCTGATGGAGCTCCAAGAGACAAGGGACCAAGCTATGGCTTATATGACCAATCACCAATAGAAAGTGAAGAGACACTTTGACAAGAAATCTTTGTCAAAATATTTCTCTAAAGGAGACATTGTCTTGAAATGGGATGAAGACCGAGCTAAGCTTGGAAAGCATGCAAAATTTAATGCCCTTTGGAGTGGCCCATACATAATCACTCAGTGCAAGCAGCATAATGCATCCAACTCTCTAAGTTGGATGGTGAAGAACTACATATCCCAGTTAATGGGATACATCTAAAGCATTGCCACTGAGTCTCCTTTCATTTGTATATATTTTCCCTTATTTTCTTTCCCTATTTTCCCTAAGTGTTGTTGCACAAGTAGTAGTTTTCTTAGTCTTGTGTGTGTTTTCATTTCCTTAGAGGTAGATCTGTGTGACTGGTTCTAGATTTATCAGAGCTATTGCTAGTTTTTCAAGTTACCATCTGACTCTATGCCCAATGGACTACAAGGCAACTAGTCTCTAAGCATAGCAGGCATGCTTCCCCTGTGAATCACCAATCTGTTGACCAATTTTGCCTAATGGGTGAAATTTTGGTCCCCTTCTTCCATTGCTTTTCAAAGCCAGTCAATTTCATGTTGCACAAGTTTAAAGACATGGTTCTTCGGCCTGGTTCAGGCCTTAGTTCAATCTTCAAAGCCATTGTTGGTTCAATCGGCACCTAGTTTATCTATCTTCAAGTTCAAATGGCCTTGTTCTAGCTTGGTTCAACACATTGGTTCATCAGCCTTGATTCACTGGCCTTAGTTCAATCGGAAGTCCAAGTGTAATGCCCTTGCATTGGGTAGGCATTTCAAACAAATGGAAAGGACCTAGGTAAGTGTTTTTAGATTTTGTTTAAGTCTGAATTCCTTCAGACTTTTTACCCGGAGGAATTCCTTCAAACAAAAAGTCTGAAGGAATTCAAGCATAGTTCAAGTTCAAAGCCAAGGGGCAGGGAGAATTTCCATGGAATTTTTGTCCATGGGAAAATGTCTATGGACAAAATCCCATAGAAAATACAAAGGCCCACAGAAAATACACAAATTCAATGGGAACCCAGGAGGTAATTTGGACAAAGCAAAGGACCTGCCGAAGGACCCCAAAGGGCAGGTGCCCTTGCGGGGGACTCTCGGCCAAGAGACAAAGGGTATTTTCAAAGGGCCTAAGGATCACCTTCCCTTTGGGAAGGTGCTAGGAAAATATACAAGGCAAAAGAGTGCCCGTAGAGAGGGCCAAGGAAGACAAAGCTGCAAAAGCCAGCGAAGGACCCGATGACAATTTGACCAGGATGAGGACATCCCAAAGACCATCAAAATTAACAAAGAAAATTAGCCATTGGTTTTTTAAAATGAGAGAGTGATAAGCATGAAGGCCCAAAATGTAGTGGCCTACCAAAAGTTCACCACCAAAGGCTGAAGGAGCCAAAAGAGACAAAATAAAGAAAAGGACAAAGTGATGAGCATGGAACAGGTGGTTGGTCCAAGTGGTGAAGGGAAGCACCGATTCAATAATTTACTCCAGTAAGTGAAACAGTGCCTATGAATTGACCATTAGAGATGCAAATAGCTAGCAGTGCAACCGGTTTTCTCCATTTCACATTAATGAGTGGACAAATTGTGTAAATCACCTTGAAGAAGTGGCCTTACAAATAGACAAAGGGCATATCTCATTAATGTTTTGATCAGCTTGCTCTTCCTAATGAGGGGATGTGAATAGGGCACTTATAAAAAAGGGGTGCCAAAAAAGGCCTCCTTTTCTTCTCCTATATATTGAAGACTTGTCATTTTTAGGAGAAATCTTCCACATTTGTAAGGCGCAGCCCTGGCAAAATTTAACCTGAATCAATAAACACATTTTTTACCTCTATCTTGGATAGACATTTTTGAGTATGTCTTGAGTGTTTGTTTGTGTTCAGTCATTTTTTCTTGATTCTTTCATAGGTTTAACACCAGCATATCTATTGTCTACAAGGTGCCATCTCTACAGTTGATAGGAGGAGAGTTCTATTTGGAGTGCAAAAATAGAGAAATTACCTTTTAGTGTGCCTCTCATAGCACCTTTGGTGAATCTCTATTCTCTGTGTTTTCATTAAAACCTCCCTATCAAGTTTTTGCAGTCTGGTCCTTCTACCAAGTGTGAAGCGTATGTATGCACTCATCTAGTTTTAAGTGTGGATGTGAGAAGGTCATTCCATTTTGGTGTATCACCTCCTTAGAGTAGTTTGTTTTCCTACAGTTTTCTCCCTTTTCACCCCCCAGTATATATCTGCATATATACATGTATTTACACTTATTGGAATGAACATGATGCATTAAAGGGAGCTAGCCCTTATCTAGAGACTCTCTCCTCCAGCTTCGCCAGTCCCACAGGTGAGAGGGGAGTTTCCATAGTTGCGAGGAGAAGGCAGGAGCTCGACCTCTTGCCAAGGGTGCAATCTTCATCATCAACAATTACTATATAGATGTCTCCATGATCTTTATCATACAACTTAGGCCTATATGTGATCACAATCATTCTATGCACTTCAATGATACATTTACCTATGCACATTTTTATATATGATACATGGTTACATTCATAGCTTATATAATTGTTTCACCCTTTTGAGGTAAGGTAACTCCAATTTCTTATATTTCCTTCACCTAAAATGGGGCTATATTAATGGGGGCATACTTGGAAAGCATTATCGACACATTCTTAGTTTGTAGATATCAGTGGGACATGTTATATGGACATGGACTACACACATTCACAGTTTTTAGATTCAATGGGGACATGCTTTGGAAGGATGTTCTCCATACTCATTCAATATTTAGTACATATACTATTTTTCTAATATAGTGGGGGCATGTCATATGGACGTGGATTCCATATATTCATAATTTTTAGATTCAGTGGGGGCATGCTTTGGAAGCATAATATCCATACTCATTCAGTGTATGGTACTTATATCACTTCATATATTCAATGGGGGCATGATTTGGAAGTATTTCCTCCACACATTTTTAGTATTCAACATCTCCATTTTATAGTGGGAGTATGTTTTTGAAATGTGTCCTCCACATTTGTACTTATATTAGTTTCATATTTCTCCATATATATTGGGGCATGATTTGGAAGCATGAACTCCACATTAACATAGTTATCTAAATTAGTTAAAGAACATAGTTATATTATTTAGATTCATAGTTGTGGTAGTATTATATACATTGGTACCATTATTATACACAATTTTAGCATGAGACATATATGAGGTGCATATTTTATGCAACATGTGCCTAATATTGAAAAAATTTAAGTAATTTTGGATTCTAAAAACATTTCATGTACTGATATCCTATAAACTTTTATAGACTTTATCAAATGAATCTACTACAATATTTGGTTCACCTTTTGTATAGTTTAGGTGATCAAATTATTCAATCTTTTCAAGTTTTTAGGTTGGATCTGATTGTCTCAACCAACTTCACTAGGTTATAAGTATCATTAGGTTGCATGGTTGAGTTAATCTCAACTACCAAATGGAAAGTCAATTTTGATTCAAAGTTGGGGTCATGTGCCCCTCTCTCTCTCTCTTCATGGATATATGCACATTAAAAATCTATCTATTTCTATCCTAATCTTAGTTTTATATCCTTATATTAATACATCTTTTGAAAAACAACTTATCGATAGGAAAGGTAGTTACATCGACACACATGTGTACTCCTAAACCTTGCTCTTTAAATTTCAATCTATTTCAAGTAATTTTAACCTAGATTATATGCACTAATTTTACATTATAAATTTATCTTGTTTATATTATAATCACTATCAAATCACTCATATTAAACTCAAGAAAATACAAGGTGTGCATACACACCCAAGTACTTATTTATTTCATTTAAACTAATAATTTAATTACTAGATTAAAGGGAGGCAAATGTAGATGATATTTTTTGATTAAGTATCACTTTGGTCTTATAAACTTGGAAAACTTAGATCTTGGATGTTTATCTTAGCCCTACATATGCCTTACTTATGCAAACCTCACATTTGATCTGTATTATGCCCCTTGGCCTATCTCATAATCTAACTAGTCTTATATTGATGATACATGCATGTTATCTTGCCTAGAATTATTAAAATGCACTTATCTTACACCTCTACAAGTTATTAGTGTGTACTTACTCTCTTACTCCCTAAACACTAAATTTTAGGACAAATAGTAATGTTGATGTTATTGCCCTACCCTGATGCAAATGTATAGTGCCCTAAATTCATCCAATTTGTAAAGGAAACATATCCTAATTGTTGGCCTAAGTGTTTTAATGTGAGTTATCTCCTGATAAGATTGGTATAAATATAATATCAACCCTCATTCATACCTCACCTAGTAATCAGACCAAGAGACTAAGACACTTATCAAAACTAATCTATCAAGCATTCAATTGATCAAAGCCTCCCTGTGTCCACATTAGTCATGGGTACAACATATCTATAGGTTTCAAGTACTAAAGGAATAGTCATAATGTATTTTTTTCCAAATTATAAGATATCTCATTATTATATTTGATTTTAAAACATTACATGATATACACACAAGACAACATGTAGTGGATAACTACATGAGTCTGAGGCCTTCTTTTAGAGTATTGGTTATGTAGACAATTCCCTTTGATATTAGGGTCATTATGAGTTAGCTCAACATCATGTGCCCACTAATTCATTTTTCCCCAAGGTCATATTTAAGATGTAAATATAGGTTTTTGCCATTTCACAAGGAGCAATAGTCCATGACCAAATCTTAATGCACTAAATGAAGGTGAAGCCAAACCCATAATAATCTAGGTGGTCTCATCTTATTTCAATAGATATTTTACATAGGACACTAGCATCAAACTCAGATAGTAGTATCAACACAATCATCTAATGTTGATGTAACTATCTAGAGAGCTAGAAGCACTAGATCTAAAATCTAATGATTGTTCTAAAATAATCTTCCTACTTAATTTTTGCTTATTCTAGAAATAAATATACATTAAAATCATAACAAGATAATTACATCACTTATTTTTCATTTTATATATCTATCATGTTGTAATTTTCATTTATAGCTTATCTTAGCTTAATAAATTTAACATATGGTACATCTAAGTTTAACATTTAATTGGCATGTTGTAGATCTGATATTCACCCTTAAGCCTTATCATTTCTATAGCCTTAACCCTATCCACCCAAGTAGGATCCTGATCTAAATTAGGGTTGAACAGGAGGAACCCATTAAAATTTTCTTGAAGATCAATTTAAAAGATGAAAATTTAAAAAAAGGGTTGATCTTGTAGGACAGTCATTTTTAATAAATCTTAGAGTCAAGAAAGACTACAATACAGTCATCAAAACTTGATGGTTATTGTACAGTTATCATAACCAAATGGCTACAATGTCATTACCACCTTTATTCAACTCTTATTTAATGAGATTCAATACCTATACATGTGGGGGTCTTCTCGACCCCCCATTATTTAATCTTTTCACCTTTATTCATTTTTACCAATCAAACTTTATTTTTAGATCTCTACATCTATTTTTCCTTATGACTTAATGGTTTTTTATCATTCCTTAGCATTTTGAGGTTGATCTTTTTAGTACTTCTAGTTTCTTAATAATAAGAGAACCTATGGTTTGGAGATATTTTAAAATATTTTTCTTGTATGTTAAGTGTTTCCCTCTACTAATTGATTTTGCCTTCATTTGTTTTTATCTTTTATAATCTCAGTTACTACTAGAGTTTTCCTCCTTCCCCTCATTGAAGTTATCTAATTAAATTGTAGCCTTCAAACCCTTAAACTAGAGTTTTCCCTTTCCATGCATCCAATTTATTTGACTTCAATACAACCGTCAAACCCCAACACTAAAATTATTTGACTTCACTACAACCCTCAAACCCTAATCCTAGAGTTCTTAGACTGCATTATACTTCCCTACTTCTACCTCTAATTTTCTTGTTCCCATTCATTATCCATTTATAAGATCCCTATTCTCCCATACCCATTAAGAGTAACAAATGTTTGGAATTTCCAAGAAGAAAGAGAGAAAATAAAAATCAAATGAAAATAATTATTTGTTTCAAGGAGTTATTCCTCCATCAAGCATTGATTCTAATATAGACATGATCACAAACACCGAATTGGGTCACATAGATATGGCCAACTTCTAAAATAAAGTGAATAAGCCATTTAATAATGACTAGACACATAGTATTTATGATAGTGGTTTACCTTAGTATAACACTTTTTTGGTATATGTGCAGTGTCCAAAATTGGTCATGACATTGGCAAATCATTATGACAAGGAAAATAGAAAAGTCAAGAACCCTTGAGGAGAAATTATTTTATGAATTGGGGCTAATGATATTGAAGATATGTTTAGGATACTAGACCATGAGACCTTCATGGAGATTACCCTAGAGTTAGCATGATAATCTCATGAGAAGAATAGAGATGATTGTGTTAGGTCTCTCAATAAGCATTGGCTTGTTAAGCCTAAACCTTCCTTAGCTAGATTTCCTAAGGTAATTGATTACTAGGATTTCAAGTTAGAAATAAATTAAATTTTCACACTCCTTTACATGGTGGTATGAAATCCTATAGCAAAGGATTACCAATAATGGATATTCCAATACATCCAAAACATACGAGATAACAAGCAATATGTTAACTAGGTTGAGTTGATTAGTGATTCAATTCATAGGTAGTTTTGTGTTTTGTATGATGTCCTACTTAATTTATGAAATCACATGGAGGAGGTTCTATAGTGGGTTTACTACCATTGGCCAAAGGTTTGCATCATGTGTCTATGAATATTATCCACAATTGACACTAAGAGAAAGCACCAAAAAAATCCACATATTTAATGATTCATATGTTTAAAAAGGATCCATATAATCTACATTTATCTATTGATATTACTTTAGAGCTTGTAAGATGGAGTGGGTGGTACACACATTTTCCTACATTAAGGTTTGTGAATGTGAGACATCTTTTTTTATGCTTCCAAAGTTTGTTGATGATAAATGGGAACTCATGGAACTAGTGTGAAAATTAATGGAGACTCATAAGTTTTTGTTCACAAGGCATAATTTTTTTTGGGTCCACTTCCCAATGATTATCAATAGGTATAATTATGCTAGATTTCATAAGTCTAAACTTATTGAGTCAAATATGGCTCAAATTACTCTTCAGCCATTTTGTAATCATCCCTCTTTTGATGTAAGTGGAATGGTAGAGGTTATTCTAAGTGATACAATCAATCATGTTCCCTATTATGAATATTTATGGATAGACTATTATGATGAAAGAGAGGATAGGCTTCTTGATTAATCTCACTTCACACTTGAACAAGTACTCATGTTTAACTTAGTGTACATTCCTAAGGACATTGATATAGAAGATGATGAGGAGGTCATAGATCCCTCATATTTCAACAAGACTATCAAGTTAAAACCTTTGCCTAGGGTTGAGTGGAGAAATCCTAAATTAATATTCTTATAGGATCAAACCCAAGGAGTTTTTATTAGGACTCTTACATCTCTCTAGAGTAAAGGGGTGGATGTATAAGATGTTGATCTTCCCCCACTCCTAAAATTTGTAGATATACCACCTTCTAAGCTGGTACAACAAAAGTGAAAAGACTATATCATGTCTTTTAGTTCCACGATTGACCCAATAATCATTGAGGAAGAGATAGAGGTAAATTAACCTTCACTTTGTCTTGAAAATAGGAATTTTAAGTTTAATATCAATAAATTGATTGATGGAAAAGGTACTAATAAGATATCAACTGCATTAATTGAAACATCTAAAAAGTGATTCATTCATAAAGATTAATCAATAACACCACCTTATAGTTTGTGACAGTATATACTCCCTTCTTAGCTCCCAAGGCTTCTTCCTCAATAGTGGTAAATCTTCCTCCTTTTATTGAACTAAAAAAATTTACTTCTCAATCTATATCTAAGGAAGGCATTGAATCTCTCCCAGTAGAAGGATAATCTCATCTAAAGATAGATAAATATCTTATTAAATTAGTATATCTCCCACCTATCATCCTAGATATTAAATCAAATACATAAAAAATAGTGGAGGAAAATGTTATATATTCACCTCGAATGGGAATAGAGATGGGAGCTATGACAGATAAAGATCTAGCAAATGCAAATAAAATCTTCATTACAAAAGGTTGATTATATCAGAGTACCCTAATATCTAAAAAAAGTGGTTAAAAATAAGAAAAAGATAGTTTCACCATTGGAGATCAATTTTGGTGCTCTCACTACACCAATTCTTTAAGCATCATAGAAACATAATAAGGTTTCTCATATAGTTAGAAATGAACAAGGGGAGAGGTATGTTGAGGTTGTTGTTCCCACTCCTAAAAAATATAAGGATGAATTCATAGTTATATATTATCAATTTTTAAGGATACACTTGGTAGGGATATGTTGAGGTCAACAAACCCCCATTTTTTGAAAATTGGGAACCTTGAGATATTTTTAAGTTTAGCCCTAAAAGTGTGGCCTATTTTGAACATTATTAGAATTTGAATATCATACACTTTGATAATATTGGCTTACTTAGTTATGTTTTGTTTTAATTTTGCCTAAACATTGCTAATAATTGCTCTTCATGTCTTTAAGTTATAGGTTTCATGGATTCCTTACTAGAATATTCATGTTATAAAGCCCTGGCATAAACCCTTAGTTCAATTTCAAAATTGAATTTGGTGGGAGCAAATTGGTCAGAACATTTTAAATATGTTTTGGACTTAAGCCTAGTTTTTATGTTGAGTCTTGGTCATGTTTTTTAATATAACCAAACCTTATCTTAAAAATTAATCTTGGTTCACTTTTATTTCCCCTTTTATACTTCTTATATTTCAAACTGTGGTCTAATTTTATGCTAGTAGAGTCCCTTTTGTTTTCTATCATGGTTCCCTTTATTATATCCTACTTATCATAAAGATTTAATGTTAATGCCAAATTCACATTAATACAAATGAAACCTTAGTCTAAAATGCCTTAGCCTAAGTTTATTTCATTTGAGGTCCTAATTTAAATCTTATGAATCTTTTTAGATCTTATGACCTACACTTCCTCATGGACCTTTAATCAGATGATGTGAAAAAATCCCAAAAAAACTAATCATTTAGTCCTTCAGACCAATCACATTCAATCACTCGAATCATGATGAACAGTTCTCACTTCATCATGAACTAAAGATTAGATAGAGTGAAGACATCATTAAAAATTCAAAAGCTTAGGAGATCCATGAAGTTACCATCTAGCACTCCCACATTCAAAGATTAAAATCAAAGGGTCTCACATGTGAGAAGGGACCAATCATGAGAAATCTCTCAAATCATAATAGAATGGATCTCACTTCATCATGATTTTCAATTGGATAGAGTAGATTGAGTCTGAGATCTTGAGAATCCCTATAAAGGTGCCAAGTGGTACTCTCCTATTGGGTCATAGGATTTTGATGCACTTAAATTTGATGTTCATGCAACCATTATTTGACATTTTCAAGGACATATTTGACATCTTCATTACTGTCAACTTTAATCCCATCAAAACTAATAACTTCTTGAGCCTAAATTTGACATTCGTGCAACTATCATTGAATATCTACGAGGACATATTTGATGTATATGAGATCATCAAATTTAATCTAATGAATTATTTTTCTCAGGCCCAGGATGGACTCCAAAATGTTGCCAAAAGTTCATAAATTTCCTTGAAAATGAATGGAAGCTCTTGAAGGATGTTCAAATGCTTGAAATATTTGAACTGTAAATGTTGAAATGGTCTCATAATATTTATATATGTAGAAATGAATTTAGTTTAAGTCTATTTTCTAAGATCCCCATTACATTTGTTTGAATTTTGTGAACCTTAGGCTAAAGACTTATACTAAGTCTTATTTTAAAAGGGTATTTGTGACATAAAATTTAGTCTAAATGTTTCTAACCAAATATTTTATTATATTTATTAATATAATAAAGCCCTATGTCAAAATGTAGCATCCTTGGTCCTTATATCATTTTGAGCCCCTTAAGCGTATTCTAAGAGCTTAACATAAATATTTTAGCCCAAAGTATGCATTGTGTTTATTAAACACAATGTAAACTTTGGCTTAAAATATTTATCTATGGCCCCCTTTTTCTAAATCCTAAAAACTTAGGCATAAACACTTTAGCCTAAAGTTCATTTCATGTTTAATAAATATAAAATAAACCTTAGCCTAAGATATTTAAACGTAAGTCCCTAACTTAATAATGTGTTGATAAAATATTGTGAAAATTTTTAGATCCCACAACTCATGCTTCATCATGGAAAGATGATCCAATGACATGAAGGCACCAATGACTTTTCAATAGAGTTCTACGAGCCCGTGGGTTCAATGTGTGGTAGATGCATAGTGAATATGCAACTGACAAAGGTGCCAAAGCTTGGGAGGCCTATAGAGGTACCAAGTGGCACAACCAAGTTACTCAGTACTAGAATAAACCAATAACAAGTGAGGGTCTGGATAATAATTAATGGCTTATGATAATCCATGATCTTGATCCAATGGTGTGAAATAAAAGGGCATTTTTAAATGCCAATGGCTAGTGCTTCAAAGGAATTTATGAAAAATGCCAAGAAAGGTTCCAAATTGATGTCATATAAGCACCACATAAGAAAAAAATGATAAAAGAGGAGATCTTATGTGCCTAAGAATGGAAACATATAAAGGCAAAGGTTAAAATCAAATTTAAAGCACATATGAGCTGAACTCTAAATGAGATACTACCATTAAAGCTATGAAGCCCTAAAATTGCATAAAAGACCCTAAGTAAACTCAGATTGATTACTATGAATTTATAACTAGTTCAATTATATTTTGAGCATGAAATAGCTAACTAAAGACCATTTACAATCTAGTTGTGAATAATTTGCAAGTACAAAAGCCATGGCATCTCAGAGGTAGCAATTAAGAGATGAGATAGAGTTATAACTATCTATAGATAATAAAGGAATGGTTTTTAAAGATATTGAACTTGGTACTATAGCCCTGAACAATGGAAACAAAAATTAGTCTGAGCTCTTCTGGACCATAGAGGACATGAAACCCATTACCAAGGAGGAGTAGAGGATTGCCTCTATTAGTAAGAGGTAATATGACCTAGTTGTAGTTCAAATGGTTTTCCTCCATCATATTGCTATCAAACTAGAGGTAATCCATTACATTGATATCCTAGCTCCCATTTTTTTAGATTGTAGAATTGACAATGATTAGATCATTCATGAGGTGAGCTCTAGGAGAGTTTCTTACATTACCCCATTAGCCTTTGAGAGATATTATAAAATATCAAAACCCCATGTGGATTTTCCCATAATAAAATAATGAACTAGTAAAAATAACCTCAGTACCATCCTTAGGCCATAGTTTATCATGGGGAATCATGTATTCTAGGATTTTTAGGGAAGAATCTAAATTTTCTAGTTTAGGGAGGGAATTAGGGTAGTCATGACCTATTAAATAGACTATCTAGAGCCCCTTTAACTACATATATTAGTAAGAGCTACGTGTCTTATGTCTATTTTATGGTAGAGAAAGATCTCTTTCCTCCTACTGGGGATATGATTAGTATCCACCTAGGGAAACAATTTACTACCATAAAGAGGAAGACTAGCAAATATTTATGCATGGTGTCTTATTTTCTAGATGCCCTGCTAGCTTCCACTAAGGTCCCTAACATTAAAAACTAGTTTTTTGAGGGTATAACCACAATTTCCCACCATTAATCAAAGCTACACATCTTCAAGTATAGACACCACATGTAATTCATCTATGACTGTGTCTATCCTACTCTTGTATAAGCCATCACATGATCTCCTATGCCCAAGGGGAGCCCTTTGATTAATAAGTATATGGAGTTGATGGGAGATATCTAGTTTTACCTAGATTGTAGTGTAATTATAATTGAGGGAATTCCAACATAGCCCTATAGGTTACGTATTTATGTTCCCAGA
Organism: Torreya grandis; assembly: GCA_037957365.1. Classification (NCBI taxonomy): domain Eukaryota; kingdom Viridiplantae; phylum Streptophyta; class Pinopsida; order Cupressales; family Taxaceae; genus Torreya; species Torreya grandis. The sequence goes on from JARHVA010006290.1 coordinate 353,012, forward strand.
AAGCTAGTTGTGTAGGAAATTGCATCTCAACTCCTTCATGGGGTTAGAGTCTATAAAGAGAAAAGGAAGAGTCCCCTCCATCCCTTTCCTTTGATAATTGGAAGAACAATTTTGTATGATTAAAAATAGGTGGCGCCATGGCCAAACACAAATATTCCTTTATGTTTCAATTGGATGAGCTCAGGCATTGAAATCCTAAGAATGTAGTGGGCCCACATCTAAAGAATAAATAGCTACCCAAGTCAGTCTATGAGCATCAACTTGGTCCTTATGACACCTTCCACATCAAGGCCCATAATTTAGAAGAATTTCTGGCTAAATTCAAGAAAACCAACCTCAAGCTTGTGCATAGATTGACTAGTGATGACAAACCATCAGGGGAGATATGGCAAATGCATCCCCTTTAGTACCATTTACTACCTAGACCTTTTAGGCCACCTCAAGAACAATCTTAGATGGAAGTACCATATCCCCTAGCATAAATTTTATAGGGTATCAGCAAGGAGAAGTTAGAGGAGAGACCTAGTGAGGGACCTTCATCCTTAGCTCTCCCTCAAAGACCAGCTTCCCTTATTGAACACTTGGATAGATTTCCCTTAAGCCTAAGAAATAGTAGAGGATACCCTCAAGGTCCTTATTGAAGCATATGGTTTTGAGGAAGAATAAACAGAAGATAAAAAAACTCAAGTTTAAAAGGAAGAAGTTGAAGGGGATAAGGGGAAGGTAGTTTCCCTAGACCTAGTCCTAATGGCACAATCAAAGAAGAGAAAAGCAAAACTAGAAATTATTTTTATTGGATAGAGAAAGCCAAAATTGACCCTTATTCATCCCACAAGTGAGATAAATTTGTTCAGTGAGGAGTACCCCATTCATGGACCAATCATCCCTGATTGGTTTGTCTATGGGAAGTTACATAAGATACCTTCCTTATCCCATTTGTGGGCTTTGACCCAATCCATCAATGTTAATGTGCATGAAGAAATCAATCCATGGATAAGGACCTTAATGAAAGAGAAAGAAGAGAGAATAATAGTAACTACTATAGGGCTAGATGACAAGAAGATGGATGCTCCAAGAGCATCAAGTAGCACAAGGGTAGAGGTCCCAAAACCTCTAAAATATATTGAGCCATATATTATAGTATAACTCAATCCAAAGATAGCTAGATTAGAGAGGGTCACAATAATGAAAGACATGGTGGGGATTGAAGAGTTCACTTTCTAAAAGGTTGAACCTTTTACAGGTCTAACTCCAATTAAGGGGAAATAGCTTGGTGAACTACCCATATATGAAGAAGATGGCTAGAGCCTAGATGAGGCTCATTTAGCTCAAGTCAGAGAAGGAATCAAGGGGATGAAGTAGAGGATATCCAACCTTGAGAAGGAAAATGAATACTTGAAGACACAGGCTATCTTATCAGTGTTAGGATCAATGATCAAGATGCTTAAAGACTCCTTTGATATGTTTGAAGCTTTAAAATCAATAAATCTAAGGTAGAGTGCATTGGCACAATAAAACATAATGGCCAAGGGTTTAAAAACCCAAAGGTAAACCTCAGTAGATCAAATAACGGGGCTAATGAACATCAAAGTTGGAAATTAGATCCCTAGATTCAAGTCAATTAGCTTAGGATATTTGAATGTCATTCTTAGGATCATAGTTAAGAAGACTCAAGGTTTGAACACATGGTCACATGACCTAGAGAGGATTCTCAAAGATAATGAAGAGCTGGTAAATAGAATTGAACAACTCCTTGGCATAATGCTTAAAGACCCTGCATAGCCCACTATCTTGGGCATCATTAAGGAGGATGAATTCAAGCATAGGGATACTTTGTTAGTCCAATAAATTAGTAATAAAATCCAAGGATAATCAAGAATAAATAATAGTAGAATCCTTGATATGATCCTCAATGTTGGAAAAAGGGTAGTTGAAGCTTAGAAGATCAAAGAGGCCATGTCTAGAAATGATAGAGAACTATTAATGTTGGTTGACAATGAAGAAGAATGCCTTTTGAATCTACCAATGGATTTGGATCTTGTTTAAGAATAGTATCAAAAGGATATGGAGCTTCTATAGGGACAATAGGGGAGTCTTTCAGTAATGGGCCCACCCATTAGTTAATATTCCTTTTTGTAGAACATTGTAATATCTAAAATAGGGAAATTTTTTTGTAAAGGCATATTCTAGTCTATTAGCATATTCACCTTTAGGTTAGTCTAGTTTTGAAAAGCAAATGTATTCTAAAACTTTTTGAAGAAGGACATCTATCTTTATCATTTATACATTTTGTATCTTGTAATTGATTGGTATACTATCTTGTATTTCTATAAAAGGCATTATTACCATATTGTAAAGGGAGAGAGATATTTGAGCAAAAATTTATATACTTGGAGCAATTATTACAGTCAAGGAATTCTACAAAGATTGTCCAAATTTGATGTGTCAATTGCTAATATAGATTTATCTCAATTGTTGGTTCTAAGCTTGAATTTGAATAGTTTCTTTGAATTTTGAATTTGTATTTATGATACAGGATTGTTAATTTGTGCTTATGATAAATTGGTTAAAGTATATTTCAATTTATTCATTTCATTTATTTTTTATTAAGATGTGCTTATGCTATTTGAGTTTGGTAACAATTATTTAAAGCGAAATCTATTTCTTACTTGTATGAGTTCATATTATCCTTTGGAATTTTCCTGGTATGTGGTGAGATCTGATCTTATGCTATTTTGTATCGTATATTGGTTAAATGTAGGTTTAATTATAATTGAAACTTTGTCATGATATTCAAGTCAAAGATCAGCAATCACTTATTTTTTTCTGCCTTACCCTTCCCTTTTGCTTCTTTTTCTTAACTAGATCAATGTAGCTTAAATTTAATTATAAATATCCATTTAGATTAATATGTAGTTTAACTCTTGATCATAACTCACTATCATTAGTAAATATACTTATAATTTACAAAGAATTGGACCATGATGGCTCCCAACCATCAATTGTTTTAAATTTTATGGAACATTCATACATTACTTTTCTGCTATTTCACCACAGATAAACATTAAGTTGCCACAACCTGCTACTCACACTCTGAATTCATATCATTCTAAAATAAAAAGTGTTATTTGAACACTAATAACCCCTATGATACATTTAGAGGCATCAACAAGATATGAGGGTTTTAAGTAAGATGTTCAGATAGTTATCGACTCTTTGATCAAAAAAATTGATCAAGACAAGGAAACAAAGGATCAACTAAGGGAAAAAAGTAGAGTAACATACATTATTGGTCCATAAATTAAGAAACCTAGTTTAGACTCAACTCCATTAATATACCCCAGATGATAGGACTTTAAGAACAATTAGAAAGATAGGAAATATGGACAGAGCCACTAGATATTAGTTTAAAAAGTTTTTTGAATAGGGAAATAAGAAAATAGCATTAGTTGTTGAAGTTTGTACTTCAATTGACAAAAAAATACAATAAGCTTACAAGAATAAGGATGTTTATATAAAGAGATTGATAAGCTAAAACATTGGTTACATAGGTTTCAAGACCTTGCTAGAGTGGATGAGAATAGTTTCATCTGTTAAGGGATATTAACTAAAGAAGATCAAGCAGATCAAATGGAATTATGGGGATTAACAAAATTTAGAATTAAGACAATAGAATAATCCCTACATAAATTCAAGGAGTCTATATTCTTATTAACTAACCCCCCATGTGATATCTATGAAGTAACTGAGAATCTTCCATTTCACTCCTCAAAGAGGGAGGAAAAGTGGTCCCTGTTGAAGTTATACAAGAGGAATTCAAACAATTTATCTAGTAGAAATTGATTCGTCTTTTGGGTTTAGTTTCAAATCAATCTATAATTTCATGCATTATATGAATTATTTTGATATATTATAAAAAATATTTGAAATCATTCAAAATAGTTCCTCAATAGATAATATACCTACAAGTAGAGACTAAAATTACATATCAACATTCTGAAGACCTAGATCATGATAAGGTTGAGAGGATATTGCAAAGGTTTGAAGAATATGAAAAGAAATTTCAGCATTCAATGCAGAAGGAATTATTCACAATCAAGGATGAGGAAGAAGAAAAATCATCAGAGGAAACACCATAATTTATATCTCAAATGTGCATTTTGGCATGATCTTATTCACAGGTTGAGGTTGTGTTTTGGTTCGAAGGATTTTACAATTTTGTAAATAATTTGAAAAAATCAATGTGCACCTTAAAATGTGCAACTATTTCTATTTTTTATAATTTTTTTCCCAAGTCTTTGGATTCAAATTTCATATAAATAGGAGGCTTGCATGCCTCTTTATAAGATTTTAATTTTTGTATTAATTTTATAAGGAAAGAACTTTTGGAAGGAAGGGTGGAAAGAAATTTGTATATTACTATAAATCAATAAAAACTAAGTTGTCATAAGACTTTGTGCTTATATTTGGTTATGAATGAATGCTCTTATGTTTATTTGTTCTTTTTATTGATCTCTTTACTCTCTTCATGATAAAAGGTCATAGTTGACAGTAAATTTATTTTGAGTTAGTTAATGTGAAATTTAGGTGAAATCTACCTTTGTTCACCATTTCACATTTTTTTCTTCTACTAAGAATATTTTTTATATTTTATCTTATCTATTTTCTCTATCATGTTTCTTTTCTCATACATGCAAATCCCCTTAAAAGAATTTACTATATATATTTTTAAATATGTTAGGTTTGTGTTTTTATTTTATTTTTAATAAAGGTAGCTTCACCTACAAATAGAATAGGGTCTTTGTCCCATCGTACTATTGACTATAGCATACGTGTTGGAGTCTTGAAAAAAATTTACAGCCAAAATTTTCTGGCACCCACTGTGGGGCATGTTTTATGCTGACTCATGCAACCCACAAATATCTACAGGAGGAGAAGTTGTTCTACCATTCTGGTAGAAAGATGTTGCACTAGAGATAACAAAGCTAAATGAATCTAACCCTTTATTTGACTTAGGATAATGAATTGGTTTCCATTTGAAACTTGAAAAGAAGATAAGAGTTGGGGAGTTTGTAAGTTTTCCTATAAGTCAAAAAGTTACAAGGCCACAACAAGGATGTACCTTTGTGAGTCAAGCTCTTGTCCTTTATAGAAATGTTATACCTAAAAAAGTAATTTTTTGAAAAATGGTAGTATTATGGGGGAATGCCTTCTGACCACTATCTATTAGGCAATTTTATGATCTACCAAGAGGCTTATATAATAACTTTCCTAAAAAAAAATATGATGGGAAGTAACACCCGAATGAACACAATGTTGTTTTCTTTATCACATGTGGGATTTTAGGAGTTAAACATGAATATATAGTTTTAAGATTATTTGTATAAACTCTTATAAATGGAGTTACTACTTGGTTCTATCATTTGGATGTAGGTACCATTACCAACTAGAACACTATGAAGGTTAAGTTTAAAGCCCACATTAAACCAGTTAAAGACACATATGTCTTGCTTGCTCAACTGACTCAAATGAAAAAAAGAGGATCATAAACCCATATGTGACTTCGTATCCAATTTTAATAGATTATTAAATAAATTTCCTAAAGAAACTAAGCCCATAGATTAAAATAAGAATTGTTTCTTCATCAACATTCAACTACCAAAAGTTGGTTTCCTCTTGAGAAGAAACATATTCCTAATTTAGAGTAAAAACAAGAATTCACTACTCAAATTAAATATTACATAGCTATGGTTGTAAACTTACAAATGGATTATTCAAAATCTAAGATTCATGATTCTATGGAGAAGTTGATCCATAAACTTGCAAATGACATTATTGCTTTAAAAAAGTAGTTACCTCAAAGATAGTTGTTGTCATCATAATAAGAGATCCCTAGGAGGAATTATGTACTAAATAATAATCGACAAAGGTTACCATATCCTTAAATGAATTTTTACATTAAGGTTACTCTATCAATGTAGTTTTAGAGACATATGCAATTTATGTTTAGGATGACGATGAGCTTGAAATAAAAGAACCAAGTCTTCACGAGTATGATATGGATGAACTTGGTGGTGACTCCATTAATGATTATCTGTAATATGAGTGTGAAGAGGATGACTAAAAATATTTAGTTGGAGATATGAATGGTCAATCCTATGTGATGTTTACAAGATCTTAGAGCTTAAATGAAGATGTCAAAAAGAAGCAATAAAATGATAAGGTGAACCAAAATGAGAAGATTGTGATTAAGGATGCCCCTAAAGTGTCTCCTACACCTACACTAATTACAATATACTCTCCTTTACCACTTAAAATCAATTAAAAATAGAAAAAACTAAAACAACTATTTCATCTCACACTCAAAATTCAAAGAATCAGAAGACTAGTGCAAATTGGAAAAATAATATGGCTTTAATGCCTATGAACTTTGACACTGCATATTTGTTAAGAATATATAATGTATAAAAATATTAATGAAATAAAGGTATAAATAAAATACAAGAAATACAACATAAGAGAAACACAAATTTAATGTGGTTCACCCAAAATGGGCTACATCCACACAAAAATAGCCAATTTTTCTCTTATTCAGTCCAATAAATGAAGGGATAAACCAATAATACATCCACTACAATCTCCTCTTTACTCACACACAATGTGCCACCATGCTTACAATGCCCTCATATCAAATCAAAGTTACATATTAGGTCAAAAATGTACCAACATAATTTCTACCATTAGATATGTGACCTAATAGCTAATGGTCTATATTTATTACAAAATCACAATATTTTACAATGTATTTTTCACAAAATTTTGCTTTGAAGGTGTTATCCCCAAACCCTCACCAAGGGGGATTCAAGTATGGTCATTTCCCCCTAGATCCCTATGGTCACCTTAGTGTGGGTTAATTTCCCCCCTCCCATATCCCCCTATTGGGAACTAGGAATTATAATAAGATCATGCTTCACCATCCAACAATCTCCCACTTAGAGACTGATTATTGCAACTCCACCGCTACAACTCTTCCTTGGAATTTTCTTTGAAATTTTACCTTAGCATGTTCCTCATCTTCCTTATTATCCATAAATACCTATTGAATATGAACAACTCTCTATCTTCTCCTTTGTGACTACCTTTTTTAGCATATCTACATGATTCTCACTCGTATGGATCTTTTCCAACTTCAGTTGACCATCTTCCAAAACTGAATGAATGAAGTGATACCTGAGTTGTATATGTTTGGTTATTGAATGGAATATTGAGTTCTTTGATAAATAAATCAAACTCTAGATATCACTATATAACTTATAATATTCCTACTTTTGCCTCAAATATTCTTTAACTTGTTGCATCCATATCATCTCCTTGCTTTGTAACATATTCTACCTCTATAGTTGATAAAGAAACTATCATCTATAATTTTGAAATCTAACTAATTGATGTGTCACCAATAGTGAATACATAAAATTTAGTGTTCCTCCTACCATCTAAATATTCAACCATGTCTACATCAACATATCTTTATAAGGTAACATCTGACCCTTCATATCACAACTATCTATTAGTGGTCCATCTCAAGTACCTGAGAATCCACTTGACTACATCCTAGTGCTCCTTTACTTGATTATTCATAAACTTGTTGACAACTCACATTGCATACACAATGTTTGAGCTCATGCACACCATAACATACATTAAACTTCTAACTGCTAAAGCATAGGGCACTTTGGACATGTAATTGATTTCTTCTTGCATTTTAGGACATTGTTCCTTGCTTAATTTGAAGTGCCCTCCCAAAGGTGTACTCACTAGTTTTACATCTTGCATATTGAACCTGACTAACACCTTCTTGATGTACTCTTCTTGAGACAATGTCAATTTTCTATATTTCATATCTCTTGTTATTTTCATACCAAGGATTTACTTTGCAGCACCCAAATCCTTCATTGCAAATGATTTTTCTAGTTTTTTTAGCTCATTTATATCATGCATGTTAGACTCTGAAACAAGCATATCATCTGCATATAATAACAAGATAATATAGCTACCATTATCTAATCTTTTAAAATAAATATAGTGGTCAAAATGACATCTACTATAACCTTGTTCTATTATAAACATGTCAAATTTCAAATACCACTAACTTGGAGCTTTATGTAGGCCATACAAACTCTTATTCTACTTGCACACCATTTTCTTCTTACCTTTGACTTTGTATCCCTATGGCTACTCCATATATATTTCCTCCTTCAAGTGACCATGAAGGAAGGTAGTCTTCACATCTAAATTTTCAAGGTGCAAATATTTTACTATTACCAAACTTAAAATAGTTCTTATAGAAGTCATTTTAACAACTGGATAAAATATTTCATCAAAATCTATACCTTTTTTTTTTGTAAACCCCTTTACAATAAGTCTATCCTTGTACCTTTTTTTCCTCTATCTTCTTCCTTCAGTGTATAAACCCATTTATTTTGCAATGATCTTTTACCTATAGGTAACTCAACCAAATCCCAAGTTTGGTTATGTACCAAGGAGTCCATCTCCTCTTTCATGCCTTGCTCCCACTTCTTTCTAGTTTCTACTAGCATTGATTCTTCATAGATTTTTGGCTCACCACCATTAGTCAATAATAAATAATAAAGTAAAGGAGAGTATCATTTAGGGAGTATACTTACTCTAGTATATCTCTAACTACACTTTTAGGAGTTTGAGTTACTTGTTATTATTGTAGTTATTGCACATTATAATTTTCTAGCACTTTTAGAATTTCATTTCTAGTGATTTCATCAAGTACTACATATTTTATATTTGGCTTTTTTTGTTTCTTTCCTTGAAATTAATCTTTGTACATGACCTCATCAAAGATCACATCTCTACTCCTAATGATTTTAGGATTTTCAAAATCCCATAAATGGTAACCAAAATCATTAACTCCATATCTAATAAAAATACATTTCTTGTATTTTGCTTCAAGTTTGGTTATATTTTATTTATTAATATGGATAAATGCTTCAAAATTGAAAGTATTTAAAAAGGAATAGTTTACCTTTTTACATGTTCATGCTTCTTTTGGAATGCCACCATCCAAATGACTTGAAGGTCCTCTATTTATTAAGTAAATAGTAGTGTTTATAGCATCTACCCAAAATTGTAAGGGTAACCCTAGATGCAATCTCATGCTTCTTGCAAGCTCCATGATTATCCTATTCATCCTTTTTGACACCCCATTTTATTATGGTGTTCTTGGACCCATCATATCTCTATGAATCCCATGGGATGAATAATAATTATCAAACTCCTTATTTTATTATTCACCTCTATTATCTAATCTGACACACTTCAACTTATTTCCTATCTTAGTTTGAACTAAAGCTTCCCATTTCTTAAAAGTCTCAGAAACATTAGATTTTTTTTGTATGCAAAAAACCCAACTTTTTATATTTGTATCATCAATAAATGTAACATAATAAGAAGATCCACCAAGGGATGATACATGAGCTAGTCCCTATACATCTATATACACAAGATCTAACTTTTAATCCTTCTTTGTCTTCCCAACTTTGATAAATATGGATCTCTTTTATTTTCCATACACACAGTGCTCACAAAAATCCAAATCCACCTTTTTCAAATTTGGAAACAAATTCTTTGAGTGGATAACTTGTATCCCCTTCTCACTGATGTGCCCAAGTCTATAGTTCCATAATTTTATATCCACTTATGTAGAAGCTAAAGCAATAGAAGAGTCAACATTATAAGTAGATAAATATAATGTGACTACCTTCTCTCCTTTTACTATTACCAATGATCTTTTAGTGACCTTCCAAAAAAAATTTGAAAATGTAACTATGCAAACCTTACTTCTCAACTATCCTACTGAAATTAGATTTCTTCTAACTCAGGAACATGCCTCACCTCTTTCAACAACCATTTGTTTCCATTCTATAATTTTATCTTTATCTTACCATTTCCAAAAAAATTATAGGGTTCACCATCACCCAAATAAACCTATCCAAGATCACCTTGATTGTTATGGTGTGTAGCATGAAATGAATCCCCTAAATCCAACACCTAAAAATCATTAATATTATCTAAAAAAAAGGATTAATGCATATTATAACACATCACCTTCTATATTTGCTTCTTGATTTTTATCTTGTTATCCATCTCCTTATTTTCCTTCTTGAAACCAACAATATTTTTTTAGGTGTCCTTTCTTCCTATAAATATAGCACAATATTGTTCCTCTAGATGTGGATCTACCCTTTTTAGACTTCCCATGATTCGTCAACCACTTTCCTCTATCTTTTTATCTTCCCCTATTTTTTATAGTCAAAATATTACCTGATGTCTCACCTATGCATTTTCATCACATTTCCTTGCTAAGAATAACACCAATAACATCATCAAACTCTAAAGTGTTTAAACTAGAGATAAAATTACTCACAACCATGACTAAGCCATTCTAGCTTTCTAGCAATAAGCATAGAAGCAAAAGAGCCCTAACCTCATCATCAAAGTTTAATCCTACAAAGCTTAATTGATTTGTGACCATGTTAAATTCATTTAAATGATCAAAAATAAACCCACCTTCTGACATCTTTATATTAAATAAATTCTTCATAATAAATACCTTATTAGAGGTTGAGGGTTTTTCATGCACTCTATCCAATGTCTTTATCACATCCATTTTTGTCTTTTTTTTTGAAATATTAAAGGCCATCAATGTTGTTAGGCATAGTTGTATTGTTCATAGTGCCTTTTTATCAAGAACCTCCCATTCTTCATCCTTCATAGTTGTTGACTTCTTTACTATTCTACCCAATGGTAGGAAAATCTCCTTATAATATAGATAGTCCTCCATTTACATCTTTCATAGCTGGTAGTTTTGGCCATTGAACTTCTCAACCTTAAACTTGCCTTCTTTTGCCATTGCTCCCACTCAAACTAGGAACCCTCTTTTCTTGTGAGTTTATCTACCAAATAAACCTTTGGCTCTGATACCAGTTGTTAATAATATAGAATGTAGAGCAATATTAATGAAATAAAGATAGAAATTAAATATAGAAAACACAACACAAGAGAAACATATATTTAACATGGTTCACACAAAACGAGTTATGTCCACATAGATTCATCCAATTCATCTCTTATTCAGTCCAATAAATGAAGGGATAAACCTGTAATACATCCACTATAATATCCTCTTTAGTCACACATAGTGTGTTGATGTGATTACAATGCCCTCATATTAAAGGAGGGTTACATATTAGGTAAAAAATGCACCAACATAATTTCTACCATTAGATATTTTACTTAATAGTGAATGGTCTAGATTTACTATAAAATTAAAATATTTTACAATGTATTTTTCACCCCATAAACTCCCATGGTGAGCTTAGTAGGAGCATTTCCCCTCCACACACACCCTGTCAGGAACTAGGCATTATAATAAGATCAAGCTCCATTATCCAACAATAAACATTACACATTTCCTCATTTGACATATTAGATCATGTCAATAAATCCAACATTTAGATGTCTCAAGCAGAATATTTAATATCAAATCTAAATTAGTTGAATTGGTTGTACAATTTCATTAAAGGAGGATTAGGTAATACAAATAAATCCAACTTCAAAGGGGTCATAGATACACCTATAAGTGTTAAACCTTAGAATTTTACCTTCTCTACATCTACTTCTTTGGTAAAGTAAGATCCATTCTATATATCCATTTTCTTAAAGGGTTACTAGCTGAGTAATTACATTATTAAATATGGGAGATTCAAACAATGTCATATCATCCAAGGTTACTCATACTCTAGGTCTTACATGTACTAAAACTTTTGATTGATGTTTTTTCATGGATATAAAACAAGTTCCATTAGTTGGCCAGATCAAGGATGTGCAAGTTACTCTAGCTTCTTTCCCACAAAAAAGTATCAAAATAATGATTTTAGTGGCAGACGTTCTAGCTACATTTAGTATGTTGTTAGGAAGGGTTTTTTTTTCAAATATTTGGGTAGTAAAATCTATATGGACTTATTTCATGCTACTTTTTCAGTCAATGGTACCAAGCATGAGTTGAAACTCAAAGATAAGGTTAAAATTTTGGTAAGTAGAAAAGAAGATCCAAGGGTTGATATTCTTTATGAAGATACAAGTTTTTGTAATTACATAATGATGTTATAAGTAGAAATAAACATTCCTAAATTAGTGGAGATAATTTAGCTTCTTGAATTTTATGGGAGCTATTCATATTTTGGTGTTGGATCAGGGTTTATTCCTATTTTTCCAAAAAAGGAAATTTTTAGTTTTCCTTCAAGTTGTAATTTAAATATACTAATAACATTGCATAATATGAGGCCCTACTCCATAGATTGTATATAATTAAAGAAATGGGAATCTATAACTTGAAGGTACAAGGGGATGAAAAGTTTATCATGAGATAGGTCATGAGTTAGTATCAAGTTAAAAATGATTACCTAAGACATTACTAAAACCTAATGTGTGATTGTATTAAGGTTTTCAATTTTTTTCCATTGTGTCCATGGCAAGAGTGGATAATTTTAAGGTTGATACACTCATTGTTTAGCATCTCTTATGATTCCTCTACCTAAATTGAATAGGAAAAGTATAGCATTGAAATTGTGACTAGACCTAGTATCCCTGATAATGTTGAGCATTGGCAAGTTTTCAATAATGATGAATAGATAATCATTTTCTTCAAAAAAGTGGATAATTTCATAAACTTATTTTTTAAATGTAATACTTCTTCCTATAAGTAATATTTTACATAAGAATATCAAAATTGGTATGGTGATATCTCTTCAACAAAAGCTACTAAGTGATTAAATGAACAGGAGACTAATGAATCCAAAAATGTGATCTGACTTAAAGTTAATAAAATATCCAAAGGTTTAATGTCTTTGGAATACCTATTTGATAAACATGATAGGAATGTTAAAGAGATAAATTAGAATCAATCTTTAGATTCTATTGAATATGAACATGTGAACATTGACACATCTAAAGATATAAGGTATGTCAATATAAGGAAATGTTGTTTGAAGAAGAAAGGGATAAGTTCATTAATATCTTCAAGATATACAAGGATTTGTTCACTTGGAGCTATGATGATTAAAGCCTTTCTCAGCCAAAAAAAATGAAACATAACATCCCTTTTAAACCAAATGCAGTGCCTCATCACCAAAAATAAAGAAATTATAACCCAAAGATTATTTCCATCATTCATGTAGAAATAAAAAAGATGCTTGATGTGTAGAGTATTTGTCTGATTCACCATTCCACTTGGGTTGCCAAAATTGTTCTAGTTTTTTAAAAAATGGTGAAATTTACATCTATGTGGATTTTAAAAATATGAATCAATCTTCCCTGAAGGACAATTATGATTTACCTATCATGGATTTAATTTTTTAGTTATCACAAGATCTAAGATGCTTTCTATGGTTGATGGGTTTTTAGGATATAACCAGATTGAAGTTTTGGTTCATGATCAACATAAAATGACATTCACCACACCTTGGGGAACATTTACATATGAGAGAATACTTTTTGACCTTATCAATGTAGGAGAAACCTTTCATATGGATATGGATCTAGCATTTTATGATTTGATAAACAAATTCATAATTGTTTATTTGGATGATCTCACCATCTTCTCCAAGAATAGAGAAGATCACTATGATCATTTTGTTATTTTTTTATAGGTGAAAATCCCATGGCATTTCACTAAATCCCAAGAAATATGTGTTTGGAATAACCAAGGGCAAGCTATTTAGTAACATTGTGTCAAAATAAGGAATGAAGATTGATCTAGAGAGAGTTCAGGTGGTTCAAAATATTTCTCTACCTACCATCAAACAATGTATCAAGCACTTCTTTGGTAAAGTGAACTATTTGAGGAGATTTGTACCCTACTTCACCAAACTTACCAAGAATTACCACTAGTATGATGAGAGGTAAGGTTAAATTCAAATGGAATAGGGAGGGGAAACAATATTTTGAGGAGATTAAAACTTATATCTCTAGAGCACCCACTTTGGTCTTTCCCAACTTTAATAATGAGTTCATTATTTATTGTTATGTGTCTAAGCATACCTTGTCAAGAATATTAGTACAAAAGAAAGATGAAGTTTTTGAATCACCCTTAGCCTTCATGAATTTTGGTTTTAAGGATAGTTAATTCAAAAAATAACCAATTGAGAATCATACATATGTAGTAGTAAAGGTAGTAAAGTAATTTAGATATTATATATTGAATTTGCATATTATCGTCATGGTGTTAGACATAATTATCAAGTCCATTCTAAACTAGTAATAGTTTGATTCAAAGTGATAAGCATGGATGGAAAAGGTTAAGGAGTTCAACTTAGACATTAAACCTACTAATCTCGTTAGGGGTTGTGGTTTGTGTCAATTAATTGTTGAAAATAATATTGATGATAATGTAGAAGAAGATTCATTAGAAGAGGTAGACAAGATCTTTTTTGTTAGCACTATGGATGAGAGGTATTCAAATATATCTCAATTCCTTACTTATGGGGAGTTTCCCAAAGGTTTAAATACTAAGGATAAAAGAATAATAAAATTTAGGATTGAAAAATATGTCATATGAGATAATGATCTTTTCAAGGGAGGTATTGGTGGCATGTTCTTGAGGTGCATTGATAAGGAACAATAGAATAGGTTATTAGAATCCTTTCACATCAAATCATGTAGTGTTCATTTTTTGTCACCGATCATAGCACACAAGATCCTCATAGCCAATTATCATCAGCTCACCCTTTTCAAATATGATCAATAATGCATATTTAACTATGAAGCCTATTAATAAGTTATAGGAAGACTAAAGTTAGCAGTTCTTCCTTTGAAATCAGTAGTAATTGAGGAACCTTTCCAATATTGGGGTCTTAATTTCATAGGTGTGTTAAATCCTAATTCTATAATTGATTACACCCATGTCCTTATCATGATAGATTATTTCACTAAGTGGGTTGAGGGCATTTTGGTTAAGTAAATAACTTCTGAAGTAGTGTACAAATTCATTAAAGAGAATATCTTGGTTAGGTATGGAGTTCCTCATAATATAGTGATTGACAATGCCTCAAATTTTTCTTCTTCTAAACTCATTGATTTATTATATGGATATGATATTTCCTTATCCCATTATTTAGAGTACTACCTCCAGGGTAATCATTAGGAATAATCAAGCAACAAGAATTTAGTCATGATAATTTATAAGATAGAGAGTGAGAACTAATGAAATTGGCATTATAAGTTGTATAACATGCTTTGGGTTGATCACATAAATAAAAATAGATCCCTTGGTATGTCACCTTTTCAACTCATGTATGGTATTGATTCCACCATGCCTATCTCACAATGTCCACACTTCATTTGTCTAAAATGGTTGAAGACCAAAACTTCAGATGTTATTTAGAGAAGAGGATACTTGAATAAATTTGAAGAATAAAAGGTTGTAGTAGTTGATAATATTAATGAACCTATAAAAATGTGAAGGACATCTTTGACAATAAATCCAAATATAGAGATGTTTAGGGAAATGACCTTGTCCTCTTGTGGGATAAATGGAATGATCCTAAGGTTAGTCATGGCAAGTTTAATTCTATATGGAATGGTCCTTTTAATATTCATCACTTTTATAATGATAATACATATTACCTAGATTATTTAAATGGTACACACCTCTTGCTTCCTTACAATAGGTAATATATAAAGCTTTTTAATTAGTAGAGATTAGTTTTAAATAGTCATAAGCTAGTCTTAAGATTTTAGTAATGTTTGCTTTCCTGATCTTTATTTTTTATTTTTGCTTTAGTGTTTTTTTATTTTATTTCTTTATTTCCATTATTTTTCTTGTAAATGTTTTCTCAGAGAGTCCCCATAGACCAATGGAAATACAAACTAGTCGTCTAAACACTGAGATTCTAGAGTCCATCCTTGCATTCATCAAATGTAGGTCCCAAGTCAAATTCAATTATTGTCCCCAAATTTCATCAACTTATGAAATTTGGAGTACCCAATTCAAATTTTATTTAAGATCAAGTTAAATGAATAAAATTTTAAAAAAGGGTGATGTTTTAGGTATTAGTCATTTTTTATGAATCTTGGAGTTGATATTAAAATACTACAATACAATCATTAGAACCCAATAGCTACAATACAGTCATTAAAACTTGATGGTTGTAGTGTAATTGTCAAAACCTAACAAATGGACTACAATGCCAAACCTTGATGGTTATAGTGCAGTCATTAGAACTGGATGGTTGTAATGGCATTCTTCCACCTTGATTTAGACCTCACTAATGAGGGTAGAGACCTATGCACATGGGGTTCTCCTTGACCCCTCACTATTTTATTTCTTCACCTTTATTCATTTTTACCTTTAAAACTTGATTTTTGGAGCTTTGCATCTATATTTACTCATAACTTAGGGGTTTTTTATCATTCCTTAACATTTGGAGGTTTATCTTCTTAGTACTTTTCCCAATTTCTTCACCATAGGTGCACTTAGGGTTTGAAGCTATTTTAGAAGGTTTTTATTGTAAGTTGGTCATTTTATTTCATTAGTTGATTTTACCTTTGTTTGTTTTGTCTTTTATAATCTCAAAAATCATTAAATTTTTCCCTTTTCCCACATCAAAGTTATCCAATTTCACTATATCTCTTAAACCCTAATTTTAGAGTTTTCCCCCTTCTTTGCATTAGAGTTATCTAATTTCATTGCAACCCTCAAACCACAATGCTATAATTATTTGACTAAACTATAGCCCTCAAACCTTAATACCATAGTTATCAAACTACATTGAATTTTCCTACTTTTGCCTCTCCTTTGCTTGTTCCCATTCATTATTCATTTCTAAGCTCCTTATTCTCTCATACCCATCACGAGTAGTAGATTTCTATAATGTCTAAGAAGAAAGGAGAAAAATAAAAAATAGGTGAAATGAATTATTTACTGTAAGGATGTATTCATCCACCAAACATTGATTCTAATATAGACATGGTCATGAAAATTTAATTGAGTCACATAGATATGGTTAAATTTTTGAATAGAGTGAATGCACCATTTAAGAATGACTAGACAAAAATTATTTATGATAGTATATTACCTTAGGATATCACTTTTCGAGTATCTGTTTAGTGTCTATAATTGGTCATGACATTGGATAATCACTACGATAGAGGAAATAGATAAGTTAAAAACCCCCAAAGAGAAATTATTTTACAACTTAGCATTGATGATATTTAATAAATTTTTAGGATCACATATCATGAGGCCTTTAAGTAGATTACCCCAAATTTAGCACAAGAGTTTCATGATAAGAATAGAGATGACTATGTTAGTTCTCTGAATAAGCATTGGCCTATTAAGCCTAAACCTTCCTTAGCTAGAGTTCCTAAGGTAATTACTCATTTTAAAGTTATAAATTGGTGATATTATCACTCTCCTTAATATAATGGTATGAAATCCTATAGTGAAGGCTTACCAAGAATGGATATTCTAATACATCCAAATAATGCATGATAATAAGCAATATGTTAATTGGGATGAATTTATAAGTGATTCAACTCACAAGTAGTTGTGTGAGGTGATAATCACCCATAAGTTATATATGATATCCTACTTCATTTATGAAATCACACTGAGGATGTTCTATGGTGGGTTGACTACCATTGGCCAAATGTATACATCATATGTCTATGAATATTATCCACAACTAAAAATAAGGGAAAACACTAAACATTCTTGTAGATTTAATGATCCATTCCTTCATTTTTTCATTCATATGTTTGAAATGGATCCCTATAATATGCATTTATCTATTGTTGTTACTTCATAAATATTGAGATTGGGTGGGTGGTACATATAGTTTCCTATATTTTCTTACATTAGGGTTTGTGGATGTAAGATGACTCTATATATGCTTCTAAAGTTAATTAATGACAAATAGACACTCATATAATTAGTGTAACAACTAATAGAGACTAAAAAAAATTGGTCACAAAGTATAAGTATGTTAGGTTCCACTTCCCAATGACTATCAATAGGTACACTTAAACTAAATTACATAAGGCTAAATATATTATGTCAGATATGGCACAAGTTACTCTTCATCCATTTCATAGTCATCCTTCCTTTGATGCAAGGGGAATGGTAGAGGACATCAAGAGAACTACATTCAAACATGTTCTCTTTTATGAATATTTTTAGAAGGATTACGATGATCAAAGATAAGTTAATCTTCTTGATTACTCTCACTTCAAACTTGAACATGTACTCAAGTTCAACTTAGTTTACATTCCTAAGGACATAGATATATAAGCTAATGAACAGGTCATAAATCCCTCCTATTTCAATAAGAATATCAAGGCAAATTTGTTTCCTAGGGTTGAGTGGAGTAATCTCAAATCAATATCCTTGGAGGATCAGACCCAAGGATTTTTTTGTGAGACTCTTGCATGGCTCTAGAGTAAAGGGGTGGATGTACAAGATGTTGAACTTTCCTTACCCCTAAAATTTTTAGATATACTATCTCTTGATTTTTTACAACAAAAGGGAAAAGTCCCAACCATGTCTTTTAGTGTCATGATTGACTTGGTAATAACTAAGGAGGAGATAAAGGCAAAATAACCTTCACCTCAATTTGAAATGATGAACTTGAAGTTCAAGATCAATAAGTTTACTAGTGGAAAAGGTTTTCTTAGGATATCAACCATGTTAACTAAAACATCTAAAAAAGTAGCATTCATAGGGATTAATCAAGAATATAACCTTACAATTTGTGACAGTAGATACTCCCTTCTTAGCTCCTAATCCTTCTTCCTTAATAGTGGTAAATCTTCCTCATATTTAACTACAATATTTTCCTTCTCAATCTATATCTAAGGAAGGCATAAAATCTCTCATATTAGAAGGATAATATCATCCAAAGATAAAGGAATCTCTTCTTAAAGTGTTAGATCTTCTACCTATCATCCCAAAGAAAGAATCAAATACATAGAAAGTAGTGGAGGAAAAGGTTATATCCTCACCTCAAATGGGAATAGAGATGGGATTTATGATGGATAAGGCTCTATAAATTCTAGATCATGCATAAATAGTACCTTCATCTTTGAAAAAGTTTGATGATATAAGATTACCTCAATATTTGAATGAAGTGTTTAAAAATATAAAAAAATATAATTTTACCATAGAAGATTGACTTCAATGCTCTCACTACGTTAACTCCTCAAGCATTAAATAAACCTAAGAAAGTTTCTCATATAGTCAGAAATGAATAAGGGGAGAGGTATGTCAAGGTTTTTTTTCATCCAAAAAATTCTAAAGATGAATTCATGTCTATGGATTATAAAGTTTCAAAAATACACTTGGTTAGGGCTACTCATGAGGGTTTGAAGGAATATGTTCAAACAGCTATCAGCTCTTTGATCAAGAATTTTGATCAAGATAAGGAAATAAATGATCAACTAAAGGAAAATGTAGAGTATCTTACATCATTGGTCCCTAATTTGATCAACCTAATTCATCCTCAAATCCATGAATATACCTCAAATTATAGAACTTTAATAACCACTAAAAAATAGGAAATATGGGGAGAGCCACTAGAGAGTGGTCAGAAAAGCTTCTTAATAGGAAAATAAGAAAATAGAATTGGTTGTTGAAGTTTATAATTTAATTGATGAATAAATATAATATGTTTAAAATAATGAGGATGTTTACAAAAAATATCTCAATAAGATAAAACATTGGTTTCCTAGGTTTGAAGCCATTGCCATAATAGATGAGGATAGTTTACTCAGTAAAGGGGTATGTATTGACTAAAGAAGATCAAGCAGATCAAGTGAAAAAATGGAGATTAACAAAATTTAGAATCAAGACAATAAAATAATCCCTACACAAATTCAAGTATTCCAAAGTATTAGCAACTAATCATTCATTCGATATCTAGGAATTTATTAAGAATCTTTCATGTTTGATCCTCAGAGAGGGAGAAAAAATGGTCCCTATTGAAGGTATACAAGAGGAATTCAAATAATTGATCTGGTGGGAAACTAATTCATCTTTTACATTTAGTTTAAAATCAATATATAATTTCATGCATTATTAGAATTATTTTGATATATTAAATAAATATATGAAAGCATTCAAAATAATTCCTCAATAGATGATAAAACTACAAGCAGAGACTAAAATTCCATATCAACATTCTAAAGTCCCAAATCATGAGAAGGTTGAGAGGATATTTAAAAGGTTTGAAGAATATTAAAATAAACTTCAAAAATCAATGAATTAAGTCTTCATAATTGAGGATGTGGAATAAAAAGAGAAAGCACCAAATGAAACAACCTGATTTGTAGCTCACATGTGCATTTTGGCATGATCCTCTTTGCAGGTTGAAGGTTACATTTTGGTTCAAAGGATTTTGAAATTTTGCATATGGTTTGAACAAGTCAATGTGCACCTTAAAATTTTCAACCATTTTTATTTTTATAATTTTTTCCAAAGTCTTAGGAGTTGAATTTCTTATAAATAGCAGGTTTGCATGTCTCTTTAGAGGTTGTCAATTTTTGTAATACTTTTACAAGGAAATAACCTTTGAAAGGAAGCAATGGTTGAAATAACTCTATGTTTTTTATAATCAATAAAAACTAAGTTGTCATATGACTTTGTACTTTCTTTTGGTTATGAATGAATGCTCTTATGTTTATGTGTTCTTATTATTTATCTCTTTACTCTCTTTGTGATAAAAGGTCTTAATTAACAATAGATTTATTTTTAGTTACTGAATGTGATATTTGGGTGAAATTTTCCTTTGTTCACCTATTCACATTCTTTTTTCTTCTTCTAAGTAAAGATATTTATATTTTATCTATCATGTTTCTTTTCTCATACATGCCAAACCCCCCTCCCCCTAAAGGAATTTAGTATGTATATTTTTAAATATGTCAAGTTTTTGTTTTTGTTTTATTTTGAATAAAGGTAGATTCCCCTAAAAATAGAAGAGGGACTATATCCCATCATATTGTTGACTATGGCATACCTGTTAGAGTGTTAAACACTTTTTACAACCAACGGTATGTACTCTAGATGACTAGGCATGTGATGATATACCATGTATCTCTATGATTTTGATAAAATGCAATGGATAATGATTATATATGGGGGAATAAAATATATTCAAATGATGTGGTGTTTTTTTTAGCACATCTATGAAATTATGAATACGCTAATAATTGTTTTGCATGTTATGACCCAATTGTTTTATTAACACAACATATGACTCTCAATTCTTAGTAAGGCATGAAAAGGGGAGTAGGATATATGTGAGATGATAAAAATGAAAAGTATAAATAAAAATACACATGGAAAAGGAAGGTGACCTAATTATTATGAGCAGAGGGGGAAATGCACTTCTTACTAGACTTATTAAATATTGATTTTACTAACTTTACCTAGAGATGACTATCCCTGATAGAATTAGTAAATGGGAAAATGTTACCCTTTTTTAGCATAGACATATAAACAGTATTTCTAAATAAATTTATAGTTGGACACTTTTTTCTTTGACATTGCTTATGTATTTGGCTTTTAATTTTATTTGTGAACCCTTACACTTAATCTCATGTGACTAGGAAGACACATGGGATCATTACCAAAGGCTATATGTAGGTGAGTAAGGGCACCTATCTCTAATGCTAACCCCATGTAACCAATAACATGTGAGGGATAAACATTGAATTCTAGCATGGGAAAGTGATGGGAGGTTCCCTTTTTTTGTATTTGTATTTGCATAAGCTTTTTGATGAGTGCCTTTCAATTTACAAGGACTTTACCCCCAAGTATTGGCCCCATGCAACTAGTAATATGCAAGGGATCATCACTGAAGACAAATATAGGTGAGTAAAGTTACCTATTTATGAGAATGCTAATGTTTTTATTTAAAGGGCACCGTAAGAGGAGACTCTATCATGGACAAGCTTCTAGACTAAACTATAGCCTATCATTTTATAAGTTGTGTAAGAAAACATAAGGAAAATGGGTGTAACTGTTTTATATGGGATAATAGGGTAATGTGAGAATGGAATGATATGATATTATACATTTTTAAATTTTCATGTTATGCAAATTAAGAACCAAATAATCACCAAACATGACATATGATATGCAAGACAAAATACAAATGGAAAATGTTGTGTAATGAGGGAAACACAACATGAAATAACTAGATATTTAAATGTTTAAGGTGAAAAGAGTTGAGATCCTTCCCTTCTAAAGTTCATAACTGATCATCTTCATTATTGAACTATTTGGTCACTAGGTGAGGGCCTAACCAATCAGGTTTAAACTTTCAACCTTATCATTTCTTTCTATCAATTCAACTATTGATTCTAAGGACAAGGTATCCTACATGTATAGTGTAGACATTATATTCTACTAATTATTGTGATAAAATTTCAAATTAGAATGATATTTATAATAATGTATAATCTAGACCAAAATCACTAAAACACTCTAAATTTTTCAAACTCATCACGTATAGGTGTTAATTTATGCTCATGTATCCCTGAATGGGGCAATCCATTTTATGTGATTATTATATTTTATTAAATCATTTCAATTCAAATTATGACCATGAAAAATTACATCTTAAACCAGTAGAATCTTCTAATTTAGTCACACATATCATGTGCATGTGTCAATTCACATTTATAATACCCTAATTGGGGTATTATCCTGTATGCAACTAACATCTTCTAAATATATTGTAGTTAAATTAAGACTCACTAAAATAACATTTTTGACCAGGTTGATTAAATGTGCAATAAATTTCCAAAGAATTGTAAAAACTAACTAAATTCACTTAATCAAATCAAATCCAAATTAAGAGCTTAAGTGGAAATTCCATGAAAGTTGTTGAATATCTATTTACTAGAAATTTATTATTCAATCCTACATCATCCCATGACATAATCATAGTTTTATCATCCATAAGCCATTAATGGGATAAATATCATAATTAAGCTCTCCCATGCTTCATAAATGCCCCATTATTCTAAATATTAATGACATTATTTATTGCTTATCTCTCTAAGATTGAATCAGTTCATGGCCACACATCTTGATATCAAGATGGATGATCATGGTTCATCCTAAACATTTCAAAAAAGCTATAAATAAGTGAGCCAAGACTCAATCCTTTAAGCTTGAATTGTGTAAACTTATTATGCAAAAATACTTTAAAATAAGCTTTAATTGAGTAATGTTATTATGCAAGGATATTTCTAGATAATGCTTTACTCATTTACCCAATTAGACTAAATTGAAGAACCAAATCCATTAGTGAACTAAGAGATGATAGAGACTCATACTACACCTCATTGAAGACTTGGAGCACCAAATCTAGGTAAAAACATGTTTATTGACCATTTTTTAAGGAGGGACACTACTTGAAAGGTATTTATTTTCTTACTTTCATAATTAGCTTTTTGAATCCATTAGCACTACCCCTTGAGAGAGTAGGATTAAAACATTAGTTTTTTAAGCTTATTTTGAGATTTCTTGACTAATGCATTAGTGAACTTTTTTTTTAATCCTATTCTACATTATGGCATGTCTAATTAGACCACACATCTCACACATCATTTTATCCCTTCTAATTTATCACTCAAATCCTCTTTTAAGGTTGTTTTTCTCCTTTTTCTCTAATTTTCATATTTTATTAATTCTAGATGAAATTATGAAATCAACTTTTAATTGGAAAATTCATCTTGAACATCAGTGAGAATTCCCTATGGAATGGTGAGATAGCCCTGTCCAAATCTAAGATCACCCATAAAAATGATGAAATTAACTTTTGTGTTTTTTTGTCTCTATCTATATGTTTTTATAGAATGGTGAAATTGACCTGAAGATTGATAGGTCTGACTTATGGAATGGTGGGGTCACTTAAGATTAATGAGATAATCCTAGACCAAACCTACATGTAACTGTTATGTTTTTCATTTTTATCATTTTTGCAAGTTCACCCTATTTATCGACAAGATCACCTTGTTAATTAGCAATATCATCCTGCTAATTAGTGGGATCATTAGATAATGTGTTTGCTTTTCTATCTAATAGTAGAATCATCTTGTTGAATGGTCGTATTGCTCTGTAGAATAATGAGTTCACTCTATAAAATGTCAAGAATTCCCTATGTTAAATTTCAAAGAGTTAAAATAACAAAGTTCAAAGTTTATTTTTATATCATACACCCCTTTACTAGACTTATAACTCTTTATTTTACATAATTAAGACACTTAGTTTATATTTTACAAAAAACAAAGGAAAATTTCACTTCATATTCCATTTGGTGTTCTTAAATGAATATTAAATTTTAGATAAGTTCTCTTAGGAGTTTTTGTTTTTTTATTGTTATCTATTGCGTGTTTGTTTTATAAACCAAGTATAGCATTTATGTTCTCCCCCATCCCCTTTAGGGAACTTGGGTGATCCAAAAATGCTTCACTTATTTTTTTTTCACATAGTCCAACCATGGAATAAATGTTGCAAAGGTACTTCCCAAAATCTGAGTGATTTGGGTGATCCCAAAATGACCCTAAAGTCCTATAATTTTTATTTATTACATCTTGGCTTGTGGACAAGAGTTCATAGCCTCCCCACAAGTTCTCTAGGGAAGAGTTGACCTAGAAATTCATCTCTATCATAATTTCAACCCCACTCCATGGTGGGGTATACAAATTGAGTTTGACTTGTTGAGACACTTATTTAAGTGGTTAAATAATATTCATTAGTAAAATCTATCTTAGAACAAATGTTTAACCTAGACATCACACTACACTAAACAATTGATGGATGTAGTGGTTGTAAAATGGGTAAGACCTTTTTACAATAATTTGGTTAACTCAAATCCAAATAACATGTTATGCCCTAGTGTTAATCACACATATGGAACCATTTAGATCATGTGATACTTATAACTTTTAGATAAACCCCATTTGTCATGAAGTACTATTGGTGTAGGGTGAGTAGCTTGAAGTTCCATATCACCGTACAATCTCTTGAGAGAAGAGGGGGTCTAAAAACCCTTCTTTTTATGTGCATCTAAATTTATTAAATTTATAAGTTATTTCCTCTCAATAAGGATTATATCAATGGAATCCAAGAGTTTGAATCTACCTTATTAGTTTCTAAGATAAGAAGTATAGTTTGGTATTTTTCTTGTTCTTATTTACTTATGTTACCTTTTGAGTCCAAAAACTATTTATGTGAACCAAAATGCATCAAAAACCAAACACTTATTATACACCATTTTTTTTAACAAAGAGGTGTTACGTTGGTTAAATTCAAAAATGTGTTTATCTTTATTCAAAATTCAATCAAATCATTTGTGTTTGTGTTTCCAAAATAACATCATTACATTGTTCATTTTATTCTAGACTATTTACCACTTACAAAATTTAAATTCCTTTTAATCCAAATTCAAAATTTTACCTTTCCAAGTTCTAAATCCAAAACGTTGTTGGTCTAAATGAAATTCTTGCCTATAATATGAGCTTAGATAGTTCACCTTTTGTGCTTAGTTTGAGTAACTTTGGGGAAATTTTCTATTTGGTTTGAAGGTCATTTATCTAGACACTTACCTATTATATTCTTATTTTAAACATAGGCCATCTTGAATTCACTCACTCTCTAAGTTCTTGGACCATTCAAACTTAGGTATGTCATTGTGATACCCATTTATTTTGGGTCTTATACTTAGGATTTATTATGTTAGTTCACATCCTATGTTTATTTGTTTGCATCTTAAGCTTCTTGATTCAAAAATTATTCTTCTAAATTTCTAAACATAACCTACTATAGTTGTAATTAGAATTTTATGGTATTGACATACTTTTAACTTAGATTTATGTGTGCTAACCTCCACCCTAATTTCTAAGATTATTTTACCCTCTTCTAAATTGACAATTTTAACCAACCAAGGTTGATTGATCTCATAACCTTTTTATTCTAATTGTGTGGCATCATGCCATTTCCTTTTTTATTATAGTCTTATTTTACCTTGTATTTGTTTTATTGAAGCATAAAAAAACACCTCTTAAATTTTTTTAAAATCAAAATCCAAACACTTTAAAAACATAGAAACCCATCTTCAAACATGCAAAGGTATACTCATAGTGGTGTCTCTTATGGCCCTAGTTATGAGGAAGATCATTATTATGATGGATAATAAAACCTCATCATGTTTTAAAATATCCCAATGATATTAGGACTTGAACAAAATTATTATGAAAAATAACCTATATATGTAAAAAATAAATCTCTCCTCAAGTTAATTAAATTAGGCACTAGATTGCCACTAAATTTACCAATAGAAAAATTGCACATACTTGTTTGAGTAGAGGAGAAACAACTAGAGAAACCTCTCACTCATGTTACAAAAACCAACATTACTTCCACTAATAATGTAAATGTACAACTTATAGATTCCACCCCAACCAAGTAGTATCTTGCTACCAAGATACAAAAAATTAGTCAACAGTACATAGATTAACTAGTCACAGACCTAACACCTTATTTAGCCATGACTTAAATCAACAATACCACATCTAAAGAGTAATAATAGATGATATAACAAATACAACATGCCTTAGTCGATCCTATGTTTATGGTATACCCTAGAGTTTTTCTTGAATAGAAAAAACCTATAGATTCTTCGTAACATGTTTCACCTGATATGGAACATGATTTTTTTAACCATCAAGAGACTCTTTCCCATTCTCAATAGTAAGGAGTGAAAGAGTCATCAAATATTAGGGATGTATTATAAAACACTTTAGTGAATTCATCTTAACCATAATGCCTTTTAGTGAACCAATAATAGATACCCTAAGACCAGTTGCATTCTTATAGCTCATAGCGATAGATTTTGGGGACTCTATATCAAGCACCTATGAGTCAACAACAAACCTACTCAAATAAAAGAGTAAACCAAAACCAATACTTTGGCAAAATAGTTTATATCCCTAATAAGACCATGTAATGGGTATATTCCTCCCCAAAAAAATTATATTCCACCACCAAATGTACCAAACATGTAGGAGTGGAATTCCATGAAAGAAATAGTCTCAAGGCTTAAGATAGGCAACCAAATTAAGAAATATAGGTTTGACAAGATATGCCCTTATTTTTTTGACTTAAGCATTCTCTAAGTCCTCTTGCCACCTCATTTAGAGGAACCCAAGTTTGATAAGTATAAAGGGAAGGAGGACCCTTGAGAACACATTCAAGACTTTTTTTTACTATGCCAAGAGGTAACCTATAATAGTGTTTATTTCCATATAGTTTGGTTGGACAAGATCTAGATTGGCTCCTCAAATTGCCTATGGGATTGGTGACATATTGGAATGATTTATCAAATAAAGTTTTCAACTACTTCTCTTATAACATTGAGCATGAGTTAATAGTGGTTGACTTATGCAAATCAAAACAAAGAGATGGATAAATATTTGCATCATACTTACAATGATGGAGAGCATTGGTTGGTTTATTTCAATAGAACTTACTAGATAAATAATTAGCTAAGATTTTTGCACAAAACCTACACCCTGAGGTGGCTCATAATTTGTGACTCGTTTGTGCTAACACATTTGAGTATATCATTGACAAAGGTGTACAAACTGAGAAGGCACTTATTACCAAAGGCCTTGTAAAATTTTATTCATGGATTCAAACATCTTATCAAACCCAACCACCTATTCAAACTACTACTATAGAAAAACTTGAGGTTTTTAAAAAAAATAAGAACATGGTGGGAAATAGAGTGATAGAATCTAGACATGTATAAATGGTACAAGATATATCATCTTTAAATGTATAACTATCCCAACCCAATCCATCAACCACTTTACAAAGAGCTCCTCTACATAGAGGGTTCAACAAGTATAAAACATTTAGAAAACTGGGAGAGCTGTTTGAGGTAGTATTCTAAAAGCTAGTGGCATCTAATTTAATTATATGGATTGTACCAAAGTTACTTTCAAAAGACTATCCTAAGCTTGATTAGTATTGGGAAGATGGATTTTGTAATTTTCATCATGTTATAGGCCATGGCATTTAATGATGCATACAATTAAGACATCTTATTAAGGACTTGATTGAAAGTGGTGAAATTGAAGTAAAACAAATGGTGTAGAACACTAATCAGGACATGGGCATCTATAAAGACCCATTTCCCAAATATAATCATTAATAACAAAGGAATAATCAAAAATAAGGTTAGGGCCAATATCAACAAAGACAAGGTCAGAAACCTAATCAGCATATTCATAATTCAAATCATAATACCCAACCTAATAAGTTGGGTTACAATAACATGTCATATAATTATAATAATATTATGGGAAAAGTTTATGAAAATCACATTACCACCATTACAATCAAAACTTGTGAACTATCCAATGCTTTTCAAAGTGTTGGTCCCCTTATTTTAGGGATAACACACTCTTCTCAAGCAACATTGTACTAGGTTCAATTAATTTCATTACACCTTAGTTTTTTTGGGTTGTTATTTATGGACATATACCCCCTTATTCTAATTATAATGACTCCTTGACAAATCAAATTTACACAATCACAACTAAATGCTCGTGAGTCACCCTCCAAGACCCTTTACCTTCTTCTAACACTAAACTAAATCTAAATAATGTGCTTTCTAATCCAAAGCTAAACACTATACAAGTTAAAGCCAAACCCTCTCATTCTTTCATTGAAAATCCATATAGCATTCAAGAATAACTAAGCAAAAACTCTACACAAATTTATAGCCTACATGTATTGTGTACATCAAAATTCCATATAACTATATTGAATGGCTTCCTTCAGCATTCCACTACTCTTAAAGATATCAACCCTGACAAATTTAAGATACTTGTAGGTCATCTATCTCCTAGCTAACAACTTACATTTGATAAGAGAGATATGTCTTCCCTTGGTCCTATCCATAATAACCCTTTTACATTGAAGTCAATATAAAATATCATAAAATCAAGTGAATTCTCATAGACAATGGTTTAGGGATGAACATAGTGTCGTTAAAGTTAATACAATGATTGGGTTATATCACCAAGGATATATAGACTAAAATAATCATGATCAAATCATATGAAAACATTGAAAGATATTATTATATGACTATTTATTTTTCAATCATTATTGTGTTTATATCCCATGATACTATGTGTCATGTCATGGACATTGAATTAACATATAATATACTTCTTGGTCATACTTGGATCCATGAATTACATGTTGTTTCATATACTTTGAATTAGTGTCTAAAGTTCCCCCATGCTAGAATTGAGGTCACCATCTATGTTCACCTTCAACCCTACCAATATTAAAAACATATAAAGGTTGAATAGTATAATTATAACTATTGCCCTGATTCTGAATTCATACCAAATAAGAACAAAGAAATAATTTATGTATCACATCCCAATTTGTATCTAAGCCTAATAACCTATTGATTCATGGTTTTTTATGGTTATTATTTAGTTAATTAATGTTAATTTAATCTTTATTTCATATGTTGATTATGGACAGGTATATTTTATTTAATTTACATGATTGATTAGCTATGGAGTTAGTTATAATTTTACATTTTGTACATCATGATCATGTTTATTAGTTATTACAAAAATATATTATGGATTTTATATATATATATATATATATATATATATATATATATATTTCAGGCTAACTACCATCATTATTGTGAGGTGGATGTAGGATAGATCCATCCCTCAGAATGTGATGGAAGGTGATTATAATTGGATAAGGTGGCATAGATGGAGGCTTTAAGGGATGACAGAGGGAAAGACTAGAAACCCACCACACACCACAAATAGTTAAAATGCTTTGATCATTTTTGATTATGATAGACTTATTATTTAGTCAATGGTATTTTTAATGGCATTATGCTAGTCAATATTATCATTGAAAATATAATGTTCAAGGACTTAGTAGAAGTGGATTGCATGATTATGTTATTTATTCAATAATGTTAATAACCAGTTAAAAAGATCAATCTCATTGCTAATAATGATAGTGATTATTGGGTTTGGTGAAGTTCGTGTGAATGCATATAGCTCAAAGGGATTAATATATTATTAAATAAGAAGGTTTGAGATATTAGGGTTTCTATTGAGTTGACTTGTGTTAATAAATTTTTAAGTATAATAATCATTATGTTTGGGGATTTTTGACATGATGATTATTGGTTCATCTTTTTATAGCCTTCTATGAATTTGATTTCATGCAAATATTCCTTCACCAAGCTCATAATGAGCATAAGGAATCCTAAAATAAATATAGGAATTTATTTGCATGAGATTAACATGTAGAATAATATAATGGGGAGATAGGACACCTGGATAGGACAGTAAATAGGGGTAGAGAAGGAAGAAGGAAAAAGAGAAAGGAAAAAGAAAGAGGTTCAAGGGCAAACAAATTTGGAAGAGTTTTCATTCTAGATACTAGGCTGGTTATGTTGTTCAATTTATATAAATAATATAGATTATTTTAAAGGCTTTTTAATTAGTATCATTATAATGAAATTATATGAAAGGATAAAATTTCATCCCTATAGATGGCTCAGCCATCCATAAAATTGAACTTATAACCTTGACACGCTAGTCTACATGGTTATGAGGTGAGAATCCTTTGTTATAAAATATAAAACAATAATTTTGAAAGAGGTTTGAGGGTAAAAAAATTTGGTAGAGTTTTCATTCCATATACTAGGTTGGTTATGTTGTTTAATTCATAGAAATAATATGGATTATTTTAAAGGGTTTTTTATTAGTTTATGATTTAAAATTTTAGGTTTTGCAAGTGTAATTACCTATGTTAGGTTAAAGGGTTGAAATGTCTAAATCAATTAAATAAATTATAGTATTTAACCTACTAATTTGTTATGACCTTTGACTTATTTTTACTTTTTAATAATATCAATCAATAGGGTTAAATGGAGACTTAGCTAAAAATAGACTGTCATGGATGATCTAGGTTTTGAAACTTGAGATCTGAGCAATTCTAAGTATCACAAGTATTTTTTGGTATTCATATATTCATTAGATAGTAGTGCCCAATTTATAAATTAGTACCATCTATGTGTAGTGTCTAAGATGTGGTGTTAATGTCCACTTTGAGATACTATTCCTATTTTTTGGGAGCACCTTTGCCTATGTCTATGTGTTCTATTCCTCTAATATCAAATCCTATAGTTATGTATTGTACTGGAAAGCTTGGTTTTATGTACAACCCATAGTTCTCTTTATAAGTATGATATGAGAAATATTTGAGTGTGCTAGTAGGATGGACTAGACATACTCAACACCCCATTATGTAGAGAGTTACCTACATACCAATACTCTGAAGAGGGATCAAATCCAATGTATTTATCCCACCTAGTGCTTGATGTATGTACAATTGAATTCTAGAATGAGAGTGGCCTTTGATGCCTTAAATGTTCTTAAGCTTTGGAATGCTTGAAAACTATATTTAGGGTTATTGTAGATGCTAGTATGCATAAATTAGGGCCTAATACAGATAATGTACCTTGATTTTTCATAACTTTGTATTTGGTTTGAATAACTTTTGCATATATTTTCTATCTAGTGAATAGAGGTGGATTAAACTTGTATTTATGGGGTTTTGTTGCTTGTGTGGATAAGAAAATTATTTTAGGCTAACCTTAGGAGGGGCACACATTTGAAAAATTATCTATTGAGAAGAGTTAGGGTTAATCAAAGTAGCACCTAGTTGGGGACACTAGAACCATATGGTTGTAGTATCCCAAATGTGGCACTAATGTCCTTTTAGCATAATTTTGGGAAAGTTGGATTGAGGTTAGAGGTGACAGTTTAAGGATTGTGTCTTTATTAGATGTAAGTGAACAAGGTCTATTGAATGGATAGAAATACAAGTCTAAGGCTCTTATAATAGGTCTATGGAAATCCTAGGGATAGGGTAACTCTAGTGACAATCTTAACATCTAATTACCACTTTTAAGTGATTGTATTTACCCCCCATTTATGCTAGTAATTTATCAAAGTGAAATGACTAGTATAAATGAAAAAAAAATCATATTTAGACTTACCTTGGAAGTGAAGCCTATGTAGCTAAATTTGAATATGTGAATATAGGTATGAATATATGAAACATGATCCAAATCAATCTCCTTTAATGAAACATTAAAAAACTTAGTCCTTACTAATGAGATAATCAAAAGCAAAAGACTATTATAAAATGAAACAACTGCGTAAAGAGAGAGGAAAAGAAAAAATACACATCATTGGGTAAGCAAACCAATGCATGAACTTAATGATAACCTACATGTGTGGAAGTTCATAGTGATAATATCATTGAATAACTTTAACTAAGCTAATGGCTTACTAAATCCTCATATGGGTGACTCAAGAACTCAATCTAGTTTTGACTCCATCATTTCCCACCCCTACTTGGTGGATCCTAATTTCTATGAATAGTTTGGATAAGACTATAGGTGTGTCAAACCCTCTCATGTAGGTGGTTCAAGAACTCAAGTAGGCCATGAATCCATCATTTCCCCTATGTGAAATAGATACATCTATAATTATATTACACAGAGTTCTAAAAGTATCTAATTAAGTAATCTAACTTTGTATTTGGCTCTGTGACCACTCAAGTATATTAGGTACCTCTAGGACACTTGGGAATGCCAACCACTATGGATGGAGTAAGGCATGAATCTATTGATAACATGGAATGTGATAAAAAGTGTATAAAATGTAGAGAATGACATGGAGTTTGTCATTCCATTTGATCAACCTATTTAAAGCTGAATATATAGAAATTATGTGCTGCACACATGCCCCTAATCTGGTATCTAAGTATACTAAATCTAAATCAAGTATGTAATAGCTAAATTTTTGTATTGATCTGAATGTATGAGTGATCATGCCACACATGATGCCCCAAAATATGAGTAACTAGTATGAATCTAAATTGAAATTACTAAATTTGAGCTAAATTTGAACATAACTACCAAAATTTTGACTATATCTATACAAATATATATTTTACTTGGTATGCTTGTCTTAATGATCTAGACTATCTTGAAGTTGGGGCTACTAAATAGTAGCACCCTATAGTGGACATTAGTGCCCTATGGTGATAGTTTCCCAATTTGGGTGTTAATGACTGCCTAGTCTGATCTCTATGTGGTTTGAACTGACTATTGAACCTGTGTTATATTTTGTGTCTACCCTGAGTCAGATCTCTATAATTGGGCATGTGTGCTAAAATGTATCTAAGAAAATAAAAATAGGAGAATTATCTCTATGAAAACCCCTATAAATTCCCCCTCTTTTTAGGTAGTTATGGAATAACTACCTTCTAAATAAGTAATCTATAAATTATGTTAACTAGAGCATGATATTCCAATATAATGTATAAGCATATCATCATAATGTAAATGTATCTAAGCAATAGTAGGAAATGTAAGATGTATGTTATAATCTATCATTATAAATGGGTGTCAAGATATATGTAAGCAATGTATAATAGTAGTAAAATTTGATTAACTACCTATGGGGATGGGGCATGATGTCCATCAAGGATCCCAAGTAGGATAGATAGATGTATGAGGTCCCTAAAGGCATCAAAAACTTATATGTGTGTGTAACAAGAAAATACAAGTGTCATGGTGTAGAATCATGAAAAGAAGTAAATATACAAGCACATGAGGCATGCAAAAAGTAGGCCAAGGGGCCACAATACAAGGGACATGGGCACATATCACTAAATCTAAAAATGAAAACATACAAGGACATGTTTAAATGTCCACATATGAAAACAACAAGTAATTTGGCATAGAGCCATAGGGAATGACGTGTTCAAATGTCTACATATAGAATCATGATAGACCACACACAAGGGACATGGGTATATGTTTAAGGCATAAAAATAAAGAATTGGCATAAAATCCAAGGAATAATGGCATATTCTAATGCCCTCTAAGATGTAAGAAGCATATTAACACAATCAAGTCTAATATAGGAATGAGAAATGGAAGTATGTATAACTATGTAATACAAATATAGTGATATTCAACAAAAAAAATATGAGCAATAAATAGCAATGATCAATATCAAGATAAATTAAATGAATAACTATAATGTATAGTATGCAAAGATAAAACCTAGTTGTAGCAATTGTGTAGTATATGCCTCCAAATGGGTAGATGTAGCTATGTATAAACCTAGATTGGTGTAAATTCCCCTAATGGGTATACGATAGTTGGTTTGGATTAGTGTAGTGGACTGGAGTCCTATCAAGTATCTGTAAGTACTTGATAAGAATAAGTGAATCTTAAACAAATTAATGCATACAATCTTTTAAAAAATTAGATTTTTGAAATATGTGAATGTTTTTGTATGGTGATATGTTATATTATTTTTATGTTTTCTAAGTATAATCTAAGTACAATCATATGAAATTACACTATGTATAAGGAGTGAGAGTGAGAAGGAAGTATGTGCAATGGTAAGAACTATACTAACGTATGAGTCTCATGGGAGACTCACCATCACCGTGACTTGTTTTAAAGAGTGGAAAAGTGATTAGACATGCAATATGAAAGGGAAAGTGTGAGCCTATGATCTAGTATGCCATATAATTTGAACTTGAAGCTACCTAAGTAGTGATGTTATGATGTTATTGCATTGAATGTGATACCCTATGAACTATGGGAGTATTAGGGACCCATTTAGTAGATGTAGAAGTTGTAGGTGATATAGGTGACCTATGTTAAGTACCCCTAAACCCCAATATAACTCATCTCAATGTGAACTATGTAGAGGGAGGTCCTCTAGAATCTATAACATATCATTGATGCAATGGTCTCTCTAGTAATGGTCCTTGAGAGAGAGTATGTGTCTATGTAGACACTTTATAAGTAGACCTAGACTACTCTAAAGACTCTATTAAACACTATGATGTATACATATGAGCTATACTCTCTACTAAAATAGATAAACATGCAATATCTAGTAGTGGAACTATAACTAGTATTGGTAATGGAAGTTTGACTAGAATCTATGATGGAACTACCTATTATATGGGAATAGGATACTCATATGGTACACCCTCAATCTTAACCATCTATTTAATAGGTTATATACTTAAGTCATTGGTATATTATAGATGGGATGGCTCTAAGTTGTTGTAACCATGGCCTGCCCAATAATATGTTGATTACACCCACACTAGGTACTACTAGAAATTGAGTGGCTGTGTACTAGTCCCACCTATAATGTAAGTACTATCTCCCTAATGTATCTTTGAACATGGCCACTAAAACAACTAATAATTATATATAGGGAATATATATCAGTTTACATAGCGCAAGTGTTGTAGGAGTGTCATGGTGCACATGCTTATGATTGACCCCTTCTCAAACATGACACTATGAATAGGATGGTGGTCTATATATTCTCATATGAATAGTACATGTAAATATATGTCATTATCCACAATCTCTTACTTTAAAAATATGATAAGTGTTCTGGGTGGCATTGTAGTGTGATACATGGAAATAATATTATGTAGGAGATGTGTCTCCTTTGTAACTATGTGATAAGAAGCTAACAATGGATGATCTTGGTATCTATAATAAACACCTAATGTGTCCCTTACCTAGTTAGTTGTATGCTTATGAAAAGGATCCAAGAATATCTAAAGTGATTTTACCTCTATTTTTTATTTTGGTTCCTCAATGGGTGTGCCGCATCAATAATGTTTACCTCAATAAGGTTGTGTATCTTTTGCTTTAGGCTAATGCATTTATTTGTGGTATGGCATGGTGCCCTATTATATTCATAGAATGAATTTAAATCATAAATATTTAGAATATTCCATATCTATTAACCTCTTTAATGGAGGGAGAGATATGACATTGCATTCTATTTGTTGTTTTATAACTCATGTTGGTGACTTTAGTAGATTAGTAAGTACTCTAATCTAAGGAGCTAATAAAACCAATCTAGGAAAAGGATCCAAAGTTGCATTGACTGTAATATTTTGAACTATTTTTCTATTTATGGTCTTGACCTTATATGGAGGTTTGTTTTAACTCTTAATAGTTGAATCTAATTAATTGGTGTATTTGAGTTTGCCCATTGTTAAGAGCTTAACCTCTCTTTCCTTAACTATGTGGCACATATCTATAAATGTGGGAAAATTCTTGAATAAGATTGCTTCATGAAGTGATGGTAATAGAATATATTTAAATATAACTTGAATCTCTCTATCTACCATGGGGCTAGTCAATTTTGATAAGATTATCTTGTACTATAAGACATAATCAATTATGGTCTCATTTAAATTTTGCTTGAATTATGCCACTTGTGCATATGATATCTTGTCACTTATGTTGATAGAGAAGTCTGATAAGAACATATCTACTAAAGGATTGAATGTCATAATAGATTGGTTAGGCAAATCATAGAACCATTGTAAGGCATAATCCTTGAGACTGCATGGAAATAGCTTCATAAGAAACTAATCATTAGGCACATAGTCCAAGCGTGTTGCATGAAAGCCTCAAAGGTGATGCTCTAGGTTACCCATTCCATCATATAATGTGATCTTTGGTAATACAAAACTAGATGGCAAAGGAGTTTTTGAAATGTGATGTGCTAATAATGTATGTAATAAAATGTTAGAATCCAAAGCATGTGAAGGCTTAATTGTTCCTTGCTCAAGATGTAACACCTTATATTGCATAGAAAAAAACTTTATTCATAAGGGATTGTACATTGCGAGGAGAAGAACTAGCCATAAGTGGATTAGTTATCATTTATGGTCAAATAACAAGCTTAGGTTGTGTTAGCTAAGTTATTTTAGTGGACCCCACTGAAGGTGTAACAACATCATTAACTAAAGGAGTAGAAGATTGACCATTATTGTTCTTATTTTTAATTTCTAATATGGCCTATAAAATATATGCATGATCATGGGGTTATTATTGAATACTATCATGGAAGCCTTGTAATACCTCATCTTTCTTTACAACTATATCATTATCATTAAGTGGAGGTAGCATGTCTTGATCCTCAATATGGACATGATCTTATTCTTGGTTATATTTCTCCTCCTTAGATACATTCTCATTGAATTCCACATAATTAATATGTAAAGGATTCATATCTATATTTTTAATAGGTTCCTTGTCTTTTTTATAGGGTCAAATAATTGGTATCTAAATATGATCTATAGGACTACCACCTAGTCTAGTACTTCTTCTTAAGGGAAGAGAGATAGCTTTTTTGGATGACATATAGAAAATAAAATGAAATAGAGATACTACAAGAGAATATATGAATTATTAATAATTAATAGTAGCTAATGAAAATATGAGGAAAAAGGATACAAACCCTAAGAGTATCTAGGGTTATGTTTTTGGAATCTAGGGTTTCTTTTAAAACAATTTAAATTAAATGTAAAATAAATTAAAACCCTAATGTAAAATTGATTTTATTTTGCTAGGTTATCTAAATAAAATCATAAAATTAAAAGTATGTAGCCCTAAATTTATTGCACACAAATAGGAATTAAATGTAATATAGGGTTTTATGCAATGTTTGAAGTAAGACAAGTTCACCAAATGATTTAACCTTTTAGGGTTTTGAAAGTTTAATTACCTATTTCTAGTTAAAGTGTTGAGATTTCTAAATCAATTAAATAAATTACATTAATTAGCCTACAAATTTTTTATGGCCTTTGAATTATTTTAAGTTTCTCATAATAGTAATAAATATGGATAAATAGAGACTTAGCTAAAAATAGACTGTTGCAGATTATTTGGGTTCTAAAACTTGAGATTTGAGTAGTTCTGAGTGTTATAAGCAGGTTTCTAATATTTTTCTACTCATTGGATAGTAGCACCTAGTTTGGATAGTATCGCCATCCATGTGTGGTTTCTAAGATGTGGCACTAATGTCCTCTTTGCAGGACTATTTCAATTTTTAAGGATCACCTGTGACTGTGTCTGTGTGTTTTAATCCTTTGATATCAAAGCTTGTAGCTATGTATTATACCTAGAAATCTTGATTTTATGTGTAAACCCTAATTCTATTTTTAAGTGTGATATGACCAAGATTTGAGTGTGTTATTAGGATGGAATGGACATCTTTAACACCTTATTATGTAGAGAGTTGCCTACAAACCAATACTCTGAAGAGTGATCAAATCTAATGTAGCTCTCCAACCTAGTGCTTGATGTATGTGTAAGTGAATGATAGAGTCAGAGTGGGTTTATATGTATTAAACATTCTTGAGCTTTGGAATGCTTAAAAATTAGACTTAGGGTTGTTGTAGATAGTGTTGGCAAGTGTGTTGTCATTGATGTCAAAATCTTAATGTCATGTGAGAATTGATGTCAAGGGTAATGAAAAAGTGATGATGTCATAGTATTATTATTTTCATTGATGTCAAAAAATACTAAGTAAGGTCAAAGAGAGAAGATAAGTATGTAAACAATGTGTTGGCATAAGCATGGTATCCCAGTGTGTTGAGCAGGTTGAGTCTAAGGAGAAGAAGGTTGGTAGTTTTGGATCATGTAATGAAGTCATATAACATTTTTTTGAGGTTGTGAGAGAATTTTAAGAGGTTTAAAGGTGGTTTCTTGGTCAAAGTATGGTCTACAGTCTTAGACCTAGTGTGCATAGAGACCTAGTGAGGTCCAAATGGAGGGTAAAGATGTATATCCAAGTTGATGAGTATTATATGATCATTTAATGTGGTTTTACATTGTGGTTTAAGTGTGTTTACCAATTTTTAGGTCATAAGGAGGAAGTAAAATCAAGATAGTACATCAAAAAATAATTACATGTAATTTGGAGGTTTCCAAGCCTAAGAAGAAGTTTGTGATGCTCATTGGCACGTGTAGAGTTTTCATGGTGACTTGAGAATTTTGGTAGAGGTTTCACATGGACCTAATAATGGTTTTTAATTTTTTTTAGTGGATTTAGGGATAGAGCTTTATGAACATTTGTTAAGAATGTAAACTGGTCAAAACCCTCCTAGAAACCCTTATAGTGACCCATTTGGAGAAATATTGTTGGATATGGCCCAAAATGGATTTTTTGACCAATTTTTACTATTTTAATGTGTATATGACTCCTCCAATAATCTCTAAGTGATATTAGTGTATTAGGATAGTGAGTAGAAGGTACAAAAAAGAGTTTGTTTTTGAATAATTTGGTACTACAAGTAGGGTTGAATGAGTCAATGCATATAATTAATTGGAGATTTAATGTGAATAATTTCTATATATGTCCATGTATTTGGTTATACAATTTATTTTCATTATGTCAATCATCTTGAGCAATAAAGTTTTCCTATCGTTAATCTACCAAATAGAGGAAATAGTGACAAAAAGCAAATCAAAGTGATTATGAGTTTAGGGAAGAGTTAAAAGTGAGTAGGGATGGATATAATTAATTTAGGTATTTTTTTTAGACCTATTATTTATAATCCCTTTGGTTTTAAATTGTTTATTATTCTCATAAATAGGTAAGATAGTGCTCACAAAGTGACTAGTCTATGTGAGACAAGATAATGAAACCCAGGACAATGAAAATAGTTTATCAAAGCAAAATTTAAATTGGATAATATGATATTAATGGTTTAATGTGTTATAAGTGTGTTTTAATACCACATTAATGTATTAATATATCATTATTATTCCCATACTATTGTAGAGAGTCAAATTTTGTTTACCGGTTATTGGTAGTGTTTGGTGGCTCTATGTGAGCTTCTTGCAAAGAAGATTTTATGGTTATAGAAATTAAATTTAAGACACTAATGAGATTTATAATTATCCTAAGATCATTATTTTTCTAAAAATGTGTTTTTTTTCCATAGTGTTTTGGAAAAAGTGTGTTTTTGGTCTAAACATTCTTAATTATGTTTTGGGATGCACTGGCAGTTTTAGTCACCATCTTGTAGGGGCAAGTTGAAGGTGTTATGTCAAGAGTTGAATAAAAAATGAGTATGTAAATGTTTTATAAGTATCAAGGTTTCATGATAATTTTTTTAGGTATTAATTTTGCCATATTCAAGTTTGGAGATTCAAAATGCTTTGACTGTATGTGACCAGTCTGAGTGGTCATCTTGATAGAGTTGTTTTGAGGTCTTTTGGCTTGATTAGTGAAGATAAATGTATTTTGTGATGTTTTATAGGTTATTAATGACCTATACATGTGATTTTTTCATTTTTTTTTAATTAAATTATTTTCATGCGTCATATGTCTAAGATAGACTTTTCTCTGTAAATAGGCCTAAAAGGTGAGAAGACCTAATAACTAGGTTCAAGGTGTGAGTTTGAGTTCCAGGTGGCATGGACCTTTGTGAGAGTGATAAAGGGTCTATTAGAGATATTTTTTATGTTTTTAAATCATTTTTATAGGATTAATGTGTACCAAGGATTCTAATTTGTAATGTGTTGGTGAGTAGGCCTAATTGCTTTAGGTCTCACTAAGGCCTAATGGTGATTTAGGGTTAATGAGGTAATGTCCAACCTATGAAGCATGTGTTTCTCACATTTAATGTGTGTATTAACCTATTTTTATTATTATTCAATCATATAAATCATCTTTTCTGACCAATATGTGTTATATGAGTGTATGATATAAATACTAGGCCTAATTAACCTATGTGTGTTAGTTATGGATATATAGAGAAAAGTGAAGGAGATAACCTTTGAAAGAGAAGGTATATGTCATTAAGTAC
Source organism: Torreya grandis (assembly GCA_037957365.1). Taxonomy (NCBI): domain Eukaryota; kingdom Viridiplantae; phylum Streptophyta; class Pinopsida; order Cupressales; family Taxaceae; genus Torreya; species Torreya grandis. The sequence continues at coordinate 393,909 of JARHVA010006290.1, forward strand.
CATTATAGGGTGAATAATATTATTAATTATTATCTGATCAAGTTGGTGAATATGAACACATAGGTCTTTAGATCTAATAATCCTAGAAGAGGATAGTTGAGCGAGTAAGTCCTAGAGGTTGTTTAAGAGAGATTGAAGGGCTAAAAGTGTAACCAAGATAATTCCATAATTAGGTGTAGAATAAATTATATAATATTTTGAGATAATATCAAGGTATCTAAGTGGTTGCTTGGTTTCCTATGGGGTTCATTCCTCCTTTCAAGGTGAAGCTTACAAAAGTCTAGTTGTGTGGGTGCTCACCTAGATAGGGGTTATAGCTCCCTGTGGGATGGGTATCTCACTAAATTTATATCTTATTATTATAGGATTGTATTCCATATTTTAATATTCAATTTTTTTATCCCCCTTAAGGTTTTCCCATATATATCTTATGTTCATGTGATGTCTACTTTTGTTTCATGCTATGTATGTATATGATTTCATGATGATGTTGTTAGATCAAGTTGGTGTATGATGGAATGGTTTTAGAATTGAATGAAAATTTTTGACTACTAATTCACCCCCCCCCCCTCTTAGTATTTACTTCCAAAAAAAATTATTATGGAAAAATTTAGGTAGAATAGGGATAATGTACCTTTATTTTGCACAACTTTGACTTGGTTTGAATAGCTTTTGCATCTATTTTCCATCTAGTGAATATATGTGGATTAGACTTGTATTTATAGGGTTATGTTACATAAGAAGATAATAAAATGAGTTTATTCTAACCTTAGTATGGGAACACATTTGATAAATTATCTGTTGGGAAGAGTTAGGGCACACTAGTACCATGTGGATGTAGTGTCCCAATAGATAATTTATCAAATGTGTTCCCATCCTAAGGTTAGACTAAACTCATTTTATTATCTTCATAGTTAGGGGACACTAGTACCATGTGGATGTAGTGTCCCAAATGTGGCACTAATGTCCTTTTGATTTAATGGGAAAGCTGGATTAAGGTCAGAGATGAAAGTTTAAGGATTATCTCTTGACTAGTTGTAAGTGAACAAGTTATATAGAATGGATGTAAATGCAAGTCTAAGGCTCTTACAA
>JARHVA010006290.1:400000-540000 GCA_037957365.1 Torreya grandis
AGTAACATCTATCAAGGATTCATTTTGATAGATCTTCATTTAAATTCCTCATCCCCTTTGCTTTATATAGCTTGATCTCCTTAAATATCCTTCAGGAACATCTTTACCAGGGTGAAATGTGCACGTTGAGTGTTGAGCTAGAACTTTGGTGATCATACCCACTAGATACATGACTTCACAAAGTTTACACTTTAGCTACCACATATTTCCAAATCCTTGAGGATGATCCAAAAATCTTAAAGATAGTTATCCACCTACCAACTAATTTAAGATATGTGTTTTACCCTCCAGCTAGTGCCAAAATGCCAAAAGGCTAACTACTACACAAAATGATTCCTTTGTGCCTAGGTGGATGTTGTGTTTGTGAAAATCCTTTACTTAATGAGATAGGGGCCCAACATTACCCTATAAAAAAATTTATTCCATCCTTGGACTAGGGTATCAAGCCCTTAGGAGTGAATAACTCAGGTATATTCTCCTTAAGTTTGGTATTAAAGTCTTCAAATCCCTTAATATCAAGCTTGAGTTATTCAGTGGAGATATCTATCTCAGTGGATGTAGTAGTGATCACAAGCACATATATTTTATCTAGCTCCTTATGGAAGGCCTTGACATTGGATTTTACCTTTTCCACACTCCCAACTAATATCACTCCTTGCTCACAGGCCTAAGTCTGTAGAGCATGAAAGAGTGATTCTAATTTGTACTCTTGATATTTGATTTGGTTGTTGATTATGTTGATGTTCCCCATGATTTTTGCCCATTTTGACTTGCTTTCCAAGTACACTTATACCAGTAGCTTCTCTTTCTCTTCCTTTGCCTACTTTAGTTGTGTATTTATAACTTAGTTTTGGTTTTAGAAGCTTAATAAAATGGCATCTACTACATCCACACCCTCCTATAATTTAGTGAAGAGGTATTCTACCTCTTTGATCTTATCAACTAGATCTTTCTTTAGTGTGACATTGGGATCTTCTTCTTGTGCCAACTTGGGTTTTAATCATGGGAGCATCTACTCCTCCAACACATAAATTATATCAACCTCTAAAAGGTCTAAAGTATTGATGATAACTAGAATAAATGGTTTGGCCATCTCTATGTGCTCATAGAGTTTTTATAGTTTGAATTTGGTAGACTACACTTCATCTTTGGCTTCTTTATGGAGCTTTTTCCTTTTCCTCACCTTACCTTCACTACTAATGTTTTGGCATGCAACTTATATTACCATTTTGATCAGTGCATTCCTATATTGGATTGGGTTTATGGTAAGAGGGTTAATAAGGAGGGAGTCTTACCCCTCATCAGGTTCTTCTAGATTCAAATTAACCACCCTAGGTGACTCAAATTAGGGCTCATCCATGTAGTGGTCTAGCACAAATTAAATTTATTTACATGTCTTGGTTGTGGTGGCTTGAGCAGGCATAGTGTAATACATATAGAGTTCTTCATCCACCCATACCTCCTATACCTTATTCCTTATACTTAACTTTTTATCATCCTTCTCGATGATGGCCTTTTCTATCTATACTTCCTCCTCTTCACTAGTGCCATAGCTCTCTTTGGCACTCTCCTCAGAGGACTCACATGTTTTATCATTGGGGGTTTCTTCCTCTAACTTCTCCCCCTATTCCATTTATTCATCCTGAGATTTATCAATACTCACCTCTAGGGAAATTCCTTTGGCACTAACATCACCTTATTACCATTAGGGTAACACCATTATCTCTATTTTTTTTCTCTAAGGTTATAATATTGATTTCCTTTTTTTTAGGAACCCTTTCACTACTTAGGCATGTCTCTTGTGCAACTTCTTATGCCTTCCTAATAGGGGCACCTGGCACTTGCCTGACTATTTCAACTACTAGTCCTACACTTACAAGAATGTTTAGGGCCCTTTTCTCTACCTTGACCAATTCTTTTTCCTAGGAAAGTATCTACTTCTCTTTAAGCACAAATTCCTTATTGATGTCTTCCTCACTCAACCCCATCTTCTTTCAAAACCTTATTTTGACCTCTTCTATTTATGGAGGCCTATTCACTAGATGAAGGGCTTGTCAGCTCCTTTATTTCCTTAAGCATGGTGGGCATGCCACTTTTTAGGGATTCATGTACATCATTGGTGTTTATCTCCCCTTATCCTTCTTTTTTTTGTAGGATATAGGTCCCTACTCGATCTTATTTAGTTTCCTCCTCTATTAGGGGTGTAAGGTTTGCATCTTTCTCCATCTCTAAAGCAATTATAGTAGGGAACCAATAAGTCCCTTGGTATTTTTCTTGTGCTTCTTTCTAAAGGAATCGCTCTCTTACGTGAAGGTCATGCATTTATTTGGAGTTTGGGGCATAATTTTTTCCTTGGAGGCATTTTTTAACTAAATGTATTATATGATTTCTTCAAGATTCTCTCCCCATTTATTTTGGATATTATTCTCCTATAGTTTTAGCACAACCTCCTCTTCATCACTAACTAGAAGGGGGTGATCACCATCCTTTCCAATATCATCACCCTTCTTGCATGACTTCATTTCATAGTAGATTTTGAAGATCCTCCCATTTATTATCACTCTATGGAAGGGATGGATGTCTATCTTATCATTGTCATCTTCATCATCTTTGGTGGTCATGGATCTAGGGTACATAAATTGGTGCTTCATCTTGATTGTATCTTGATCCATGATCTTGACCAAGATCTCAACCTATTTCACATTTGGGATTCTCCTTAGCTTTGATATGACATACTTGGTAAAAAACATGTAAGGCATATGGATCCACCCTGATAGGTTCTTATCTATGAGTGTTAGGTGCACCACATAAAAGTTTTGCATTATGGAAAAGGTTGCCTTTCCCATCATTTTTTTGGAAGTTCTTAACAGATATACACTCCTTTCTAAAGGCTTCTATGTATTGGTCACACAACCTTTTCACCCTAGACTTGTACTTATATGAGAAACTAGGTGGGCAAATGCAGTCTTTGTACTTTATCATTGAGGACTCATAGTTGGGTGGGAATACCCATAAGTGGTCATCATCATCATCTGGCACACCTATCTCTTCCATCACTATCAAAATCAACATATATCCCCACCTAAAGGTTTCATGCACTTGATGACACTTTTATGTGCTATTGACTATCTCTTTAGTAATACACTTAGAGATGTTGAATTTCCCTCCTTGTACCATGTGGTGGACAATGCATAAGAAGGTCTTGCTAATATCAGACCATTGGCTACCAGGGAATATTTTGTAACTAACCAAGTGCATCAGTACCCTCATGTTATGGTCTTGGATGTCCTTGATGGGGAAAATAAACCTTGACTTGTAGTAACCTAGGAGCTTTGTTACCCTTTTAACCTCTTACCTCATCCTCCATCATCTCATGAATGTCATCCCCTATACCAAGTATCCCTATGATTCTACTAATGTGGCTCATCGATATCCTCATGTGCCATCTTTTGAAGTAGAAATAGTCACCATATATACAAAAGAGGAGGAATTACAACAACTCTTTTGGCTTACCAAAGCTTGAAAACTCAAATAGTTGTGTTATACCCATTATTTCCAATTTGTCTCTGATGGAGACATTAAAGAGTATGGCACCCACCTTTATCTTCTTCCCCATGTATACCATCTAGTATTAGTTTAACTCTTGCACATTGCTTCTTGTCTAGTGGTTATAGTCCTTTAGTTTGCACATGTGCATAAATGACACCCACTTTTCCCCAACCATGACCTTTAGGGGGAATTGTATTTCTCTATAAATGAGCTTTACAGTCACTTCTAGATATACTTTCATAACACTTATGCCTTTCACCATCCACACTTCTCATTTCATGGTAGTTACTTCTTTCACTACCCATGATTTCTTCACATCCTTTTGTGTTTGTTGTGAACCTATGCTTAGCCTCTTCTTATCGATCTTGAATTTATTACTATTAAAATGTGACTGGTTGATTCTATCAAAGCCCAAAATCATGTTTAGTGATTTTTCATAGTCATCATAATTATGACTGTGAGTTTATCTCTATAGCTTCTTGCATCATTAATAGTGGCCTGGTCATTCTACAAAAAAATTATTTCCATATTTCTCTATAAATTTTTCTCTACTCACCTCCTTTTCAATTCAAACTGGAACACAATATTATTGCTGGTCTTTTACTCTCACTTAAAAGGGTTGTGGATGAATGATTCTCGCTAGTAGCATTATTTGGTTTTAATGGCTTCATCTCTATGCTTTATTTGGAATTCTTACAAAGGTTATTAATCTAATTATTGTAGATATATATTGCACCCTAGCTGGAGGTAGGAGTTCTCAAGTCTTACTTCCAAATCTAGCTCAACATGGGACTAACTCAGGCTATGGGTATCCTATAATGAGGTCAAACCTCTAGGATTTTTAATGAGGCTAGCTCCTTTGATACAACATTTACCTCATTTCCACTAATAAAACCTAATAATGACCAAGGAAAAGGGAGAGAGAGAGAGAGAGAACATGAAATGGAAACCTAAGCTAAATATGGTGATGCACCTAGATTATGATTGATCCACCCTAATTGACTCTAAAACACTAATGAAACAAGTAAAAGACCAAATCCAAGATCTTGAATATCTATCATACATCATTGTTTCATGAAGAGGTTCACCAAATGATCACAATCTAAGGGAAACGATGGAGAGGTCTAATGCAAGACACTAACCAGTCATAGTATCCACAAATGAGCTTCAATCAAAATATGTAGAACACCAAATATGACCTACATAATAAGATAAACTAGTAAGTAGGTGAGATCATGACTTGACAAGGGAGAGAATTCTACCACATATGCAAATTTGACATGTACACACTATACTAAAATAATGAAATATGAAATATATTCTTTTATTCGTTTCAAGAGGTTACAAGCTCTATCTTGGTAGAGTTTAGTCATGCCCAAGAGAGGGAACCAAGAAAATATAGAGGGATATATTTTTTGGCTCAAAAGCCTCTATATATAGCAAAAAGAGAAAAAGAGAGATATGGGAAAAATGCCTTTGAGAGTGGAGAAAGAATCCTTTAGATCAAGAAGTGATGTGGTAGCTCATTGATTTCTTTATGTGTGTATGTTTTGATCAACAAAAGGATTTCCCTTCATCCCAATAGTCCCCAAACTCCTCTCATTGGATGAGAGATCCCACTAGAGATAAAGGTTGGTTCTACATGATCACAAAATCTATTTGAGTGGAATAAATGCTCTTAATTACTTCTCCAACCACTAGTTCACCAACTTGGGACCCTAAGTCCACTTGATGTGTTCATGAGAATTAAATCATCAAATCTTGATACTGATAGTGCCATGCCATAGATAGTAATTAGTACCTACTTTGTTGATGATAAACCCCTTTGCATTAAACACATATTTACTCCAGATTCATGTCTAGATCATAGCTTCATCTATAAATGGAAAACTAATCTAAGATTATTGGTTTTTCTATAGCCTTTGTATTAATGCAGACCTATAGACTATAAATCCCTTTTCCTAGATTTGTCTCTATAGGAACCAAGAGTTCATATATGCACAGACCCTTCCTTGAATGGAGAACATAGTCACAAAAATAACCCTACATGGTATAAAGTTTACAAACCATAGGTCTATATATAGCTTTAATGGCAGTCCCATATGTTCTTTATCATCTTGGCTACATTAATATGTCCCTATAATGATGTTGGATCAAGCTTCAATGGTGATAGGATAATATTGCAAGACCTATTTGCTTCTATCAAAAATGGTCCCTCAACTTCCATTGAAAGGCTTAGGCTTGCCCTTTACTTATTGGTTATCGATCATGACTCAAATTGTTGACATGTTGACCCATCTTGTTTCGTTATATCATGTTTATCTAAATGAATGCTAGTCATTGATCTTCTACTAGTTGAACATGTTATTGACACTTGTCATACATGCATTTATTCTTAGGATATGTTGAACTCTTTGACACCCACTCACTATTAGATCAATATGTACGATGTAGTATAGACTATCAAATCAATTAGGACCCACTATTTAAAATCTAATGGCTACTTCATGATCTTAAATTTTATGTATGTACTAGCATCAAATGATGTTCATGAGACTATCATTGACATTAATTTAACTATCAATTTTAAGCTCAAAAGAGTTGGTTTTGATTGAGCTTTATTTTGATGTTAGCATGAACATCTTATGTTGCAAGTCCAACTTTATAAACTTATAAATTCATCTAGAAAGCTCACTTGGGCATGTAATTTCTAGATGATGATAATAGTATTTATAACTACAATTATATGTGATCCACTAATCGCATGAGGATTTATGAGTGAAGATAAAAATTGCATAAGTGGACTAGTCCATTTGCTCCTACATGATGTCCTAGCAATAGTTTGGCTCTTAAACCTACATAATTCATCCTTTGGTCAATCCTTCAAGGTTCTAATGGATTCTTAAGGTTTGTGAAATCTGGTCCATGCTTCTAACCCTTTGATCTACTATTTTTTCAAACTATGTAAAAGCTTCATATATGGGACAAAAAAATAACCAGCATATTTGGTGACTCATAGGGGTTGCATGGCTATCTATGCAAAAGAACCTAGACCATATACCTAATCTAGTCCATTGGGCATGGAATCTCTATTTGGGTCCAATATATTGACCTATATCTAACACTATCTGCCAATCCTACTCTAACCTCTTTTTGAAATAATGCAAAGAAAAAAAGGAGCCAAAACAAAAAGGAGTGCCCAAGGCACTTATTGAAATGGAAATTAACCTAGAACAAAATAGGGACAACAAATAAATGTGCTAAAGTAACACTTAGAGGAATTTGAATAAAACTATCCTAATATATACAGCTTAAACTATGTGTACCTTTCCTCCTAGATCAAAAAAAAATTTTGATAACCTACTTGTATCATAGAATAAGGAAAGTAATGAGGCATGCAACTTCTTGACCCTTAGTCTTGATGCCTCCAAATTCTTTGTTATATTTTCCAAATTCATTGGCATAATGTTTAATGAGAACCAAATAGCTCCAAATAGGTCAATTATGTGCATCCAAGCAATCTCAAATTTCTCACATGACTCCTTAACTACAACCTCCAATGATTATTTAATAAGGCATACCTCTTTGATTTCCATGGTGTCGTTAGTAAGACTGGGCTTATTATTGGTTGCAAGTTCTTTAGGTACATCAAGGAGCTCTACATAATCTACCCAATCTTGGTCATTGTCCACCATGGGAAACTCTTTGTCCACCTTCTCAAGCACTTGATCCTCAACTTGAATAAGATCTTAAGGATTTTGAAAGAGCTTCATTTGTAGCTACCAATCATCCTTGTCCTCCTTGTCATCTATAACCACCACTTCTTTAGTCTTCTCTTTTTGATACATGAGATCATCAAGTTGGTGTTCTTCATGCTTTGAAGCATTGATAAAATCTTTATAATATCCAACCTACTATACTATCCCATTATCCAAGTTTGCCACCTTGAGCTCATCAATCTCACTTATGAAATCATGATACAACTACTACCAATGGTCTTCTTCTTATTGGATCTCATTTCCAACCTACACTTATTCTTGTAACTCATCCTCTTTAACATTATGAAATATTGAGACATGTTTTCCTTCACTAAGTGGTGTCCTAATAATGATCTTTTTTGAATCTAAAAATCCATCATTATTAGTTGTGAGTCCAACATGGAATTCACTACTTACCTCTTCAAGGAGTGGCATAGGATATTCTTGGGATGACTCTAAGAGAGATGAGACATATATGACACCTCCTTGGTCCAAATATTTTTCTTTGATAATCATGTCCTCCTTTTTTTGCATGCTACTCTAGATGGATTTGTAAGATGGAAATGACCTAGATTCTTGAGGAGGGAGGGATGGGGTTGAGTAGTTTTGGATTTGATTGACTACATAACTTGGTTCTAAGATGGGAAATATAGGGGTTCTCCTCTAACCTTTTGATTATGGTTCTCTTCCTCTTCCCTTGTATTCAAATCCAACTCTTTGATTTAATTAACAATATTCTCTTGTAATATCTTCTCTTTAATGTGGTTAGTGGCTTCATGAAGATAAGGAACACAAGAAGTCTCTTGATGAGGTATGGGAGAGGTTTGCATAGGTTTATATCCTAATTTATCTTGGGCTCTCAAATCTAGATTTGCCCTACTTATCCCACCCCATGAATTCACCACTTGGCTATAGCTTAGAACCTTGAAGGACTTCATAAGGGGTTATTGAGGAAGGATGGAGTCCTAGATCTGAATAGCAGGTTGTTCCACAATAATCTCCTTCTTTCTTTGACAACTCTCTTGGATAGATTTCTAAGAATGAAAGGTCTAAGGAACACATGAAGAACTTGGCATACTCAAATGGTCACTTAGAATGGTCTCTTACGAAGGAATAGATGGAACATAAGAAGGTTGAGGTGGTGTATATAAAGGCATATAAGATTGGTAAGGTTAAACCTAATGTTCCTTAAGGCCTTTTATCTTCTCCTCAATGCTTTGAATCTAACCACCTACATCCATCATCTCAACTGTGAGATTGTTCTAATTTTCTCTCTCAATAGGTGTTCATTATAATTTTATTTTTTATAATGACTCTCTCACATAATGGATCTAGTGAGTAGGGGAATCTTGTCCATAATACTTTCATGATCATAATTCTAGTGCATGCTTTTCAAGTCTTATTAAAGTTCACCTAAGTGCTGGTATGGATGGCTCATGATAAGGTTGATGAGGAACAGTGTTATGGTGATCTTGTTGTTCATATGGAGGAATAAGGTGATAATATTGTATATATGATTAATATTTGCCACCATATTATTGATGAGGACCATAGAGAAGATAATATCCATTACCTTGATAATAAGGATCATGAGAAACTTGACAAGGCTCTTCATAGCTTTGATAAAAATCTTGGTAGGAGTGATAAGGCTCATATGGATCATAAGGATCATATTGTGACTATTGATAAGGAGGTGGATAATAGGGATATTCACCATATCTATCCATATTTACCTCACATATCAAATGAGATTGAAAAAATAACTAAAATATTTAATGATACATACATGGTCTATTCATAATCAAAAGCATTGATTCAGAATCAGCATTGGTGCTAATGTGCTTTCTTCCAAAATATGATTAGAGGAAAGACACACCAAGATCTTTCCACTTTTTTGGACCTTTGTCCCACTAGGCATTCCAGAACTATTGGAGATCTAGATTACACCCTATATGGAGGTAGGAGTGTTCAAGTCCTAATTTCAAATCTAGCTCAACATGGGACTGACCCCAATTTGTGAGTATCCTATAATGGGGTTAGACCTCTAGGATTTTTAATGAAGCTAGCTACTCTAATGCATCATTTATCTCATTTCCACTACTAAAACCTATTAATGACCAAGGAAAAGGGGGAGAGAGAGAACATGAAAGGAAAACCTAAGCTAAAGATGGTGATGCACCTAGATTATGGTTGATCGACCCTACTTGACTCTAAAACACTAATGAAACAAGTAAAATACCAAATATCTATCATACATCAATGTTTCATGAAGAGGTTCACCAAATGATCACAAGTTAAAGGAAATGATGGAGAGGTCTAATGCAAGACATTAACTAGTCATAGTATCCACATGTGGGCTTCAATCAAAAGATGTAGAATAACAAACATGACCTACATAACAAGATGAACTAGTAGGTAGGTGAGATCATGACTTGACAAGGGAGATACTTCTACCACATATGCATATCTGACATGTACACACTATACCAAAATAATGAAATATGAAATATAGTCTTCTATTCAATTGAAGAGGTTACAAGCTCCATCTTCATAGATTTTAGTCACATCCAATAGAGGGAATCAAGAAAATACAAGGGGATCTATTTTTTGACTCAAAAGCCTATATATATATATATATATATATATATATATATATATATATATATATATATATATATATATATATATATATACATACATATACACACACATATATATGTCTATATCAGAAAGATAGATATGGGGAAAATACCTTCAAGAGTGGAGAAAGAGTCCTCAAGATCAAGAAGTGAGGTGGCATCTCATTGATTGATTTATGTATGCATGCTTTGATCAACAAATGGATTTCCCTTTGTCCCAATAGTCCCCAAACTCCTCTCATTGGTTGAGAGATCCCACTAGAGACAAAGGTTAGTTTTATATGATGAAAAAGTCTATTTGAGAGGAATCAATGCTCTTAACTACTTCTCCAACCACTAGTTCACCACATTGGGACCTCAAGTCCACTTGACATGTTCATGAAGATCAAATCCTTGAAACCTAATACTAACAATGCCATGCCATGAGTGGAAGTTAGTACATTCTTTATCAATGATGGGCCCCTTTTCATTAAACACATACCCACTCCATCTTCATGTCTAGATCATAGGTTCATCTATAAATGAACAACCAATCTAAGATTATTAATTTTTGTATAGCCTTTATATTAATGCAGACCTATAAAATATATAGCCCTTTTCCTAGATTAAAATAGGTCCAAATAGAACTGATATGTCTCTAAATTAATGAAGAGTTCATATATGCATGGACCCTTCCTTTAATGGTAAACATAATCATAGAAATAACCCTTCAAGGTACAAATTTTATGAACTATAGGTTTATATTTAGCTTTAATGGCAATCCCATATGTTCTTTATCATCTTGGCTACATTAATGTGTCCCTTTAATGGCATCAGACTGAGCTTTAATGGTGAAAAGATGATCCTAAAAGATCTATTTTCTTCTATCAAAAATGGTCCCTCAACTTCCATTTAAAGTCTTAAGCTCACTCTTTGCTTATTAGTTATCGATCATGACTCAAACTATTGACATGTTGACCCATCTCGCTCCATTAGATCCTACTTGTCTAGATGAATGTTTTTCATTGATCTTATACCAATTAAACATGTTGTTGACACTTATAATACATGCATTTATTCTTAGTATCATCTAACCTCTTTGACCTCTACTCACCATTAGATCAAGATGTACTATGCAGTACAAACCATCGAATCAACTAGGACCCACTATTTGAAATCTAATAGCTACGTCATGAGTTTAAATTTAACATTCATGCTCCTATAAAATAAAATTCACATGACTATAATTGACATTTATGAAACCATCAATTTTAATCTCAAAAGAGTTGGTTTTACTTGAGCTTTATTTTGATGTTAGCATGAACATCTTGTGTTGTAGGTCTAACTTTAAAAGCTTATAAATTGAGCCAAAAAGCTTGCACATGCATGAAAATTTTAGAGAATGATCTTGGTGTGTGAAACTATAATTTTTCTTGATCCTCTGGTCATGCAAGGATTTCTAAGTGAAGATAAAATTTTCACAAATGGACTGGTCCATTTGCTCTTGCATGATGTCCTAGCGACGGTCTGGTTCTTAAACCTGGATAATTCATCCTTTGATCAATCTTTCAAGGTTATGATGGATTCTTAAGGTTTCTGTAATTTGGTCCATGCTTCTAAGCCTTTGATCCACTATTTTTTCAAATCATGCAAAAGCTTCATATGTGGGCCAAAAAATGGCCAACACTAATGAAGTCTATCATTTACCTCTTTATACTATGTTTTCAACTACCTCATTAATGGTTGGCATCATGAGGATTTCTTGAAATTTGATAAACCTGTAAAATCCACTACCAACTACTCATTTATTGCATATCTTTATTCTTCTATCATCATAGCATTAACTTTGTTAATGGTTTATTCAATGAAGTGACAGGTAATTAAAATGGTCACTTATCACCAACCATAGGGTGGGTGCAAACTAACATGATGGTCATTCTCTTGTGTTTAGTTCAACTTGGCATGACCTTGACCCTTCTTATGGTAACCTAGGCACAGTGTTTCACATGCACGTGATTCAACCTCCTCAATTTCATCTCTTTTGAGTGATGTAATTCCTTACAAGTATGCCTCTCTTTCTTGGTTAATTTTTCTTTGCTTTCATGTCTCTTACTTTGGCCTTTCTTACCCTTTACAAATCCTTATGTTGGTCCTCTAGTGCCTCATTGTCTCTTCTTGATTTCTTGCACATGAATATCTTGTGCACCTTCCTTTATTAAATTTTACTTATAGATTTCTAAACCTAAAAAACTTCATGCACCTAGAAACTTAGGTGTCTAACCTCCAACACTTAGAAAGAGACTGTGCTCAACTCACCTGACTATATTTATGCATATAAGTACTAGAGGAGTTCTCCTATAGGCTAGAAAGTGCCACGCTTATTCATTTAACATATAAATTAAAAAAACATAAGTAAAGATTTAGCTTACACCAATTTTTATTATGTTCAAAATGAAGCAACTGAATTATGATTGAGAAGTTGGTGTCTGATGGTGCAAGTGTTATCCTAGTGATTATATAGTTCCAATCTATTTCCATTGAAATGCCTAGGGAGCATTTCACCCATCAACATATATAGCTTTTGTGCACTAATATCTAATATACTATGGATTACATAAGATCCCATCCACCTAATATGTAGCTTTCATGTGTGCTTAAGGTACTTAGAGTCATATAGCAAGACTAGTACACCTTATGTAAATATCTTGTGCTTGATGTGCTTATCATGACATACCTTTTGGCATGCCTTTTCTATCTATGAGCTCTACCATGCTTAGGCACATGTCTCATCTAGGCAATCTAAGTCTTTTAGGCATGTGCTCAAAGACTCTTGGTCATCCAATCGACCAATTCATGTGATGTATAATGAGGGAACTAGGAATTCCATATGTAAAATAGCCTCTATACCAAACACTACTTGAAATGGTGTAGCCTTGTTCATGCACTTGTACATAGTGCAATAGGCCCATAATACTATAAAAAAATGGTCATCCCAAACTTTACAACCAATGTCACATATTTTTGTGAGGTGATTTACCCAATATTTTATTGAATGCCTTGGTGGTGTCATTCACTTGGGGATGATAAGGTGTCATTTTATGGTACACCACCATATATTCATTCAATAGGATCTGAATAGTTTCATTAATGAAGTGTACCCCATAATCACATATCAAGATAAGTGAGCATCCATAGCAACTGATGATATTCTCCTAGATGAATATTTTTATTATGGTAGTTCTATAATATTTTGTTAGTGTTATTTCAGCCCACTTGGTGAAGTAATCTATGGTAGTCAAAATGCATCATGTGCCTATGTGCCTCGTAGCAAAAGTAATAGGCCCAATAAATTCAATGGCCTTTTTTTCAAATAGTGTTTGGGAAAGGATGGGGATGAGAGGCATCTCATCCTAGTGATTTGGTTTTCCCATGCACTATCATATGTCACATGCTTTGGCATAATCTTTTGTGTTATGAAATAAAGTTGGCCAATATAAGCCTAATTATAATACTTTATGCATTATAACATCTTCAATGAAATAGACTCTTACAATCCCCTCATGTGCCTCTTGAAATATCTAGTCTCATCTATGCTCTAAGATACATCGATGCATGACCTCATCATAGTTCAACTTGTATAGTTCCTTGCCAATGAGTTGAAAAGGGGGAACATGAACTACAATCTAATTTTTCTCTTTAGTCATCATGGTTTGGGGTGCAGATCTAAATGTCAGAAATGCAATGATCTTTACTAAGTCTTTGGGGATACATTAGACCCTATAAATTTGTGCATTAGGCACATCATATTCAATAGGCATTATTGCATCACCAGAGTTGATGTAGGATAGATGGTCTAGGCCAAAGTTTTATTTTTTATGTTTTACTACAAGAATTGGAAATCTTGAAATAAAATAATCCATCGATAAATTCACCTATTCATAATGGGCTTATTTACTAGGTACTTAAGTGCATCATGATCAGTGAAGAAGATGAAAGGGGTCACTAGAAGATATTATCAAAACTTTTGTAG
Source organism: Torreya grandis (assembly GCA_037957365.1). Lineage (NCBI taxonomy): Eukaryota > Viridiplantae > Streptophyta > Pinopsida > Cupressales > Taxaceae > Torreya > Torreya grandis. Next base: position 413,956 of record JARHVA010006290.1, read on the forward strand.
GGTATAAACCATGACAAACACATCATGCTCATTGGTGATGTAGTTTTATTTTTAGTTGGTTAGTTTTATTCTTGTGAAGGAAATAGGATGATCCATTTTTCCTTCACCTATTTATGTCAGAATGGTACCAAAGGCATTAATGTGGACATGGAAGTGAACTACCTAGTTGATAAATTAAAATATCGATGCACTTGTTAGTTTGAGCTTCAGGGTCTCTAAATCATCTTCTTACGTTACACCCTAATAGAATGGGCCATCCTTCCACAAGAGCTCTTCTAACAATGATGCAATATTGGCATAATTTTTTATGAACTTCCTATAGTACCCACAATGTCCAAGAAAGGTGTGAATGTCTTTTTACATTGATGGTGTTTGGAGCTAAAGGATGATTACAATCTTTGTCAGGTCAATGAGTAGAACATCCTTGTAGATTATGTGCCTGAGCAAAATGCCAAATGGCATTATGAAAACACACTTCTTGAGTTTCAATGAAAGTTACAATTTATTGCATCTTTCAACATAATACACAAGTTATCATAGTGATCCTTCACTAATCCATACATTGTTCAATTGTATAAGTATATTTGGAGGAATTTATGAATGAAGTCTTTAAAAGTGGTGATCACTACTTGAGAGAACATGGCTGACACATTTTTTAGTCTAAAGTGCATCATGTTTTATGTGAAACAACCCCATTAAGTCATAAATTTGTTTTGGGCTTGTCTTCCTCCTTGATCTAGACTTGATGGTATTTTGAGAACCCATCAGTAAAGGTATATATCTTACAACCTAAAACACCATCCAATACTTCATTGGTGAATGGAGTTAGAAAGGGGTCAGTCATGCACACTATGTTCAATAGCCTATAGTCAACACAAATTTGGATGCACCTATCCTTTTTTATGTTGATGACCATTGGGATAAGCCATTTGGATACCTATACAAGGTAGATGATTCCAATAGCTAGCATTCCATTAATCTCTATTTTGACCTTGGCATAAATATTTGGGTTCATCCTATAAGGTTGCTTCTTGATGGGTCTTGTGTCATCGACTAGTTTGATGTTCTTCTTCCTAAGGGATGGGTCTGTGCCTTTCATATATCTATAGTTTTGATGGAACAAGCCTTAGAATTCATTTAGTATATCCATAATACACACAAGTTTTGTGTCAGACCAATAAACACCTAGAGAGGCAAATTTTAGTTCCCCCTCTGAACTAATATCTACCTTGGTAGTTTTTATTAGCACTTGGTAGGGTTCATTCTTCTCCTAGTGTGAACCCTCAACTTGTCTACTACCCTTGGTTGTCTCTATAAAAATATGGGTAGGGTATTCCTCTTCTAGGGTGTTATCCTCAACTTGGTGCACTAACTTCCTTTTGCCTATCAAATTATTCTAGTTGTGCACCTTTCATGTGTCATCATCTTCATATATAGAGTCACTATTGAGAGTTTGCTCTTCAAAGAAGGTTATGAGCGATAACCTTTTTTTTTAACATATATTTTATTCTCTCCTCCAATATTGTAGTGCCCTCAAAAGATGACTTTAGAAATACCTATAGTGGCTCAATCAACTCAAGGTTTTATAAAGAGAAGGAGAAGGTGTGAACAAACGACTCATTAAAGGCATCCCAATTGGTTATCTCATGGTGCATCTCATTGACTATGTACCATGCCTGCACCCAAGTCTTCAAGGTCATATACAAGGCATGCACCCATAGATGTTTTGGGGCATTTTCATTGTAGATAGTCCATGTTTCTTCCCAAAGATGCACATGATCTATAGGGTTAGAGTCATCAGAGTAGGTAGAGATGTCTAGGTCTTCATTACTCATTTCAAATATAGTGAAAATGGTTACCTTTGTGTCTTTCCAAGAGATTTCTAGGTCTTCATTACTCATTTCAAATATAGTGAAAATGGTTGCCTTCATGTCTTGCCAAGTTGGCAAGCTAGGATTTTTCACTACCCATTAATGAGTGACAATGATTTTCAATGTATACACTAGTATACCCATTCTATCCACTTCCTTTAGCATGCACAACTCAAGGTCAAGGGCATAGTCTTTCACTAGATTACTCCCTTCATATCTTGGGAGTGCTACAAGTTTTCCATTACTAAGGTGGAACACTCTTTTTCCCTTCTTCTTGGTGTAAGGGGCCCATATTTTAGAAGCACAATCAATCTCAACCTAGCTTATCATTATTAGTTTTAGTACCTTTACATGTACTAAATGACATCTTTAACCATTGGTTTCATATGATTCCTTGACCCATATATCACAAGAAATGTTAATGGTATCTGAGGTAGATTGTCCATCCTCCCAAGAGAGTATTCCTTGATCATTGGGTCTAGATTATTGATGCCTTACATTGTGATGTTATAGATGTGGTTGATCTCATCCTCTATGTCCATGCTTTCAACATGGGGGGTCATTGGTCATTTGAGAGGGGTATAACTACCCTCTCCTTTCCATTATCAAATGTCATGTAGTGCATTTTGAAGTGCATATTTACATTGTTTACATTGCATCATGGCCTTCCTAGAAGTGCTAGGTAGTTATACAACTCTACTAACTCTATAACTTCAAAGTTAGCATGGAATTCAACACCCATTATATCTAAAAATATGATATTTATAATTTTTATAGGCTATACTTGAGTTTTATTTGTCATGAAGAGTACATTAGGGATGGTTTCAAGGCTAGCCTAACCATTTATTTGAAGCATTCTTGGTCAAGATGTTAACCTCAGCAACTGTGTTGATAAGAACCTTATAGATAGACCATCTATCAATAGTGGCATTCATCATTAGTTCTTGGTCATATTCAACATTTTGTGTATGCTAAACTTCTTTTGCCCTCTCCATGCATGGCATCGAAACCTCAACTTGATTTTGACTTGTATGCTCTAGGATTAAGTTCCTCAATAGGGTCAACATTATTTTTGTTTATAAAAGGCATAGTTTCTTAGTTAATTCTTGTACCTCAATTTCCTATCCTGTTTCTTATGGGAAATGGTAGCTTGCACTTCTAGGTCTTACACCATTTGGAGATCCCTTTACAGGTTTTGGATTACACTTTTAGCCTATTCTAATACATCTTTTTGACACCTTGGGTCTAGGTACAGTGCAACTTTGGGTTCAAGTCGCATTATGTGCTCATTATAACACTTATCCCCATATTCTAAACATAATTCAAGTACTGGCATAACTAGCAGTTTAGTGGTGAATTTACTATGTGTAGTTACCTATACCTTGGTTGTCTTTGTGCATGTAGGTTATGTCTTTGAGGTCTATTTTTCCATTTTTTTCTCACACCTAATCATTCCTTCACCCTTGTCTATGTCAGGTTTATCTTGGGTCAAATTTTTGTATAGGTCAAGACATTATTCAAAATAAAAGACCCTCGATAATACCCATACATGGGATGTGTAATAGTGCTCTATTGAACCACACTTATAACATGAGCATGATGGGAACCTTCCACCACTATTTCCTTTGCCTCACCCTCTAGCATCTCATTACATTCTAAATTATGTGTTTTATTAGCCATAGCCCTCATTACCTTTGTTTGCTTGCCCTTCGACTGCTATGTTGGCCTAACATGCACCTCTTTCCATTTTCTCATGTATTTTATCAATCACCCAGCAATCAATAGTGGTATGTGTGTAGGTATTACAAAACTAATAATAGATGGTTGTGTTCACTTCGCTAGTGCATTACAATAAAGGGAAATTTTAGACATCATGTGCCTCTTGAAAAACCTCACAACTTATAAAGAAAGTCCACACATTCCTCTTTGGGTAGTTGGTCCTCTTATGACCCTCTAATTTTTAGTCAATGTACCATAATCCATTTCAAATTTCATGCGATTAACTAGTAGAAAGATTCTAGAGCTGGCAGGCCATGGATGTAATTTTTGCTTTTATAAATGCGCTGATCCTAGTATTTGCACTTTTCACTATCTCAGCTCTAAGTGTGGCTTCAAGCACTTCTCGAATGTCTATAATAGTCTTCATATAAATCATTCTTAAAAATGGCATGAATAACCCCCTAATAAACTACTAAACATGATGAGAAGGTGAATATTATATGGGAGCATTGATAGGAGAGTTTAGACATTGTATCGTATAGGCACAAACTCTCTAAGAGTCCTTGGGTAATCTCTATTAACATGACAATGCTCTATTATTCAAACTCTAAAATGTCAAATTCTTGTAGGAATGCATCTTTTAGATATCATAGTCAACCATGGCCTAGTTAGGATCAAATTTTATGTACCAGGTGTGGGCACAATCAAATAAAGTGGTCATAAATTGGGTAGCCTTGCACTTTGATTAGATTACGCCCTACATGTTCCACTATAGTTCATACTTCAGCACATGTTATATATCATTCTCCACATTATGATACTCTAGTAGGTGCCTAGCCATTTTGTAGTATATTTTCTATGGGGGGAAGTTGGTATTTGAGGTGCTTATCCCCCTAGCACCTAGCTTGGTAGTGGTCCTGTAATGCCTCCATCCATTAGGTTAAGCACTGATCCCATCATTATTACTGATGTAGTTGATATCAATGGTGTTGTGTTACTTGCTTTTGGCACTAAACCACATCATACAAGTTATTTCCCACCTTATGTTGTTAACATTGGTTAAGTCGGTATGCTTATGTTCAATTTCTAATACGATGAGGTAGGGCTCGATAGTGTAGAGTTAGTTACACTCACCTCCTTGTATGGAATAATCTATTCAATCAGAAAGTTGCAATCCAAGTCTACAAAATGTCTAAGATTTAAGTCATCAATAGATTCAATTATTACTTATGTACTTTCTTCAATTGGGGGATCTAGCATGTGAGTATGTACCATAGGTTCAAAGGGAATAGGCACATCATACATATCTATAGTCACCAAATTCTATAAGAATCCAATGAATTCCACACCTATCAAGTTTTGAGCTCAATCTATCACTTCATTAGATCTTTCATCCTCATGTTGTTGTATTTCAAGAGATCCTTCCCCATGCCCTTCCCATTTACTATGGGTTCTCTTGACACTTTTAGGTTCCAGATCTTCCATTAGTTGGCATCATCTCTTATTATAGGTCTATCTTTTTAAGCTCTCAAGTGTCAATTTTCTCATCCCCTTCCATTGTACCTCACCTACACATCTCCTTCTCCCCTTTTATGTAGCTCATATGTGAAAATATTTTATCCTTCCATCCCTAATGTTTCAAAACCATAATCCACCATTAGATTTTTGAGATCTACACCTAATTTCTTCATAAATGTGCCTCTAGGGTTGTACAAAAATTGATACTCCACTTATTTAGGGCATGAATATGTTGAGACTATGAACTCAAGTATGTAGCTATTCAGAACTCATTATCATCATTTATCCACTACCCTAGTCCAAGTAGAATCTAGGGTCTCAATCCTCTCTAGTCACTCCTTAGTCCACTCATAGCATTGTTCATAGCTTTTTATTTTGTGGGTTGAATATGCATCCAACCATCTATATGCATGCTTAGATAACTCATAGAAAAAGACCTTGTATAAAGCATCATATAGGTTGTTATGAACCCATTTTTTGGATTTTGTCTTTGACAGGTTGGATGCTTTAGTTAGAAGCTATCATCCACCTGTTACAGCTAGTACTCAATGTTTTTGAGAGAATTCGGTACATCATTTTGTCACACCATCATAGTAACAAAATTCAACATGGGTCTCAACAATAAAACCAAAATGTTTTAGAAAATAACATAAAGTTATATTTAGTTAATTCTCTATTTATTACAACTAGGTGCAAGCATGAGATACTCCCTTTGAGATAAACATTTGAACACTCAGTTGTGCCAAAATCAATCTACATAAGAAACAGGGCTTATGCACTCACCCGAAGCACAACTGAGAAGGAACTGAAACCTGCATTGGGATAGTTTTTCTATGTGTGAGACTTTATTAAGGGACTTGATTAATTCAAATAAATATTTAGGTAGATCCATAAGTATAATCCTTTCAAGGACTTATCCTAGTGGCATGTGGGTGCAATCCTTTCATGGACTAAGCCTAGTGTCATGTGGGTGAAAGTAATTTGTGGACTAATCCTAGTGTCATATAGGCATTTGAAGGGTCAAAAGGTTGCTTTCACTCAAACTAATAATGTTAGACACATGATCCTAACAAGAATAGGAACACCTAGCATAGAATTTATACTTATTATTTATACAAAGTTATGATGACATCACCATTTATTAAAGGGACTACATTAACAAAGTGAACTAGATAAATCACAAGACTTCTAATTAACATAATTATATTAAAACTAAAACATTACTTATCTGTGCATTCCCTTAGAAATTAAAAAGGGTAAATAAATTAGATAGATTAAAATTTAATGCAATAGTATTTGACATTAATCAAAGTTCATTACAAAGTATAGAGTTCATAATAGTGTATATGCTCATCTCTTACTACTTATTGACCCAGAGGCTTACAGGTGAGCTTAGGTACTTATAAATGGAACCTTCCTAGCTTCCATGTTATTCCTAAGCCTAATGAATACTAAAAATATTTAGCATGGATTTATTTCACTAGATCTCCACTGCCATTCCTCACCCCCTTTGCTTCATCTAGCTTGAGTTCCTTAAATAGCCTTTGAGGGAATCTTCACTAGGGTGTAATGTGCATGCCAAGTGCCAAGCTATAAATTTGGTGATCATACCCACTGGTTTTATGACTTTAAAAATTTTGGATTGTAGTTATCACATCTTACCAATCCTTGAGGATGCTCCAAAAATCTTGGAGATATTTATCCACCTACTAGCTAGCATAAGATATACATTGCAACCTCTAGTTGGTGCCAAAATGACAAAGGGATAACCACTACACAATATGATTCCTTCATTCCTAGGTTCATGTTGTGTTGGCACAAATACCTTACTTAATGAGTTAGGGGGCCAATAGATGGATTCCTTGATTATATTTTGATTAGAAGCTAATGGATTTATAGAATCTTAAGAAGACCTTTCTATGAATGAATAGTAGGAGAAATTCACCAAGATCCTAATGTATGTACCTTGATATCAGGTGGATTAGAGGTTCAAGATTAGGAATTTCATTAGAGGATTAAAACTCCAAATTATTTATGAGGTGGATGTGCATGGGCCATCTACCATGGATCAGGTCTTTAAGAAGGTAGTCAAACAGGAGTAGAAGCTAAAATATCTTACCTAAGTCAGAGATAAGTTTAATAAAAAGTTTGGATGCTTTAAATCAAATTTCAAAAATAAGAACTAGAAGTAGAGAAGTAGAGACTCCAAGGGCCAATTCAAGAGCCAGAATTCTAAGTTCAATAGTGGTTCAAGGAATAAAAAACATGGAAATGGTTTTAAGGGAGGTTTTAAGAGAAACTAATAGTTAGATAAGAAAGGACCACATGGAGGTTGCTTCATTTGTGGATGTGACCATTACACTTGAAAGTGTACTCAAGATAAGTCAAAGAATAAGGGTTTGTTTCTCAACAAGGAAGATTTGTAACAAATTCATGCAACTATTAACAATCTTCAGGCTGAGTTTCAAGCTTCACCCATTAAACTATCAAGTATTTTTTTAGATCATCTAGTTTCTATTTTGATTGACACAAGGGCTATAGAATGTTTTATTTCTCCTATAATGCTTATTAAGTTGTCTATAAAATTTGGAGTTATGTAAAACACATGGTTAGTATAGTATGGGAATGAGTCAAAGGTCAAGGTTGACAAGTGCTTAGTAAAAGCTAAGATAGAATGCCTAAATTCACTATAATAGTAGATCTATATATTGCACCATTAGGGTCATATGATGTGAACCTAAGAGTAAATTGGCTTGAAAATCATAAAGCTAAGGTTGATTTCTATCTAAATAAGGTTTAGTGTCAAGATGATTTCAAAAATTAGACATAACTTTAAGGTGAGAAAATAGAGTTGAAGCTTAAGAAAATTTCTACAATTCAACTCAAGAAAACTTAGAGGAATGGATTTCAAACATTTATTGTTAATATAAATGAGATGGAGGAATATAAGGAACCATCCATCAAGGATTATCCTTTTTTAAGGAATTTTTAGGATGTGTTTCCAGAGGAATTACCTAGATTGCCACCCAAATATGAGTTTAACTTTTCAATTAACATCATAACTAGATAAAAATTATAGTCTAAGGCACCATAAAATATGATAACTACCAAATTAGTTGAGTTGAATGCTCAACTTTAGGATTTATTATTGAAAGGGTTGATTCAACCAAGTGTATCACCATGGGGTGGACTATTTTCCTTCATCAAGAAGATAGATGGTACTCTTTGCCTATATATTGAATACATGATGAACAAGGCAATAATCAAGAACATATATCCATTGCCTTACATTAATGATCTCTTTGATTAGATACAAAGGGAAACCATATTTTATAAGATTGATCTTAGAGTAGGGTATAATTAGTTGAGAATCAAAGATGAGGATATTCCAAAAACAACATTCAAAACTTGAAATGGGCACTATGAGTTCCAATGTTACCTTTTGGGTTTACAAATGCTTTGTCAACATTTATGAATCTCATGAATAGCATGCTCAAGGATTATCTAGACCATTTTGTGTTGGAATTTAGACATCGTCATATATTCTAAGGATGAGGAAGAACATATTCAACATCTAGAATTAGTTTTATAGCATTTATAGAAGCATAAGTTATATGACAAGTTATCCAAGTGTGTATTTTTTCAAAAGAAAGTGCAATATCTAGGACATATTATCTTCACAGATGGAATTTTAGTAGATCCAGTGAAGATAATAGCCATGATGGAATGGATAGTACCTAATAATGTGCATGAGGTAAGAATTTTCATGGGATTAGTTGGCTATTATAGGAAATTTATTCTGAATTTCTCTAAGATAGCTAATCTAATTACCTCTCTTTAGTAAAAGAATTAGAGTTTTTTATGGTCAGACAAGTGCAAAAAAGCCTTTTAAGAGATAAAAATGAGGTTTATTTCAACATCAGTGCTAAGAGTTTTCGATTCTAATGGTCAATTCTCAATAACCACATATGCATCTAGGGATAAGCATGGAGGATTTCTTATGCAAGATGATTTAGTTTTAGCATATGAGTCTAGAAAATTGAAGCCATATGAGGTGAATTATGCCCCTCATGATCTGTAACTCATTTCAAAAGTACATGCCTTACAAGTCTAGAGGCATTATCTATTAGATAAACCATTTTAGATCAAGACTAAAAACTTGGGACTCAAGTACATATTCACCCAACCAAACCTAAATGCACATCAGAGATGGTTAAAATTCTTATTTGATTATGATTTTGATATTAACTATATCAAAGTCAAGGAAAATAGAATTTTTGGTGCTCTAAGCTCTAGAATGTACATATCAATTAGGTATATTATTAGGATTACTTTCCATAATTAGGTAATCAAATTATTGATAAGAGATGGATTCTATGATCAAGTCAAGAAAGCATTATCATAGAATGCTAATAATCCTAAGTATAGAAGATTCAAGGTAGAGAGTGATGGTATCTTGAGGTACAATGGTAAGATATATGTTCTTGATAGAGAGAATCTAAGGAGCATGGTGCTAAAGGAATTACACAATGCCCTATATTTAGTACATTTAGGCTTAACCAAGATCATGGTTAAGCTAAGACCTTTCTATTTCTATAAAGTAATCAAGAAAGATGTCGCATATTTTTTTTTCATTGTTTGGAATGTTAGCATATAAACTTTGAACTTGTGAATCTGATAGGATTGTTATATCCACATGATATACCAAAATGGAAGTGGTAGGTGATTATCATGGACTTTGTCTAAGGGTTGTCATCATCATATAACTGACATGATATGATTTCGGTTGTAGTTGATAAACTAACCAAGGTAGCTCACTTCATACCAAGTAACTTGATAGATGATGCACCTATACTTGCAAAAAGATTTGTGAAAGAGGTGTGATGATTGAATGGATTTTTGGAAAAGATATTTCAAATTGAGATCCAAAAATGAATTCTAGATTTTGGTTGACTTTTAATTCATCTTTGGGTACGTATTTGAATTTCATCACTACTTATCACTCAAAAAATGATGGATAGACAGAGAGTTAACCAGGTTTTGAAATATCTCCTTTATATGTATTACATGGATTACAACTACAAGAGGGAGGATTACCTTTCATTGGTTGAGTTTGATTACAATAACTCATACTAATCAATATTAAATATGGCTCTATTTGAGGCAATACACAAAATGAGGTGTAGAACACCAATTAGTTGGGACATTTTAGAGGATAGGGTAGTCTTTGGACCTAAGATGCTTGTGGAGATAAAATAAAAAATGAGAACAATCAGGTAAAGGTTGGTTGAGACTAATGATAGATAAAAAATTAATGTTGATATGAAGAGAACAAGGAAATTTTATATAGGTGATAAAGTATATTTTCAAGTTAAACCTCAAAAAAACTTGATTAAGTTTGGAAAATAGTGATACTTTCACCTAGATATGTGTGACCCTTCAAGTTTTTTGAAGTGGTCAATCCTACAGTGTATAGGATTACAATATCACTAATTCTAGATCTTTTACATAATGTCTTCCATATGTCTTATCTAAAAAATTATGTTGTTGGTACTTCACATGTGTTAGATTGGAGTGATTTGTAGGTTATAGATCCTAGAGTGGTCATGGCAGAACCAATCCAAATAATTGACACTCACAAACTTAGTTTATGTAATAGAGAAGTGTCATAGTTCAATGTCCATTGGGACCAATATTCTAAGGATAGTGCCACTTGGGAAGATTATGATGAGTTTTACAGGCTATTTCCACATTTTTTCACAATATATATTATTGCATATCATTTATTTTCTATTGAATAATGTTTTTAAATTTAGAACTTATGTTTGAATAAGTGTCATCAGGATGATGACCAAATTTAGGGGGGAAGGATGTCACATCCTAATTTCTCTCTAATCTTAATAACCTATTAATTTATGGATTTTTATTGTTATTATTTAGTTAATTATTATTTAGTTAAGCTTGATTTCATATGTTGATTATGGGTAGTTATATGTTGCTTTATTTACATGATTGATTAACTATGGAATTAGTTGTACTTTTATATTTTATACATAATGATCATGTTTGTTAGTTATTATAATAGTATATTATAGATTATATGTGTTTTGAGATAACTACCTTCATTTTTGTGAGGTAGATACAAGATAGATCCATCCCTCAGAGTGTGACAGAGGGAGGGCATCATCGAAGAGGGTGGCGTTAGATGGAGGCATTAGGGGATGATAGAGGGAAAGACTAGAAACCCATGTACACATCATAAATAGTTAAAATTCTTTGATTAATTTTGATTTTGATAGGCTTATTATTTAGTTGATGGTCATTTTAATGGAATCATGTTAGTTGATATTATCACTAAAAATATAATGTTGAAGGACTTAGTAGAAGTTGATTGCAAGATTATGTTATTTATTTAATAATGTTAATGACCAGTTAAAAGGGTCAATCTCATTACTAATAATGATAGTGATAGTGCATGCATATAGTTCAAAGGGATTATTATATTGCTAAATAAGAAGGTTTGATATATTAGGGTTTATATTGAGTTAACTTGTGTTAACAAATTTTTTAAGTAGAATAATCATTCTATTTGGGGGTTTTGGCATGATGACTATTGGTTAGTCTTCTCACAGCCTTCTATGAATTTGATTTTATGAGAAGATTCCTTCACCAAGCTCATAATGAGCACAAGGAATCTTGGTAGAAATAGAATAATTTAACTGTATAAGGTTAATATGTAGGAGAATATAATGGGGAGAGAGGGTGCCTGGACAGGAGGGTAGATAGGGGTAGAGAAGGAAGAAGGAGAAAGAGAAAGGAAAAAGAAAGAGGTTTGAGGGTAAAAAAATTTGGTAGAGTTTTCATTCCATATACCAAGTTGGTTATGTTGTTCAATTCATAGAAATAATATGGATTATTTTAGAGCATTTTTAATTAGTTTCATTACAATGAAATTATATGACACGATAAAATTTTGGCCCTGGGGATGGCTCAGCCATCCACAGAACCAAACATATAACCTTAAAACCCTAGTTTATATTGCTATGAGGTGAGAATCCTTTGCCATAAAATATAAAACCTTGATTTTTAATGGAGAGATTTTTGTGTGTTAACTTAAACAAATGAAAACCCTAAGATAAAAGAGGATTGTGTTTATTTTTAGCAGTAGGGTTTTTGAAATGGTATTGAATCTTTTAGTTCATTAACATGTATATACTAGGTCAAAATACTATCAATGGGAAATTAAAATTTTTAGAACTTAGAATTAAACATAACTAGTTTTATATCATTCTTTTTATGCATAAATATCAACTTGATTGTTTAACGAACCAATCCAAGTCTCTAAACCCTTGTAGCACACAACCGTGAGTGTAAGGTTTTAGTGATAAGTTTAGGATTATTTTTAGATATGTTTTAAGGTTGTATAAATCCAATTTTGAATTTTATTTTGGGACAATAGGGTCTATAATATACATAAAGATAGTTGAGAGGTAATACCAATATACACAGATGTATTCATAAAATAACATAGTTTCATATTAAGGGTTCTTATGCATGAATACATCAATATATATACCATTATTTTACATTTTAGGTTTTCTGTTATATTCCTTACTTATCATATAGGAACCTTAAATGACTACAGTAGATGCTTATTCTATTATACTCTTAACTATGTGTTTCAAATTTATGTATATGCACAGAAGGTTAAGGTTACTAGTTATTACCAGGTCTGGGTTAAATTCATTTTATGAGTTTTATATTAAATGAGTCAATGGTAGACGTATACAAGGGTATAAATATATACAATCTATATGTTTCAAAATAATTATTAGATGACCTATATATATATATATATATATATATACCAATGTGTGTGTGTGTGTGTGTGTGTGTGTGTGTGTGTGTGTGTGTGTGTGTGTGTGTGTGTACTTGGCTATGTGAGAGTTTTGGTTCTTTATTTATATATACAAATGTGTTGTATTACTATAGAGATCTTTGGAAAACATTTAAGTGTCTACATGGAACTATGTAAACCACATAGTTGAGTAGACCTACATTTTTACTAAAACACATCCTTATATATTCAGTTGGGTTTATATAGGATTGTATCTTTATTAAATGAATCTTTCATATACTAAAATCTGTCACACTTATAATGATGGCTATGTTAATTTTAGACTGCATATATATTGATATTATTTAAAAATTCTTGGGTTTATTTAAGAAAGGACTGATCACTATAGTTTAAATTATATCCTTAATTGAAAGAGAATTGTAAAGGATTTATGTTTGCATTCATGTATGTATAGTGTATGTGACACCTTAAATACATAGACAATATATTTGTCTATTAGGGTTATATTGTGTATAAACATACATATACGATTTGTGTAACAAATTATGTGTAGTACATTTGAAATGTTGTTTATCAAAGCTAAATTTGATTATAGCCATATTTTGGGATAAGTATATATATGTATGATATACTAATGCCTTGATAATTTGATACAAATCTAAATATTAAGTATATCATAAATATATATGCCTACGTTATGACATTTCATGGTATGACAAATATATATGGGTGTATTGCCATATGTGGCCAAGATATAGCAGTGTTTAAATGATTAAATGGAACATGTATATATGTGGTGTTATAAATAAAATGCAAATCATATAATGTTAAGATAGCTTATTAATGTAATTTTTTTTTTGGATGTAAAGTAAATAAGTTGGATATTTATGTTATTTAGATGGATGAAATAACATCAGGAGTTGCATATTATTATTCTATAACTTGATGTCTAGATATGTTTCTTACTCAGATGGTATGATTCTATTGAGGACTATTTATGAAACTTGTTTATTATTTTGTAATAAATTAGATGTTTTAAGATTAATTGCATTACATTTGATGGACTAAATGTATGTATTTGATATTTGTGTGTTTAGCATATTTTAAATTTGCTAGTAGGGAATATACTATATGAATCTATTGATTTTTATATCTTTATAGTTATAACCAACTGTCACATTAATGACCCTAAAAAGTAGTGAGATAGATTCCACTCACTTAATTAGCTCCACCAATGTGTAGATAAGGTGTAATCTAATTAATTGGTGTGTATGAAATTGACTGTTCATAGAGATCATTAACTATATGAAAACTTTTGCCAAAGTAATGTTTATAGTTAAACATTCTCATTTCATGTGTTTGATATAGTTTACATGTTCATATGATATCATATTAAAATGGATTTCTTTATGGTATGCATCATGTATGTATTATCTTACAGCACATGGATTTTAGTTTATCACTATGGATTCTTACACTATCATTGTCTACCCATCCATGAAGGGAGGGTCATTCAATTTTTGGGATATAGTGTGGGGTATAGATGTTCCATGGTTAGTCTAGAAAATCACTTAGATGATGGTCTCCCTCCCCACAGTAGTACTACACTAAAGACTACACTTGAGATTACTTTTGGAAACTTTGAGTTTGTTGAGACTCATGCTCTATGGAGCTTTGTATCAGTGTATTATTATTATTGAGACATTTATTATTTTTAAAACTATGATTTTTATTCATGTGTACATTTATAACAATGGTTATAATGTTGAATTAGTCATGGCTAAGTTTGTAATACTAGTTATATGAATTAAATGCAGTCTTTATTTGTAATTTCAACATTATACCTATTTTGATATATTTTTGTTATGGTGATCATTAAATAAATAGATTAACTATAGACCTATTTAAGGTTAACTAAAAATTATTGAAAGATAACTTTGGTAGGTTTCATCGTGGTGAAATCTATTAGTTGAATCTGTGTAGTTAATTTAAAATAAAAAATACCTTATTCTAATAAAACCTAGTGGGGTTGTTACACTATGAACTACCCAAATATAATTATATCAACCTTAGTGAGCTTATTTCCACTTTTCCTAATCTATTTCCCACAGTATTTACAAACTATCTCACTGTTGAGGACACAGACATTTCCACGTACCATTTGAAAGATGCCTTTCATATTGCAAAATTTCACAAATCTCCTAAATCCTATGGCATACCTAAAACTTATGAAGGCACTTGTAGACCCAACATGATTTAGAAAAATAATAAAATCATGTAGAAACCACCAATGGTATTTTTACTAGTAACTTTACCAAATCAAGATAAGGAAGCCTTTACTAAAGGATATTGGTTATACTCTAATAGTCTTGCCAATTGTTTTTAAAATCCCAACTACCCTATCCCTAATCACATTATGGATAGTTTAAATTATGAAATAAAAGGCCTAGGGCCATGAGATCAAGGTATTATGGAGTTTTTATTAATTGGTAAACCTACTATGAGTCAAGGTCTCAAATTTATACCACCTCAGGGTGACCTCATGTATTTTGATATTGATTCTTCTTTATGGATTGATGAAATAACTCTCAGAAGTAATGCAGTGTCCAATTATCATGCTTATGATGAGCTAGCTAACACTAATTTATTAAACTCTAATTCTATTATGACTATCATATCCCAGCATCTACTTAACCTTTGCCATCCCAACCTTATAGATTGGGACCAATAAAATTATGTTATAACCCTTGAAAAATGTCAAAATGGTGAATCTATTTTTGAGTACATGTGATTTAGAGATGGATTTCCAATTGGTGATCATAATCAAGGCTTATACTTCTCTTTGGACTCTTTTACCTTCTTTATAAATTAGACAAACTTTCTTGGTCACATAAAAGATAAAACATCAACATCTTTGGGTGAAAACCTCTTTGAGGCACTCATTGGTCAGGTAAAAGGTAAATAAAAATATGAGCCTATTGATGCTTCTAAATATACCATAGGTGCCCTTAGTGTTTAAGGAACACTTATCATTTTATAATTTATAAAATCCTTGGCATGAGTTGTAGGTTTTGACAATCTAGTTGTCTATGGTGAAATAGTAGTAGAGTAAGATAATTGTTTCACAATATTTATACAATTTTGGTGGTTAGGAGCCACCTTGGCCTGTTCTTTGTGAATACTTAGTGAACTATGTTCCTAATTTAAGCTATATACTAATCTAAATGGATATTTATAATGTGGCTTAAACTAAAGTGATCATGGTGTAAAAAAGAGCAAAGAGAAGGGTAGGGAAGAAATAATATAAGTGATTACCAATTTTAGTCTTAAACATTATGACAAAGTATCAATGGAAACTGAATACAAATTTAACCAATAATAATGTAACATATCCCAAGCTCAAATCTCACCTTATATCAAGCAAACTTTAGAGGAAAATGTTTAATAATCACAAGTAATAATAAGGTATACTTTAGGGATTTACCATTATAATCAAATAGCCATCGCACATCTAAATACAGAGCAAAAATGAAATGAAGCAAAACCTAAGATCTTTCAGCTAATCTAGCATAAGAAAAAATTAGAAACCCTATGATTAAAGAATTTTATTCAAAATTAAAAGTTACTATTCAAATTCAAGACTTCTACTGACAATTGAGAGAAAATCTATATTAGCAATTAACACATAAAAAATGGACAATCCTTGAAAAATTCCTTAATTCTATTAATTGCTTCAAGTATACAAAGTTGCTCAAAAATACATCTCTTTTTACAATGGTGATACATCCTTTATACTAATAATAGGTAGTATATTGATCAATTACACAATACAGGTGTACAAAGGTAAGGACAGTTGTCCTTACAAGCTCTATAATACATATGACTTTTCAAATCATACTGACCTAGAGGCAAATATGCGAACAAACTAGCATATGCCTTTAAAATGGAATATTCAATTATAAAATGTTACCTAATTTCTATTAGAATATAATATTGTTCTAACTTGTTAGTGAGGCCCCTGTTTGTTGTTGGGGGATGCTCATGACCCTCTCATGTTGTTCATCAACTAGTTCAAGATCCATAGTAAGTTTCATGATGCACTCCTCTTCTTGGTCTTCTAGCTCATTGAATTCCTTGTCATTTTTGGCCAAGGCCTCCTTGATGCTTCTAGCTTCATTGATCCTCTCACCTATATTAACTATCATATATAAGATCTTGTTATTGTCCTATCCAAATTGGCATTTGATTTTCCCTTGGATTTCTTGAGTCACCAAAGTGGCCCTATGCTTGAAATCCTCATCACTGATGAGGCCAAGGGTAGTAGGTTATGCAAGGTTGACAAGCATGTTCCCAAAAAGTTTATCAATTTTGCTAATGAGCCATTTATCATCCTTTAGAATCCTCATTAACTTGGTATGACAAGTACTGAAGCTCTGAACCTTATCAATAACAATCCCCAAGATTTTTCCTAGGTGTCCCATACTTATGGTTCTAAATTTTGGGATCTACTTCTTTGCTTGAATGTTGAGGAGTTGAGAAATATTATCCTTTGAGGCCTACCATTGGGTGACCAAGTCTTTGGCTAATGTATCTTGGTCCTCTAATGCACTTTACCTTATCTTCATTGACTTTAATGCCTCAAACATGTCATAGAATGACTCATCAAGCATCTTGATCATGGAATCTAGGGCTAATAGGATTGTGTGAGTATATAAGTTTTCCTTCTCCCTTTCCAAATTTTGGATCCTTTATTTTAGACCCTAAACTCCAGCCTTGGCTTGTAATGAATGTGATCCCATCAATATTTCCACATCTTCTTCATGTATTTCAGCCTCACCAATCTATTATCCTATAATAGGGGTTAAACCTATAAAAGGTTCCACCTTTTGCAAGGAGAATTATTTCATCCCAAACATGGTTGTCCTGGTTGTTATTGTCTCTAAGCCCACTATATAAGGATTGAAATGATATATGGTAATTAGTTCCTCAAACTAGGGAGGTTCTAAGAACTCCACTCCTAAGCTAATAGATGCTCCTATAGCATCTAACTTCTTACCTCTTGAGCCTTGGGAGACCATAATTCTCCTCTCTTCCTACTCCTTCATTATAGTCTATCCAAGAATTCACATCATCATGTACATCCACACCAACCCCTATTATGGCCCATGAGTGGGATGGGATCTTTTACAATTTTCCATAGATGAACCAATTAGGAATGACTGGTGCATGGATTGTAAATTCATCACTGAAGAGATTAACTTCACTAGTGGGATGAGTGAAGGTCAATCTAGGTTTCTTCTTTAGTTCTAATAGGACCAAGGCCAATTCTACCTTCCTTTTTTCATGGGATGCCATTGTGATAATTTCTTTCCCTATATCTTCTTTGGGCTCTACTGAAGGTTCCCCCTTTCCTCTTAAGCCATAGGATTCTACTAGTTCTTTGAGGTCACCCTCAAGTGTCTCTTCTGGATCTAAGGCTATCATGTCAACATATTAGACTGGGGAAAGTGGCCTCTACTACATGGTTAAAGGAAAGGGTCCTTCTCTAGGTCTTTATTATAATATTATTTCCCTAACCTTATCCTTTATTTTTCCTTGATCATCTTGAATTTGATCAACCTACTATTATGACTATTGTGATAGCTCTACCTGAGGTTGCTCATGAGTTGTCCTAGATGGCCCAGGTAGTAACTGGTACTACAAGGGGTTAATTTTCAAAGTTTCCCTAGATGGCTTGTTATCCTTGACCAATCTATGCTTGAGCTTGATGTTGTGACCTTGGATCTTGGCCAACACTTCCCCATATTTCTTGGCTCTGATGTATATGGTGCCATGGACACCTAGTTGGTGTACATACTCAAGCTTGAGATTTTTGTCCTTTAAATGTTCCCCTACTTTGTTCCTCAGATCTCACATCTTGAGTTCATCTAGATGAAAACTAAATGAATTCCTATGTGTGACCATAACCTCCACCTACTTCTAGTCTTTAATTATGATTTTCCTAATATCCAATGGGAAGGGTTGAATTAGACATTTCCTCTTTTCTTTACAAGACTTTTCAATGTCAAGGATGAGTTGGGAGGCAATTTCCTACTCAGCAAGTTTATTTGGGCCATGCATTGGTAGTCTATAAGGCTGGGACATAATTACCTCTATCCTAATGACTATGTAATCAAGATAATACCATACATCCCTAATTATCTCCACACATTTTTTTATGAGGGGGTGAATCCTAGGCATGGGGACACCTATGATGGCCTTAAATATTGCTAGGAAAATGTAGTCACAGATAAACTACATGTGATTCCTATACTTGAAGATGTACAACTTGGATTAGTGGTTTGAGATAGTGATCCTACCCTCTGAGGACCAATTCTTAATGTTAGGGAAGGTGATTGAAGTGAGAAGGGCATCAATTAAGTAATAAATCATGTAAAATTATTTAGAGTCTTTTTCTTGATGGTGATGAATTTCTTGGAAAAAAAGATGTTGATAAAAAATTTAATTTGAGGTGTAAGTTTTTCTTCCACCAAGAAGTGCACATATGAGACCCAAACCTTGTTTACATAAGTGGTCAAAGGGGAACCAAAAGCTCTATTCAACAAGGTCATAATCACTATAATATCCTATCTTAACTAGATGATATGGATTTTTCCATCAAGGGTTTTGAAGATGTGAGGCCCATGATGGAGCTAGGGTCTTAAGATGGAGTCCATGTTATGGATATTGGTCCATTCTCTCATTTTGGGAAGGTCCACATGGGGAAGAGGGAGATTATAGTACTTTTCAAAAGTAATAGGGGAAATGTATGATACCTCTTTTGAGTTACCCTCCCTAATAATCCATTTACCATCAATCTTACAATCAATAAAAATGGGGGAAAGGACATCAATGTAGTGTAATACCTCTAGTTTTGTTGTAGCATGGTGGAGGCTGACAATCAAGATAGTAACCAGGTCATTATGTCATCTGTTGGTAGTGGTATTTCTCTGCTTTTCCTTTGAGATGGGTTATAATTCTTCTATCATAAAGAAAATCTCAGACCACTTCCTAATGTCATGGATGTTTAATATAGCTAGGTCTAGTTTTGTATCTTTGAATACCTGACCCTCACTATCTATTGTCAAATAAAACTTAGCTTCTTCCTTCAATTGTTGTTTTCTCACTGCCATGGTCTCTATTTCTTTCTAATTGTTCATATTGGATTGCAGATGATCTTTTTGAAATCTCTCTTGTGCTCAAAAACATAATTAAGTTATTTTTGGATTCAATTGTAGCAAATTGCATACATTTGGGTCACTTTTATATAGGGTCTAGGGTTTGGATATTTAATGGTAAAAGATACCAAGCTTGGGCTTATATGTGTTATGGATTTGATTTAGACATCTACCTTTATACCTTTGTGTTTTTAAGCCCACAAGATGTTTAGTTTTGTCCTTTTTTACTTGTGTGAAGCTTATGTGGCATTGGTCTAGATCTTTCAAGACATTTTTCATAAATTCCATTTGAACACTAGTTGTTGGTATTTAAAAATACCTCCTTCCTTTCACTCTATAAGATCAAAATCCTAGATTAGTGCAAGCCATTGATCATAATATGGGGACTTGATTTTGATTGGTTCTTAGGCCTTAAGCCTTGCAGTCATGAAACTTGGCATGCTCACACATATTCCCCATATTCCAAATCTTATGTCAATCCTTTGTTGAATAATCATTGGCCACATGGTGGGTTCATGGATTCTTGAGGTTTTGTTGAAAATTCTCTAGGGAAATTTAAACCATTAGATCAAATCTAGTGATAAATCATAGATCGTTGATCTACAAACATGATCGAACATTAATTTAGTACACTCTTAAAATTAAAGACTTAGGCTTACATCCCTTAGGCTAATCTTTTCTTCTTCTTTATTGAGCATGGGGAAAAAATTTAAGGTAAGAAATTTAAATCTAAGTTATGATTCAAAAGGGGGTAAAGGCATAAGCACTTTAGGTTATGTATGCATTATGTTTAGCAAACATGATGAAATATATTAGGCTTAAATATCTATGCCATGTGCCACAAACCATGCTTCAAAATAGGTTCAACATGAAATGAATTTTACATAAGATAATTTTGTGATTTAAGGTCCATTATGAAAAATTCCATGTGGATCCTTAAAGCATAGAGTTAGGCTAAGTATATTTCTTGCATATATTTACATTCTACAGATTGAGGCCTTCTATTTTAGGCATATTTTGAGCATTTCCCTTAGCTTAGCGAGTCACTTTAGAGTAAAAATGGGTTTGGGGATGTTATTTAAACACTAAGCAATATATTTTCATTTGGATAAATTTGATGGTCTCATAGATGTCAAATACATGATTGCAGGTGTCAATTGATGATCACATGGACATCAAGTTTAAGGCAGTGAAGTTTTGATTTTAATGGACCTAAATTTGATGGTCATGCAAGCATCAAGTTAGTCTTTTTAGATGTTTAAATAATGGTTGTGTGAACATCAAGTTTAAGTTCATTAAAATCTCCAAGGTCAAATGTAAGGATGCCACTTGGCACTTTTATGAGGCTTCCCAGGGTTTCAGTGTTAATTCACTTCATTGGATCAAAAACCATGATAAAATCAACAATCATTGATCATAATATAGAGACTTGATTTTGATTGGCTATCACATCAAAGTGGGTCCCTCTTCTATTTAGTCCTCAAATGTAATGGTGCCACATGTCTATCTTTTGGGCTCCCTATATCCTTTTGACTTTTCAACTATGATTTACTCTGTATGATCGAGTCCTTACAAGTAAGAATAGATCATTACATTATCCAAGATGTAGGCTATTCAAGCCAAAGTTCTTATTTATCTTCACTCCATTCGATTGAATTCATAATAAAGTGACAATCATAGGATCCTATAAAGTGCGAGGAAGTTAATGTTATGACCATAGAGGTAATAAAAACTTAGGCTTAAGGCATTAAGACTAAGGTCATGATGGTATTAATGAATATAATAGGGTCTTAATATTAAAGTCTTAGGCTAAGTTGGGGGATATGAAAAGACCCTGCACAATGAAATTTAGTTAGGCCATAAGGAACTTTTATTTTAAAAGGGGAAAATAACAAAGGGGGTCAAGTTTTTTAATCAAGTCATGTTAAGAAACATGACTAATTTTAAGATATGCATTTTATATCTTAATCTATAAAAAGGATTCCCACCAATTTGGGTTCCCACCTTTATTCAAATTTGTACTGAGGGTTTGTTAGGGTTTAAGAATGTAGGCTTCTCAAGGATGCATGTCATGGAACCTACACTTATATTTAAATTAACTTCATTAGCAAGGTTAGTCTAGATTAAATCAAATCAAGACCATATATGCTTATCTCTTAACAAAGTGGATGATCTTCAAATTATATAGAAGACTTTGATATGCTGAAATTTCCATGTTTTATTCTAAGGGTTTCTCAACGGTCCCAACTCAAAAAATGGGGTATGTTGGTCCCAACAAATGTTGACTCATGGGGGAAACATAGCAATATGTTAGAACCTATAAACTCTGGGTTTATAAAAATGATTAGGTCATCTACTTCACTTGATCAAAACCACCATTTAGATCAGGTTATGGTTAAAACAAACCTTACACTTGTATATTTAAGGTCAAATACCAAGGCATACTCAAATTGTGTGTGTGCTTTGATTCCACTTATTGTTTGCCATGGGATTCAACAAATAGATTCTAATTTTATGTCCTTAATCACTTACATTGGCTTATGGTATATTGAAATGTTCATTATGAATCATGTTTTAACTTAGGGAAGGTTTAGGCATTACTCTAATACCAGTCAGGCATCTATAGCCCTGATAGATATGCATTTGGCTCCATTTATGACCTTGCTCCATTGCCAGTTAGGCATCCATAACCCCAATGGAGATTTTTAGAATCACCTTTACCTGAAAGCTTTAGATTTTGCATTGTATCCTATTTTTGTATTTTCTTATACCTTTATGCTTTTAGCAAGGCTGGGAACCAAGATAGCCATGTTTTAATATTTGGTCAAGTATTTGATCTCTTGAAAATCATCTATGGTTACAACTCCCATCCCAAGAAAGGATGTTAATTAAGTGTTAGTTTGGGGTATACTATGAAAATTTGAGTCCCTATTCCCCAAGTGTAAGTCTTCTTAAAACTAGTTTGAGGTCAAGATAATGGTTAAGGTCTAATGAAATTATTGGCCTTTCCATTAGTCTTTATCAATTTCTCTAAGATATAACATAATGATTTATATTTCAGAGCCATGGTTACTTCATGTATGGGATTCATACCTTCATTCCTGAATTGGGGGGGCATGTTTTCAAGCAAACTTCATGACTTCTAAGCTCAATATTGTCCCTATGGACTTATTTACATCAAGGAAACAAGTAACATGAAGGAAACATATACCATAAAGCAAGAGAGGAAAAAAAAACCTATAATAATAAAATATATACCTGGTTATGTACAAACAAGGGACAAGAAGGAAAAAACTAAAAGGAAACTAACTAGCCTATCTACACTAATTTAAACATATTATAGATTTACTCCATGAAGACCCCAAGGGGAGTAGCAAAAAAATAATGCTTGAGGTATTTCCCATTGGTGGGCAACATAAACTCTCTCCTTAAAAATCTTTGAGCTTGAAAGTGCTTTTGCTCAATATTTTTGCAATCTAATATGGGCCAATCCACAATGGTGTGAATTTTCCATGTTTGCCCTTTGGTTTAGATGTTTATCATAGAGGAGATCTAGGTATCCGTGTTTGAACACTTTGATTCTAGATATTTTATTAAACCATATCTTGACTTTGGTTTGATGTCTGCTAAGTTTAGCAAAGGCTTTCTCCCTTGCATCTTTCATTTGAATTATATCTAGCAACCTAGAATTGGCTGGCTCTTGGCTCTCCTCCATGTATTCTTGCATAAACCTATATGTGGGAAAATTTAGAGTGATAGGAAATATGGTTTCTTGTCCATACACCAATAATAATGGTGAGGCTTTTATGGCTTACTTGATGCTTATCCTATCAGCCCAAAGTGAAAATTTAAGTAGCTTGTTCCAAGTTCTAGGTTTGTCTTCAGCAGACTTCTTGATTGCCTTCATTAGGTTCTTATTTATTGACTTAGAGACTCCATTCCCTTAGGGATAATGGTTGGATGAAAACTTGAGAGTGATGCCATTATCATAATCTCATCTGGTCATCTCTATGGATATGAAATTAGATCCATTTTCACATACTAAAGATATTGGGGTCCCAAACCTGGTATAAATGTTTTATTCTAAGAAGTTGATCACTTCCTTAGTTTTACTTTGCTTGGTGGTTGTATCTTTAGTCTACCTTGTATAATATTCTATGTTGGTAAAGACATATTTATGTCCTTTAAATGAGTTGGGGTTGATGACACCAACAAAGTCTAGCCCCCATTGAGCGAAGGGTTTGTCAATCATGTCTAGTTGTAGAGGCATTGTTATTTTTGGATCTTTAGTGCTAAAAATTTGGCATGAATGACATTCCCTCACATGCCTATGAGCATCTTTAAAAATAGTTAGCCAATTATATCTAGCCTTAAGAACTTTTTGGGTTGTGTTTTTCCCAAATGGATGTCCACTACCTAGTTTCTTATGAAAGGTGTTCATGATTTGGGTGGCTTATTCTTATGAAACACATCTCAAGTAGATTCCCTCATAGTTCCTTTTATACAAGATTCCATTCTTGATCAAGTAGTGGGTTGCCTTTAGCCTCAAGGCCCTCTTTTTCTCCCTAGATAAACTTATAAGACAAGTACCATTGATTAGAAAATATATGATTGGGTCATATCACTCACTAGCTTAAAATTATTATTGATTCACTTGCAAAATACTTTGTCTAGGGTTAGTATTAGAAATCATCTAAATCAAACCTTGGCACCTCACCAACTTTGTAGTTTTCATCTCTAGGTCATATTACTATAAGATTGACATTCATTTACCTCTATGTTCCCCCAATTCATTTTGACTTAACCTATTTTTTGTGGTAGAGTTAGGTAAGATGGCATGCACCTTATTTATAAGGATGTAATGCATGAATTTCTTAACTACCTTGACTAATGCATACACTTGTTTATCAATTAATGAATAATTTAACTTGATATTCTTGATATTAGTACTCATAAAATCAATTAGGTGGTCACACCCTTCAATTTTCTAAGTTAACACTACAGCCATAGTGTGGTCAGATGCAAAGGAATAGAGGTATAAGTCCCTTGAAAAATTAGGACTTATAAGGACTGGAGTTTAACTAATGGCCTCCTTGATGTCATTAAATGTTTTTATAGAATCTTTATTCCATGTGACCTTGACATCCTTCTTCAGCATGTCATTTAGTGGTTTGAAAATTTCTACAAAACCAGAGTTAAACTTTCTTAAAAAAATAATCTTACCAAAAAATGACTTTAGCTCTTTTTTACTATTTGGAGGTTCTATTCTAGATATAGCCTCCACTCTTTCAGGATCTATAGAGATCCCATCCTTAGTAATGACATGACCCAATAACTTTCCTTTAGTCACACAAAAGATACTCTTCTTAGGGTTCAAAGAAATGCCATACCTTTTACATCTTTCAAAAACTTGTTGTAAATGCATGAAGTGATCTTCCCTATTTTTAGAAAAAATTGTTAGATCATCTATTTATATGATAATGCACTTACCAATCAAACCTTGGAAGGCATGGTCCATAGCTCTTTGTAAGGTGGCTCCTACATTGATGAGTCCAAATGGCATTCTTTTGTAAGTGAAGGTTCCCCATTTTTTTATGAAGTTTGTTTTTGTCATGTCCTCTTTATCAACAATACTTGGTTATAACCTGAAAATCCAGCAAGAAAGGATATCATAGCTGATCCTAAAATAACTTGAATTAATTGGTCTAGGGAAGTAACAAGGTAGTTATCCTTCTCTAATGCTTTGTTCAAATTTTTAAAGTCTATATAAAGCCTAATCTCACCATTCTTCTTCCTAACTTTCACTGAATTAGCCACCCAAATAAAGTGCCTGATGGGAAAGACTATCCTAGCATCTAGAAGTCTCTTGACCTCCTTGAATATCATGGGTTCTAAGATCATGTTCACAAGCCTTTGTTTATGCATGAAGGGTTTACAACTCTCTTTAAGGGGTATAGTATGTGTTATGACCCTTGGATCAAAGATTTTATAGGTCATCATAGTATCATGTTATTAGATCCTTGTATTGGGCTAGAAGTTCCTTAGCTTTCATATTTTCAATGTTTGTGCAGGCTTTCCCAATATTTACCAGTTGGGGTTGAACATGAAGGCCTTAGTTAATAGCATTATAGTCTTTCCCACTTACCTTCAGAACCTTAAAAGCCTTAGCAACTTTGTTCTTGTAAAATAGTCTCTCTAAATAAATCATTCCCTTTGGGATCTTGTTGTCACTCAGTTGAATGACTTTGCCATTAAATTTATCTTCCCTAGATGTATTTCCATCAACTTCACCAATGATATGAGCATCAAATGCTCTAAAATTAGTCATGAAATCTAATATTTTTTGATCATCATTAAATACTTGGAAGTATTTGATATTGTATGGTACTAAAGGATAAGGGATCAGTTCAATGTTCAAATTAAGGGAATCATGATTGGGCATGGTGTTAGCTACAGTAGATGTCAATTGATCAGCTACTTAATTTTCTTCCCTTAGGTTGGAAGAGATGCCAAATGCATCAAAGGATTCAATAAAATCCTAAACTCTAAACGTATACCTTTTTAAATATGAAAGTTTACATTGATATTTACTTCTAACCTGGTTAACCACTAGTTTTGAATCTCCATAAACTAGTAGTTCCTTGACCTGGTTTTTTATAGCAAATTGTAAACCAAGCATAAGGGCATCATATTTAGTGAGATTGTTAGTATAAGGTAATTAGAGTATATAATAAACATGGTACCTTTTGTTATTGGGGTTAATTAAAATAATACCAACACTTGATCTAGTATTACACCTAACACCATCAAAGTGCAATTTCCACAATCCAAGAACAACATAAGCATCCTTGGTATCATGTACCTTATCAACCTCTAGGGTGAAAACCCCCAAGTATGAGTCTATTATGTTGACCCTCTCATTCACATCATTGTATTTATTTATCATATGCTTCATTCTTGGTTGTCTTGATCTGATTGGGGACACATTTCTAAAGTAACCACAAATGTGAGCAATCTATAGACATGTAACTAGTCAAAGCCTTAGTCCATTCCCTACTCAATAAGATTTCATAAGCATCATGTATTTCAACCACTTGAATATCAATGAATTATTGTACCCTAGGCTTAGAAGCTAGTTGCATCTGAACATTTAATAATTCTCCTAAAACTTTAACCCTAGATTTGTCTAATTGGGTGACAACCCTATCAGACTTTATAGGTGTTAAACCAAGTTTCTTGCATACTCCTATAGGCATGATATTATTAGATGCTCCTAAATATGATAAGAAATTATGCAAATTATTACCAAACATATTGATAGTGATCAAGAAAGGAGGAGACTCATGTTTGACTTTATGAACTATTACATTGGCATGATTAGTCTTAAAGGGACTGTGCTTTCCTCACAAGGATTCCAATAAGAGATCCCTTTACTCTATAATCCAAGTGAGTTTGTGAAATTTTATATTATCTTTTATCTTATTCATGTCCTTAACTATGTTATAACCATTTTTATATCAACATTGGGTTTAGAAGTACTCCCTTTTAGTGGCTCTAGATTGTTGCTCTAAGAGGTGTCAGGAGGAGTTCCAAAGTTGTTTGGATGTGTTGAGGTAGTCAAGGGATGCCTCTACTCTCTATTCCTCAAGGGATATGTCTTCTTCAAGAACTGCTAAAAGGCTTGGATCTCCTTAGGGACCTCATCAGGTTCATTTTCCACTTTTTAGAAGGCCTCAAAGGATTTGAAGAATTCTATATAGTTAATTTCCCCATGTTTGTGGTGAAATGTACCTTACAATAGTCTGATAATGCAATGTTAGTAAGATTAATGTCCATATTCTTATTATTTTAATATGGTTCATTAGCCTTATTATTATGAAAACTATCATTTTGAAATCTGTTATTTGGCCTATTAAACATTTGAAATGAGAAATTTCTACCAGAGTGTTCTCTAGTATTACCCACTTGTTTTTATAACTAAAGGAAATCAGTACTTAATTTTTGAACCATTTTTAAAATGTATTCATGCTCATTTTTGGGAGTTTTATAATTATGTGCCTAGTTATTATTAGTAGATGGTACTAAATCCCTTTGATCACTTGGGTTGTATCCAATAGTGGGATGAGTCAAGAATCCCATACTTTGATTTGGAGCTGTATGACTTAATGGTAATTGGATCAGATTTTGGAGTTGGTTTATGGTTGGGAGATTTTGGTTATTATTAGGGAACAAGTTCATCATAGGTAGGTGTGGGTTTACATTTAGAACTAAATAATCCATTTGCCCTTGGGGATGCATTTGATCATTAATGATTATTGATTCAGAATAGGCTTGGGCTAATGAATCTATAACTAGGATAGACCTCTCTAGGAACATAGCGGTCATAAGATCTACTACATCCTTATATATATCTAGTGCTAAGACATCATTAGGCTTGTAGGGTTCCATGGTCCTACTATACATCTTTTAAAATCTAGCATTAAAGGACCTAATGGACTCAGTATCATCCCTTTTAATATTAGTGAACTGGTGGTAAATAACACAAGGACTAATAATTTTACCAAATTGATCAATAAAGACATTATTAAAATCATTCCAACTTGTGATATAGTTATCAAACAAATTTAAGAACCATTCATAAGTGGCATATTTAAAATTAAATGGAAATAGCCTATATGCCACATCTTCATGCACAATATTAAGCAATCTTAAATCAGCCTTAAAAGATTTTATATGTTCCTCAATAATCACTACACCTATTGGACTAAATACAAGTAGATATTTCTTAGGGTTTCTTAAAAGGTCATGAACCACCCATATCACAATAATCAAGGAATCCCCTAACCATGCCATACCAAGATGATATTTGAAGACACAGGTACCTTAAATCTATGAATTTGGAATGGATTTAGATATCTTGCATGTACCTTTATCATGTTTGACCTTTCTATGAACCTCAAGTTCAAGTAAAGGTTCTCTAGTTTTTGAGTGTGATCTTGTCTTAATCCTAAGTAATTCTAGCTTGAAATTTGAATATCCTACTTAAAATACGATGTGTCAAGTTAACTTCTATAAAGAACAAGAGTTAGACCTCCACATTGAGCTTATTTTAAAAAGGTGATATGAATATTTGCAAAGGACATTGATCTTTGATTGAATTAATTAAAATATGCGTCCAACTACATAAATATGGTCCATTTTTTTGAGTTTAAGACTAAAGGACCTAAGATCTATGAATGATATGCCCACCTTTAATTAAAATAAACCATTCTAACCTCAAATACTATGTATTTTCAAAGTTAAATCCAAATTTACCAAAAACAAGCACGAATTATAAAAGAGCATCAAAGGAATTACAAAGACATGTTTTAAACAACAAATATTGATGATATTTATATATTTTAAGAAAAGAATCTAATCAAACACAAAGATATAGGGATCTTTAGGTAAAGCAAACTAAGATCACCCAAGGACCTATGAATTAACCCTCCTAGCACTAGTGGGAGTTATCCTGTTGATGCTTATAAATATACCATAGGTGCCCTTAGTGTTTAAGGAACACCTCTCATTTTATAATTTATAAAATTCAAGGCATGATTTGGGGGTTTTGACAATCTGATCGTATGTGGTGAAATAGCAATAGAGTAAGATAGTTGTTCCATAATATTTATACAATTTTGGTTGTTGGGAGCCACCTTGGCCCATTCTTTATGAATCTTTGTCGATACTTAGTGAATTACATTCCTACTATTATCTAAATGGATATTTATAATATAGATTAAACTAAAGCAATCATGGTGTAAAAAAGATCAAATAGAAGGGTAGGGAAAAAAAGAAATAAGTGATTGCCAATTTTAGTCCTAAACATTATGACAAAGTATTAATGGCAATTGAATACACATTTAACCAATATATAATGCAACATATCTTAAGCTTAAATATCAAAATATATCAGGAAAACTTTAGAGGAAAATGTTTAAGAATCACAAGTAATAACTAGGTTTGATTTAGGGATTTACCATTATAATCAAATAGCCATTACACATCTGAATATAGAGCAAAAATGAAATGAAACAGAACCTAAGATCTTTTAGATAATCTAGCATAAGCACAAATCAAAAACCCTATGATTAAATAATGTTATTCAAAATTCAAGGTTACTATTTGAATTCAAGACTTCTACTGACAATTGAGAGAAAAGCTATATTAGAAATTAACACATCAAAAATGGACAATCCTTGTAGAATTCCTTGATTCTATTAATTACTTCAAGTATACAAAGTTGTTCAAAAATCCCTCTCTTTTTAAAATGGTGATACGTGCCTTTATAGGAAGAATAAGTAGTATACCATTCAATAACAAAATACAAGTGTATAAAGGTAAGGACAGTTATCCGTACAAGCTCTATAATAAATGTGTCATTTCAAATCATACTAACCTAGAGGAAAATATGCTAACAAACAAGCATATGCCTTTATAATATAATATTCTATTATAAAATGTTACCTAATTTATATTAGAATAGAATATTATTCTAACTTATTAGTGGGGTCCCTATATGTTGCTAGAGGATGTTCATATCCCTCTCATATTGTTCATTAATTAGCTCGAGATCCATAGTTCTAGCTTGAAATTTGAATATCCTACCTAAAATATGATGTGTCAAGTTAACTTCTATAAAGATCAAGAATTAGACCTCCACATTGAGCTTATTTTAAAAAGGTGATATGAATATTTGTAAAGGACATTGATCTTTGATTGAATTAACTAAAATATGCATCCAACTACATAAATATGGTCCATCTTTTTGAGTTTAAGACTAAAGGACCTAATATCTATGAACGATATGCCTACCTTTGATTAAAATAAACCGTTCTAACCTCAAATACTATGTATTTTCAAAGTTAAAGCCAAATTTACCAAAAACAAGCACTAATTCTAAAAGAGCATCAAAGGAATCACAAAGACAAGTTTCAAACAACAAATATTGATGATATTTATATATTTTAAGAAAAGAATCTAATCAAAACACAAAGATATAGCGATCTTTAGGTAAAGCAAACTAAGATCACCCAAGGACCGATGAATTAACCCTCTTAGCACTAGTGGGAGTTATCCTGTTGATGCTTATAAATATACCATAGGTGCCCTTAGTGTTTAAGGAACACCTCTCATTTTAGAATTTATAAAATTCAAGGCATGATTTGGAGGTTTTGACAATCTGATTGTATGTGGTGAAATAGCAGTAGAGTAAGATAGTTGTTCCATAATATTCATACAATTTTGGTTGTTGGGAGCCACCTTGGCCCATTCTTTATGAATCCTTGTCGATACTTAGTGAATTACATTCCTACTATAATCTAAATGGATATTTATAATATATATTAAACTAAAGCAATCATGGTGTAAAAAAGATCAAATAGAAGGGTAGGGCAAAAAAGAAATAAGTGATTGCCAATTTTAGTCCTAAACATTATGACAAAGTATTAATGGGAATTGAATACACATTTAACCAATATATAATGCAACATATCCTAAGTTTAAATATCAATATATATCAGGCAAACTTTAGAGGAAAATGTTTAAGAATCACAAGTAATAACTAGGTTTGCTTTAGGAATTTACCATTATAATCAAATAGCCATTACACATCTGAATATAGAGCAAAAATGAAATGAAGCAGAACCTAAGATCTTTTAGATAATCTAGCATAAGCACAAATAAAAAACCCTATGATTAAATAATGTTATTCAAAATTCAAATTTACTATTTGAATTCAAGACTTCTACTGACAATTGAGAGAAAAGCTATATTAGAAATTAACACATTAAAAATGGACAATCCTTGTAGAATTCCTTGATTCTATTAATTACTTCAAGTATACAAAGTTGTTTAGAAATCCCTCTCTTTTTAAAATGGTGATGCATGCCTTTATAAGAAGAATGAGTAGTATACCATTCATTTACAAAATACAAGTGTATAAAGGTAAGGACAGTTATCTGTACAAGCTCTATAATAAATGTGCCATTTCAAATCATACTAACCTAGAGGCAAATATGCTAGCAAACAAGCATATGCCTTTATAATAGAATATTCTATTATAAAATGTTACCTAATTTATATTAGAATAGAATATTATTCTATATTATTAGTGGGGGCCCTATTTGTTGCTAGAGGATGTTCATATCCCTCTCATATTGTTCATTACTTAGCTCAAGATCCATAGCAGGTTTCATGATGCACTCCTCTTCTTGGTCTGCTAGTTCATCACTTCCTTGTCATTTTTGGCCAAGGCCTCCTTGATGCTTCTAACTTCATTGATCCTCTCACCCACATTGAATATCATATCTAAGATCTTGTTATTGTCCTATCTAGACTGGCCTTTGCTTTTCCCTTAGATTTTTTGAGTCACCAAAGTGTCCCTATGCTTGAATAGTTCAAGGGCAGTAGGTTGTGCAAGATTGACAAGCATTATCCCAAGAACTTGCTTAATTCTACTAATGAGCCCTTTAAAATATTTTATAAGACTCAATCTCTAAACCTTATAAATAACAATCCCCAAGATTATGCCTAGGTGTCTCATACTTATGGTTCTAAAATTTGGGATCTACTTCTTTGCTTGAATGTGAAGGAGCTAAGCAATCTTATCCTCTGAGGCCTACCATTGGGTGACAAAGTCTTTGGCTAATGTATCTTGGTCCTCTAATTCACTTTGTCTCATCTTCATTAACTTTAATTCCTCAAACATGTCATAGAATGACTAATCAAGTATATTGATCATGGCATCTGGGACTGATAGGATTGCCTAATTTGCCAAGTTCTCCTTATCCTTTTCCAAATTTTGGATCCTTTATTTTAGACCCTAGATTCTAGCCTTGGCTTGTTTTAAATGTGTTTCCATCAATATTTCCGCATCTTCTTCATGTATTGTAGCCTCACCAAGTTGTTATCTAATAATAGGGGTTAAACCTATAAAAGGTTAAACATTTTGAAAGGTGAAATCTTTTGTCCCAACCATGGCTATCCTGGTTGTTATTCTCTCTAAGCCTACTATCTCAAGATTGAAATGAACTGTGGTAATTAGTTCCTTAAATTGGGGAGGTTTTAAAACTCCACTCTTGAGCTAGTAGATGTTCTTAGAGCATCCAACTTCTTGCCTCCTAAGCCTTGAGAGACCATAATTATCCTCTCTTCTTGCTTCTTCATTATAGCCTTTATCCAAGGCTTCACATCATCATGTACATCCACACCAACCCTTTTTATGGCCCATGAGTGGGAGAGAGATGGGATATTTTACAATTTTCCATAGATGAACCAATCAAGAATGATTGGTCCCTGGATTATAAATTCATCACTACAAATATTGACTTTACTAGTGGGATGAGTGAAGGTCAATCTAGGTTTCTTCCATGATTCTACTACAACCAAGGCTAATTTTACCTTCCTTTTTTCATGGGAGTCCATTGGGACAAGTTTTTTCCCTATATATTCTTTGGGCTCTACTAAAGGGTCTTCCTCTCCTCTTGAGCCATAATATTCCACTAGTTCTTTGAGGACACCCTCAAGTGTTTCTTCTAGCTTCAAGGTTATCATGTCAATGTATTGAACTAGGGAAGGTGGCCTATACTGCATGGTTGCAGTCAAGGGTCCTTCTACAGGTCTTTCTTCTAATATTACTTCCCCAACCTTCTCCTTTCCTTTGCCTTGATCATCCTAAATTTTCCTAACCTATTCTTGGGACTATTATAGTTGCTCTGCCTGAGGTTGCTCATGAGTTATCCCAAATGGCCTAGGTAGTAAATGGCAATACAAGGGGTGCATTTACCATGTTTCCCCAGATGGATTGTTGTCTCTAGCCAATCTATGCTCTAGTTTGATGTTGTGACCTTAGATCTTGGCCAACACTTCC
This sequence comes from Torreya grandis, assembly GCA_037957365.1. Lineage (NCBI taxonomy): Eukaryota > Viridiplantae > Streptophyta > Pinopsida > Cupressales > Taxaceae > Torreya > Torreya grandis. The sequence goes on from JARHVA010006290.1 coordinate 448,048, forward strand.
CCATAATTCTTGGTTATTATGTATATGGTGTCATAGACACCTAATTGGTGTACATACTTAATCTTAAGCTTTTTTTCCTTTAAATGTTCTCCTACTTTGTTATTTGGATCCCACATCGTGAGTGAATCTAGTTGAAAGCCAAATTAATTCCTATGTGTGACCATAACCTCCACCTGCTTCTAGTCTTTAATTATGATTTTCCCAATATCCAATGGGAAAGGGTGAAGTATACCTTTCCTCTTTTATTTACAAGCCTTGTCAATGCTAAGGATGAGTTGGGAGGCAATCTCTTGCTTAATAAGTTTATTCATGACATGTACTAGTAGTCTATAAGTCTGGGACATAATTCCCTATATCTTGATGACTATGCAATTAGGATAATACCATACATCCCCAATCATCTCCACACACTTTTTGATGAGGGGGTGAAGCGTAGGCATGTGGACACCTGTGATGGCCTCAAAGATTGCTAGAAAAAGGTAGTCATAGATAAAATGCATATGATTCCTATACTTGAAGATGTGTAGCTTGGAGTAGTGGTGTGAGATATTGGTCCTACCCTCTATGGACCAATTCTTAATGCCAGAGAATGTGATTGAAGTGATAAGGTCATCAAGTAGGTAATACATCATGTATAATTGTTTGGATGTCTTTTTCTTGATGGTGATGAATTGTTTGGCCAAAAAGATGTTGATAAAATCTCCAATTAGAGGGGTAAGTTTTACTTCCACTAAAAAGTGCACATATGAGACCCAAACCTTGTTTATATAAATGGTTGAAGGGGCACTAAAATATCTATTCAACAAGGTCATAATCACTCTAATACCCTCTCTAAACTAGATGATAGGGATTTTTCCATCAAGGGTTATAAAGATGTGAGGCCCTTGATGGAGCTAGGGTCTTAGGATGGGGTCCAAGTTATGGCTATTGGTCCATTCTATCATTTTGGGAAGGTCCACATGGGGAAAAGGGAGATTATATTACTTTTTAAAAGTAATAGGGGAAATATATGCTACCTCTTTTGAGTTACCCTCCCTAGTAATCCATTCACCATCAATCTTACAATCAATAAAAATGGGTGCAAGGACAATAATGTAATGCAATACCTCTAGTTTTATCATGGCATGGTGGAGGCCATCTATCTAGATGGAAACCAGGTCACTATGTCATTTATTGGTAGTGGAATTTCTATACTCTTCCTTTGAGATGGGATGTAATTCTTCTATCATAAAGAAAATCTCAGACCAATTCCTAATGTTATGGATGTTCAATGCGGTTAGGTCTAGTTTTGTATCCTTGAATACCTGGCCCTCACTATCTGTCATCAAATAAATCTTGGCTTCTTCCTTCAATTATTGTTTACTAGCTACTATGGTCTCTATTTATTTTTAATTATTCACACCAGATTGTAGATGATCTTTGTGAAAGCTCACTCATGCTCATAAAAATAATTAAGCTATCTCTAGATTGAATTATAGCAAATTGCATCTATTTGGGTCACTTTTATATAGGGTCTAGGGTTTGGAGCTTTAATGGCAAAAGATACCCAGGATTTAGCTTATACGTGTTCTAGATTTGATTTAGACCTTTACCTTTATGCCTTTATGTTTTTGAGCCCACAATATCTTTAATTTTATCCTTTTTTCTTGCATGGAGCTTGTGTGGCATTGGTCTAGATCTTTCATGGCATTTTTCATAAATGCCATTTAAACACTAGTTATTGGTATTTAAAAATACCTCCTTTTCACTTTATAGGATCAAAATATTGGATTGTGTGAGCCTTTGATCATAATATAGGGACTTGGTTTTGATTGGTTCTTGGGCCTTATACCTTGTGGTCAAAACACTTAGCATGCCCACGCATCTTCCCCATGTTCCAAATCTTATGTCAGTCCCTTATTAAATAATCATTAGCCATGTTGTAGGTCTATGGGTTATCAGGGTTTCATTTAAAATTATCTAGGGACCTTCACACCATTGGATCAAATCCAATGACAAAGCATGGATTGTTGATCTACAAACATGCCTAAACATCAAATTAGTATAGTTTTAAAAGTCAAGACTTACGCTTACATCCTTTAGGCTAAAGTTTAATTTATGTTTAATGAGCATGGGGCAAACCTTAATCTAAGGAATTTAAATCTAAGTCATGATTCAAAAGGAGGTCAAGGAATAAGCACTTTAGGTTTATGTTTGTGTTGTGTTTATCAAACACATTGAAACACATTAGGCTAAAATATCTATGTCATGTGTCACAAACCATGCTTCCAAATAGGTTCAACATGAAATGAATTTTACATAGGATAAGTTTGTGATTTAAGGTCCATTATATAAAATGCCATGTGGATCCTTAAATCATATACTTAGGGTATATTTGCATTCTACATATTGACACCTTTCATTTTAGTCATATTTTGAGCATTTCCCTCAGCTTGGTGAGCCATTTTAGAGTAAAAATAGGTTTGGGGATGTTATTTAAACACTAATCAAGATATTTTCATTGGGTTAAATTTGACGATCTCATAGACATCAAATACATCCTCACAAGTGTCAATTGATGATCACATGGACATCAAGTTGAAGCTAGTATAGTTTTGATTTTAATGGACCTAAATTTGATGATCGCATAAGCAGCAAGTTAGTCTTTTTGAACGTTTAAATGATGGTTGCATGAATGTCAAGTGTAAGTTTGTTAAAATCTCTAGGGTCAAATGTGAGGATGCCACTTGGCATTTTTGCAGGGCTTCCTAGGTTTTCAATGTTAATTCACTTCATTGGATGAAATACCACAATAAAATAATAGGCATTGATCATAATTTGAAGACTTGATTTTGATTGGTTGTCACATCAAAGTGGGCCCCTCTTCTTTTTAGTCCTCAAATGTAATGGTCTCACATGTCCATCCTTCAGGCTCCTTGTATCCTTTTGAATTTTCAACTATGCTTCACTCCATCCAATCAAGTCCTTATGAGTAAAAGTAGATTGTTAATTTATCCAAGATGCAAGCTATTTAAGCTGAAGTTCTTGATTATCTTCACTCCATCTGATTAAATATCATGATAAAGTGACAACTATAGGATCTTGTAAAGTGTGAGGAAGTTAATGTTAGGACTATGGAGGTAATAAAAACTTAGGCTTAAGGCATTAAGACTAATTTCATGATGGTATTAATGCATACATCAGGGTCTTGATATTAAAGTCTTAGGCTAAGTTGGGGGATATGAAAGGACCCTACATAATGACATTTAGTTAGGCTATAAGTAATTTTTTTTTTTTAAAGGGAAAATAACGAAGGGGGTCAAGTTTGTTAGTCAAGTCATGTTAAGAAACATGACTAATCCTAAGATATGCATTTTATATCTAAGTCCATAAAAATGATTCTCGCCAATTTAAGTTCCTACCTTTATTCAAAGTAGGGTTTAGGAATACAAGCTTCTTAGGGATCCATGTCATGGAACTTACACTTATAGTCAAATGAACTTCATTAGCAAGGTTAGCCCAGATTAAATCAAATCAAGACCATATATGCTTGTCTCTTAACAAAGTGGATGATCTTCAAATTTTATAAAACACCTTGACATGCTGAAATTTCCATGTTTTATTTTGAGGGTTTCTCAAGGGTCCCAATTCAAAAAATTGGGTATGTTGGTCCCAACAAATCCCTTGAGTAAAAACCTATTTCAGGCACTGGGTAAGTTTGTTTATTTCCATAGGAAGTGTAGTGTCCACCAAGTCCAAGATCTATAGCTAGTGTCAGTATCACCTCTAAATAGCATAAAGTCTTTGAGCATCTTACTTTCAACTTTCTTAAGATATTTACTAATTGGCCATTACCTAAATTGGTAGACTTAGATTCCTCTCATTATACAGATATTTGGGGCTCATAACTAGAAGTTAAAGTAGAAGAAGAGGATCAAGATCAAACATTTCCCACTATCTTAAAGGATGGTTTTGTACTCCTTTAGAGAATACCATAGAAGTGAACCTAGGAAACTGTGAAGATCCCAAAATTGTTTATCTCAGAGCATCCCTCATTGATGAAGAGAATGAATATATTATCACCATTTTGAGGGATTTTATTTATATATTCACATGGGCTTATTCATACATGCCAGGACTAGACCCTGACTTGGTCATGCATCACCTTGTTGTACATCTAGATGCCAATCCAGTCAAGTAAAAATTTAAAAAAATGCATTCATGTATTGTTATTTTAGTAAATAAAAATCTTGAGAAACTATTGGGATCTAACTTCATAAAACCACTAGAATATTTTGAATGGATATCAAATGTAGTCCCAGTAAACAAAAATCCATAGGGCATACACATTTATACTAATTTTCAAGACATTAATAAAGCATGTCTTAAATATGATTTCTCTCTACCTAACATCAACATGATTGTTGACTCAACTATTGGGTACAAGATGTTATCCCTCATGGATGGCTTCTTAGGATATAACCAGATCAAGATAGCTCCAAAGTACAAACACAAGACTACATTCACCATACCATGGGGAACATTTTGTTACCAAGTCATATCTTTTAGCTTGAACAATGTTAGTGACACCTATCCATGTGTTATTACTATCATTTTCCATGAAATAATTATTGATATTATTGAGGACTATGTTGATTATATTTTATCAAATCAAGAACATGTGCTAGACATCCTAATGTTCTATGGAGGATATTTTAAAGACTTTGGGAGTACAAGATTCATCTAAATCCTAAAAAGTGCATATTTGGCATCACTTAGGGAAAATTACTAGGATTCATTTTATCAAAAAGAAGGATTGAAGTGGATCCTTCTAAGGTCATGGTTATCATGGAAATGCCTCCACCTTCTAATTTGAAATATCTGTATAGCTTGTAGGGTAAGATTCAACCTATTTGTAGGTTTGTTTCACAACTGGCAGACAAGTGTCATCCTTTCACACACCTAGTAAAGAAGGGGGTCACTTTTTAATGTGATACTGACTATAATCAATCATTTTTTAATCTTAAATCATACTTGTCTAACCCACCAATTTTGAGACTACCAACACCTAGATAGCCATTACTCCTTTATATCTCAGCCATAAAACATGCACTAGGGGCACTCTTGGCCCAACATGATGAACAAACAAAGGAACATATAGTCTATTATTTGATATAAACACTTATGGCATATGAACATAATTATATACCTATTGAGAAGGATTGTTTGGAAATGGTTTTTACTTATCAAAAGTTGTGGCGTTATATGTTAAATAGTACAACTATTATTATTTCTAAAGTGGACCCTCTCAAATATTTATTGTCTAAAGAAAATATTATAGGATACATGGTTAAATGGTTCATTTTATTGAGTGAATTTGATGTTAAGTACCATAACCAAAAATTGATTAAGGGGTAGGTCATTATAGATCCACTTGTAGAAGCTCCTATTATAGACACTCAACTACTCAAATTTAATTTTTTAGATGAATCTATCATAATGATAGAAGAAGTGGCTCATTAACTTTAACAATAGAAGTTATACTTTGATGGCTCTTTTAATTCACATGTCTCTAGATATGACATCTTACTGATTACAACAAAATGGGACCTCATCCCTATGGTGTTTCACATCAGCTTCAACTACACTAACAATATGGTTGAGTATGAAACTCTCATTATAGGACTACGTCTAATAATATAGTGGGGTATACAATATTTAATAGTTTATGGATATTCTCAATTGATCATGAATCAGAACACAAACCAATATTAGACTCGAGATGACAAGCTTTTACCGTACAAGCACATTGTAGACAATCTCAAGTCCCTATAGTTTGAATAGATGCCATAGGCCAGTAATAGATCAACCAATGCAATGAAAATAACTATCCATGATACAAGTTACCATTGATGTCAAAGAGTATCAATTTCTCATTGAGAACCATCTACATCCCTCTCATATATAATTATTACTTGTCCCAATATTTCACCTAAACTCCCTTGGTACTAAGACATTTATAATTATTTCCACAACTAAGTTTTTCCCCTTGACCTTTCACACAATCATCAAAAAATATTCCTTCATCACCTAGCCCATTATAACCTCCTTGGGAACATGATTTATTATAAGGGATATGATGGAACATTTCTTCATTATTTATATTTAGGAGAATCAATGTTATCACTTAAGCAAGTATATGAAGGTATGTGTGGGGTTGACACCATTGGTGTAGTCTTAGCTAATAAATTTCTCATAAGAGGGTATTATTAGACCAAGATGGAAATAAATGGTTGAAATTATTTCAAGAAGTGTGTTACCTACTAACAACATGGTAATTTGATACACACACCTTCTTTGTCATTACAGCCAATCACTCCACCATGGTCATTCTCTATATGGGGTCTCTATCTCACCAAAAAAATAAACCCAACCTCTTATGATGGCCATAAACACATTCTCACTACCACTGAGTATTTTAATAAGTGAATTGAGGTCTTTCCTCTCACTTACATCACCAAGAAGTAGATTGAAAAGATTATCCATTACCATATCATCTATAGATATGGTATACTAGTCTATATTATATCCGATAATGGTGGCTCATTTGTGAACAAAGATGTAAAATCCCTTTGTGACATGTTCAAAATTAAAATAAGAAGTCCACACCATATAACCCACAAGGAAATGGTTAAGTTGAGGCATCTAAAAAATCCGTTTTCATAATTTTAGATAAGATTATTAATGATATTGGCCATAATTGGCACTTACAAATTTTTCCTGCCCTCTGGACCTATCTCACTAGTCATTGAACCTCAAAAGGAGCCACTCCATATTCCCTAGTGTTTGGCATAAAATACATTATCCGAATCGAGGTCAAGTTACCTTCATTGTGTGTATGCTTGGAGAACATTGTTGATGATGAAAATTATAGGGTTTTCAGGTTACAAGAGCTATTTTTCCTTAATGGAAAGCATTTGGCTACCCTAGACAACTTGAGAGTGTATCAGAATAGATTGTGTCATAGTTATAACAAGCGCATTCTCCCTTGGTAGTTTGGAATTGGTGACTTGGTCTTGAAGGAGAACCAAAAGAACACTAATGTTGAATTTAAGAACAAGGGTAAGTTCCAACCCAATTGGTTGGGCTCATACATGGTTATAGATAACTATGGATCAGTGGCATATAGATTGGCTACTCCAAATGGTGAAGATCTCTCAAAATCCATGAATATTGTATACCTCAAGTGTTTATATGTTTTCAAACCTTTTTTGAATTATTGTCTATAAGAGACTTTACTTGGGGGTAACTTGTGTTGAAGTCATTTTTTATCCCATTATAAATATAACATGTACCATTTCAATTTATACCATTATAATCTTGGACTGTTATAACTTGGATCATTTATATTCCACTACACCAATTTTAATTTTACCCTGGACCATAGTAACCTGGACCATTTCACTTTGGACCATTGTAACTTGAACCATTTTTATTTCACTACCCATGGACCATTGCAACTTGGACCATTGTACCCAATACTAATTATGATCCTAATTATGATTCACAATCATTCTAGACACATTCAACACCTGTTCTACAAGGTAGTTTAATTGGGTCAATATTCGTTGCTTCTTTCATAGATAAGTGTACAAGGGTATGTTAGCACATGGTTTTTTCCTATTAGATGGTTCTTTAGGATTTCTTTTTTACTACGTAATATTCTATTTTTATTACTATTTGGTAGTCATTATTACCTTAATAGGATCACAAAGGGTTATTACATCCAGTTTTAGTTGTTATTAGAACTCCTACCCATGGAAGTGCATCTCCTCAACTAGGTAGTTCTATGTACCTTTGTTCATATTCCTCATTGTAGTCAATTTAGTTATTTTTTGAACTCTTAACTATGGAAGTGCATCTCTTCATCTAGCTAGTTCCTTGTACCTTTTATTAATATTATGCTTATGTTGCTTAACCCAAAAACATAAAAACATTATAAATTGATATGATAAAAGACCAAAAACATTAAATTGTACCTTTGTATATTCTGATCTTGAGTGCTCTCTCTATGTTATGAGTTAGACCATTAAGTTCAGACATTTAGAAAAACCCCCGAGCATTTGTAAAATACTTAGAAAATCACAATAATCACAAAATCATGAAAATTGGCTTAGAATCTCCACATGAGACATAAATCCATCAAATTTTTTAGGATGGGCCAATTTTTTTTTTAGCTTATTTATAGACCGCCTTGGTCTTTTTCCTCCCATTTCTTAGAGAACTACATCATCCTAAGGTCCACACTGACTATATAAGTAGCCCTTGGATACATGGGGTATCTTAGGTTAGCTCGGCCAGTCTTTCCTTTCTCTTTTGACCACTTTTTTTCCTTAAATATTATGGGACTCGTATCTATTTCACAAGTAACCACTTGTCCTTTAGTTTCCCCATCCTTATTTTTCTTATTCTATGCTCTCATCATTTTGTGATTCACCATTATGTGCATTGTTCATTTGCACAAAATCCATCATTGCATTCATGTCTTTTCTTACACTCTCACCATTGTGTGAGTCACCATTATGTACATTGTTCATTTTCACAAAATCCATCATTGCATTCTTGGCTTTTCTTACACTCTCACCATTTTGTGAGATTTTTCTCTTTCTCAACCTTAGGTGTAATAGACACTCTGAATTCCCAATTCAATTCATTTATGACTACTCATCTCTTATTTTCTAGTTTGGTTTCAACCTAAACCATACTCTCTTTTCTCACGCACTCATCATTTTTCAAGACCATTCCCACATTCCTCTACACAATCACATTTTATTGATCATCATTTTCTTCTATCCCATATCTTAGGAGAACTACATTTAGCCTGAAGTTCATGTTGGATTTGCATTCATAGAACTATTTAAGTATCATCCACTTTCTTTGTGCATCTAAATATAGCTTAGCTACCCCTTCCTTTTCTTCCATTCCCCCCATTTTTATTTGTTTTATTGCCTCTTATAGCCTAGGGGCAATTTCTACTTGTTTTGTGTCATTGTTTCCCTATCATCGAGGGAAAATTTTGTATCAATTGTTCTTGTCTTGTTAAACCATTATCATTATTACCTAGCTTAGGGTTCATCCTATCATGAAACGCAACACCTCTATTACACGTGCACGAATAATTTGTTTTATGTCTACACTAACATTGTGATTAAACATTGTTTGTGTTTGTTTATTTGTGTGCTTAGAATAGTTTACTTACTACATTCTTCTTTGATTTGGATTGTTTAGTTGGTTTTATTGTCTCTTCATTTGTTTTTATTGGTGTTTTTTGTTTGTTCATTTGTTTATATTCATGTTTTTTATTTATTTATTTTATTTATTGGTTTTTTGTTGTGTTTTTATTATTGTTTTGTTATGTTGTTATTTTTTTATTGTTGTTTTATTTTATTTTTAATTTGTTTATTGTTGTTTTATTGTGTGTTCATTTATTTTTATTGGTGTTTTTTATTTTATTTATCTCATTATTTGTTTTTAGTGTTGTGTTTGAATACATTTCATAAACATTGAGTCTAGCCTTAACTTGGGCTTGACTTGTTTACATTTGTATTAAAACTATTTATTGCTTATTTGTTTTTAAGTACACCTTGTTAATGTGTGGGTTGTGATTATTTATATCTTGATTCCAATTTGTTTAAAAAAATTTCCTTACTTTAATTTCTCATTTGTTTTTAATGCATTCTTGTTACTACTTAACACTTGATCGTTCAGATCTTGATTTTAAGTTGGGTTACATTTTTGTAATTTATCTTATTTTTATCTTTTATTTTCTTTGTTTTTTGTTTAAACATAAATACTTGTAAATTTTGTTTTGATAATTTTTATTATTATCCTTAGTTATGAATATTCACATTTGAGTTGGTTATCATAAATGAAATATAATGTTATTATAATTTATTTATACTTATGATGCATAATTTCATTTTGATAAATTAAACACAAAGTTATCCAAAGTCTAATAGCTAATTTACTATTTAATAACATCTCTGAACACACTATCTTACATATTCCATACCTAAATAGGATATCCTAGGCCAAACATTGGAAACAAACAAGACTCTCTGTGTAAGACATACATCTTCTGGCATACACATTGAGTCTAGTTGAATATTTATATGATTAGTTTGGGATGTGCATCTCCTAAATTTTCATATAGAATATAGTCATACATGAAATAGATAAAAAATTGCATCAACATCCATATGCTAACCAAGGAACTACATCTCCTAACACTAGCATATATCATCATATCATAATAAGAGAAACATAAATGTAAACATCATGTGACACAAATTAATATTAAAAGCCCATGTACAAGTAAAAATAATCCAAAAAATTAATGTCATATATATGTCTCAAAATAATGTTTCATACATCATGAGAATGTCTATACATCTCATGATACAAAATAATAGAGCTAAAAAAATTAGTTTTAATCATAGACATCCCTCTAAAGACTTTGCTAGAAGCTCAAACCCATGCTAGACAGGGATATGGTGGTGGAGGCCCCATGACTACCTATTATGATGATGGTTGTACCACTGACCACTCTAATTTGGTAGCATGTATAGACCTAGTTGTCTAGTTAGTCTGTTGGGATGTGGTATAGTCTCTAGAAGATGGTATTCTCCTTTCTATACGAATTGTCATCTCATATAATTTGTGTTATTAGGCTATCTCATCCTTCATGTGCAAGGTATCATCCTTGACCATAATCACATCAGCCAAGGCTCTAGTTAATCCTAAACCACTATCTATCTCAGCTTGGTAGGCCTCATCTCACTCCTTTGCAAATATCTCTACCTGAGAAACTAGCCTCTCCCTATCCACCTGACCCCTATCCCACTCACAAATTGATGTCTTTAACTCTACATCTTGGATAGCTAGCTAAGTTTTAAAATATACCAACTAAGCCACGTATCCTCTCAGATTCAATCTCTACATCCTTGGCTATAATCAGATCTTGTAACCTAGTAGTCTCACCCTATGTTTTAGCTAGTTGGGCCCATATGTTAGTTACATCACCCTGTAGGCCTAATATACCTAATAGGTGTGTTTTAATCTCTCTATAACCTATCTATAAATGTCTAGTCCTTTATAAACCTACCTATAATGTAGGGCCCTACCTCTCCTACACCTATGGTTATCCCTATCCCAGAGGACCCAACCTCTCATATCCCTACCTTATGGTCCTTATCACCACCTGAGGCATCTCCCATATCTACATCCTATCCATCCAATTTGACCATCTCTACATTATCTACTAGATCCTGTTGTACTTAGGCATACACAACCTACAACATAATCACATGTGTAATAGTCTATTGAGATGACACCTGAGATTAACTTTGTCTTAGGGCCTACCCCCAATCTCTCCTCAGCCTCACCTACTATTGATGTAAGGTTTGTTGTTATGATTATGGCCTAATCAATAGATTCAATCAAACCCTAACCCACCATATTACATAAGCATCCATAACCCCTACATCTACAACCCCTCTTGCATAATCCCATAACACATGTAGGACCCTACCATAATCTAACACCACCTAATCTTGGAGCATAGGTGGCCCCCACTCTTGAATCTCCCTAATCACATGCATAAAATATTGGGTACCCTCTAGGACATCCTACTAGAATCCAAATTATCATTTTACCTGATCTAGTATATATCTCTCCACTACAAAATTTTGGTGACCTATAATATAGCATGGTGTGGTCATATAGCCAATCACAAATAGGTCCTCAATCCAAAATAACTGAGTAGATATATATGGTTTCTAGATAAAATCCCCATCAACCATCTCATCTATCACTCATCTATAATAAGGCAAGTCTCTTAGATGGCCACATAAACCAAGACCTATCAGATACCACCCAAATGCTAATATATCTTCTGGCCCTTGATGATACCTCAACCCCATTGACCACTCAATGGCAATATGCTCCCAGGCCCAGACCTAGATCAGTGTGTTATGACCAATGCTATATTCTTTGTAGTAAGATATCATGTGTAGATATCTATATAATTGGGCCAAGATTATTTCACCCATGCAAATCATGTTAGATGATAAAAAATTTCTTGCATAACCCTTATCAGTCTAAGTGAGAAGAATCATCTACTCTTTTTGGGTAATAGAAGGTACCTAACAAGAGTCATCAATATAACTACCTCTCAAAGGACTATCCCCTATGTTAAAATCATTACCAGAGCCCCTAATACCATTATTGATTCTACTCCACCATCTAGAGGCCAAGCTAGGTCCTTAAATTCATCTATATCAATGCTTTCATCGATGACCTCCAAGTCAACCACTCTGATCAAGTCATCTTAAATAGCCCATTAGCCTACCAACATCCAAGTAATTTGTCAAACCTATATCAGTACCTATAGTATGCATTAAACAATCTCTAGTGTAAATGTGGCCTCCTGAGTTGATAAATGAAATTTTGAGGTCTTTAAATTCCACCTTTCCTCTAGTGCTAACAAATAGGCCCTATATACACAAATCATTAGCAATCATGTCAGGTGAAATAGCTTCACTACCTCTATGATGCCTATGATATCATCTATCTAAATACCCTATAATTGTAGCACTCGAGAGTGTCATTCCCATATTGTGATCACTCTAACTTGCCCATTCATGTCCAAACACATGGAACCAAGTCAGTCCATTTTTATTCTAATTATTCCATTCTACCTCCATTATTCTAATTTTGGGCCTAGACTAATCATGTTTGGGCCCCATTATCTCTTCTTATAAATTTGGTGGGTCCTATTCTCCCTTATTTTGGTGATCTTATCATTTTATCAACCATATCATCATTTTATAGGTTAATTATGCCATTTAATAGGGTGTTATCGTTATTTATAGCACTCTTGTTGATACACAAGGCATTTCTACCATCGTAGGGTGATCTCACTATTATCAATAGCATCATCATTTGACCCAGTAAAACCACTATTTGGCTAATGATTTTTGCCCAAACCTTTAAAGTCACTATGAAGTGGAAACCTCACCATTTCTATTCACAAACCTGCCAAAGACCTAAAAATCTTAATGATCTCAATGATAAATTTATCATTATCAAGGGTGACCTTACTAATTGCAAATTTGGGCAATCGACAAAATCACCAAAGTCCTTACTTCTACCTATAATAAATGCCATAAATGAAAAAATTAAATACCAAAAAAGGGTACTTATCTGATGGCCTACTACTCGATGGTCTTTAATACTCTTTCACATGCTCTTCAAGGTGTTAGTGGTGTGGGATATTTTCCATTTTCTTTAGCTCTCTCATGAACAAATCTCAAAGCTTTGTATCACTATAGCCAATGGTGAAAATGACCTATTTTGACCCCTTAGGGGTCAAAATATAGTACATTTTTCAAAAATTTCATCCCCTAGGCCTATGGTTACCTATGTTATCTTCCCTATGCTATTATTTTAGCCTTGTTTTTCCATTTTTCCTCTCATTTTCTTCTAATTACTCTATTTTTCATCCTCTTTTGCTGAATTATGTGATTCTTCTTCTTTTGATCGAGGGCCAACCTATCAAAAATAATTATTTCCATCTTCCCCTTAAGGGGGCATCATAGTCTGCCCAAATGATGTTTGGGACATTTTCATAACCATGTCTCTCCATGACTCATGCAAAATTTAGTAAAAATCATGAATGAATTTATTTATTCTAATTATAGTGACCTTTTTATTCTTTGAAAATACATTGCTTCAACCAAATGTCTTACCATGCCTTCTCAAATAGGGTAAAAATGTAAACATCTAATTCTAATCTCAATTGTGCTAAAATTATAAATCAAAATGATATTCCCAACAAGGCATGATCTAGACTAAAATCACTAAAATGCTCTAAATCATTCAAACTTATCATGTATAATTGTCAATTTATGCTCATGTATTCCTAAATAGGGTAATCCATTTTATGTGATTATTATCTTTTATTAAATTAATTTGAGTCAAATTACAACCACATAAAATGACATCTTAGACCACTATAATATTTTAATTCAATTTCACACATCATGTGCATGTGTCAATTTACATCTATAATACCCTAATTAGCGCATTATCCTATACGTAACTGACATCAATTAATTATACTCTAGTCAAATTAAGACTCAATAAAATGACATTTCTAACTAGGTTGATTAATCATGCAATAAATTTCCAAAGAATTGCAAAAAAACTAATTAAAGTCACTTAAGCAAATCATAGCCAAATTAGGAGATTAAATGGAAATTCCATGAAAGTTGTTGAATATCTATTTACTATAAATTCATTAATCAATTTTCCATCATCCCATGACATCATGATAGGGTTGTCATCCATAATCCATTAATGGGATAAATATCAGGATTAAGCTCTCCCATAATTCATCAATTCCCCATTATTCCAAATATTGATGACATTATTTATTACTTGTCTCTCCAAGATTGAATCAATCCATGGCCACACATTTTGGTCTCAAGATAGATGATCATGATTGCTCCTGAACATTTTATAAAAGCTATAAATAAGTGATCCAAGACTCATTATTTTAAGCTTGAATTGTGTAAACTTATTATGCAAAAATAATTTCAAACAAGCTTCAATTGAGTACTATTATTGTGTAAGGATATTGCTAGAGAAAGCTTTACTCATTTACCCAATTAGACCAAATTGAATAACTAAAGCCATAGGTGAACTAAGAGATGATGGAGCCTCATGATACACCTCATTGATGAAGACTTAGAGCACTAAATCCAAGGAAAATGCACTTATTGACCATTTTTTAAGGAGGGACACTATTTGGAAGGTATTAATTATCTTACTTTCATAATTAGCTTCTTGAATTCATTATCACTACCCCTTGAGGGATTGGGCTTAACACATTAGTTATTCACTCTTATTTTTATATTTATTGACTAACACATGAGCTAACATGTTTCCTAGTCCTATCCTATATATAAGACATTTAAGAGCATAATTGTGAAGCCCATTATACCATAGATAGGGCATGACTAACTTTTTTTATCTTGTCAGAATATGTGGATAACGGATGGCCAAAGTTATATCAATATTACAAGTTTGTGGTCATATTTAAAAAACTCGTAATATTGATAATGAGATATAGTTGACATTATTTTTCTTGATAATGAGATATAGTTGACATTATTTTTTTTATATAATAAGTTTGTGGTCATGCTTGGGAGTGTTTGAGATAGCTTAGTGAATAGTTCTCTATGATACTCCTCTCTTACAAGAGGGAGAGAGGATCCAACCTTAGGGATGTTTGGGTAATCATTATAATCAACATTAAATTATATGGTACCTATGGTCAATTTACAAATCCTTCCCTCAAGTGTTGGCATGGTTGGGAAAAGATGAATGGTTTGGTTGTCTACCCTAAAATATAAAATATTAGTTTCTCCTATGTTATAGGGTATTGGGTAGTTATGTTGGTGATATATATCATTAGGATATTTTGGGGTTTGTATTCATGCCCAAATATTTCTATCATGCCAATGTGGTCACCTCTAATTTTAAGGTCAACAGCCCCTAAGCCAAGAGGCATGTGAATATTATAAGTTACAATCCTATAAGGATCTAATAGAAGTCATATTGGTTCATCCTTTTCTAATATATTAATAATATCAGCATTAGACTTGGTCGATATGGATAACACTATCATGGGAGTTTTTTTCTTACTATTTTTGTTATTTTAACTCATTTTTCTCTATATTTGTCATTTAATAGAATCTTAGGAACTTCATTATCCCTATTTAATTTAAATACTTTTGTTGTTGAGGGGTCTTTATCTTCAACCAATTATGGTGGATTTTCCACACCACTAGTGGGTAAGTGATAATCAATGTGTATCTCTAGTTGTATGTGCATGGTCATTTGAATGGCATCAAAGGGATTAGGGTCTTCTTGAGTTATGAAGATTTACCCTAAGTGGAGGAACCTGATTTTCTAGAATAGGGTATAAGGGATCTCCTTCATCCTATACATCTATGGTCTACCCAAGATCATGTTATTATTTGTATCTTTATCAATCAGATAAAATTTTATCAACAGTCTTGGGACCCAAAGTGACTAAAAGCACGATGATCCCTATTAAGGTAGAATTGAGGCTATTGTAACCTCACAAAGTGTTCTTAGTAGTAGAGAAATTAATTTCTTCATACCTAAGTTTTTGAAAAATGAAAATGGGACTATGTTGACAGTCATCCTACAATAAACCATTGCTTGCTTTACATAATTTTTATAGATCAATACCTATAAATTCAAGGTTAGATCTCCCCTTATTTCCATTTTTGTGTCTAGGAGGAGGCTCCTTAAGTCACAAAAGTATCCAACATCCCTCAATTTTTTTTTATAGGGAATATTTTCAAATCAATATTATTGATTTGATTTTGTGGTGGAGGTGTGACATTGGCTAGATGGCTCAATCCCAAGGCATCGAGTAATGTTTAATGATGGGCTAGAGAGTTTTTGAGTAGGTCTAGGAAAGAGATGTGGGAAATTTCTTTGTGATATCATAAATTAAATCATAGTTTCCCATAGGTGTTTGGTAGGGTGGTGTGTAATAGGTTAGAATTAGTTATCGACTTGAGTGGATTTAGATAACATATGATATTAAAGAGGAAGAGTGTTTGATGAAGATGGTTTAGGTATTTATTGGGGAGGAGTATATGTGGGTGACACCTAACTTAGATGTGTATAACATAGTAGATGGTTGGTTTGCAAAGAGGGAGCATACATGGGTGGCATGTAACTTAGAAGAATATAGGGTGGTAAATTATCAGACACTATATTATGGGGATAATCATATGTGTAAGCACTCCCCATATGATTGTGAAGAGGGAATTTCTAGGATTAATAAATGATAGAAGGGGATTAGGGATGCCATGAGTAAAGATGTCCCTGAGATATTATTTTGAGGCATGATTGAAAATAGGTGGGTTAGATGGATAAAGAAGTGGTTGGTAAGTTATCATTGGGGTAGGAATAGGAAATGAATGGCCTTGATTAGAGAAATTTTTGGCCATCCCTTGATTTAGAGAGGTTTGGTTACTATTATCACATAATTTTTGTGATCATTATTTGATATGAAATAGCTCATTGTGAAACACCTAATGATACAATGGGAAAACCTTTGCATTGTGGGACTATGGTGAGTTGAGGTTAACCTCTAGAGAAGGCTGGGTTCATTTCACTAAATTTGATATAATTTATAAGATAATAGTTTTATGGAAATTTTTCTCTTTTAGTGTTCTTTCTCCTAAACTAAACTTTGACAAGGAAAAGGTAAAAAATGAGACTTTAAAAAATTAAAATGGTGATTACACCAAATATCTTAGTGGTTATTAATTCTTGATTGATGAACATAATTAAATAGAAAATTATATTGAAATTAGTTTAGCACAAACTCATACAATATGGGAAACTAGAGGCAATATTTAGTTATTTTCATGAAAGGGAAAAGAGTTCTTTATTTTAATCAAATAATATTTCCAAAATGGTAAAAACACCACAAATGAATTTCTTATGACTGAAATAAGAAACAAAACTTCCACAAACACTCAAATAACTAGTATACACAGATATTTCTTAGATAAGAAAGGATAATCTTCAATTTATTTCCATTCCAAAGGTTACACCTTGTAGAAAATACATTCAAAATGCAAAAATTATATCCTCTAATAGTGAAGAGATGATTTGGGCTAATGGGTCTACCCATATTTATATAAAAATATCTCATAGATGAGATACAGTTGTCAAAACATGAATGCCCAGTAAGAGAAATCATGAAGATCTAAAAACTTCATGTAAAAGAGGTGAGCTGCTCTATTTTTGGCATCTTGGACTTGTAGAACAATTTGAAAACTAGAATGTAAGAGTTGGGTATGATCCTTGGCATGGAATGGCATGACTATAACTATAATATATTCATACAATGCTTCTTCATATTTAATATCTCCTCATGCAAAATAGGTGGTGCCCAGAATAAACATGACTATCAAAAAGATAGCCGAAGTTAACTTTGCAAAACCCTAACTTGAAAAACACAAGTGACACTTTAACAACCTTTTAATTTGATCACTTTTGTCAAAATGGAACTTCCAATTTTCAATTCATGCTTTTACACTTTTATCAATCGTAACTTGTCAAAATAGAAAGTGTAATTTTCAATTACTTTTTACAACTTTTACATTATCAAAAAAAATACAAGTTTTTCTTTCTTAAAAAAAGTTATAAAAAATGGTTGTTTCTTCACAATTATAACTTAAAGTTTTTTCAAAACATGAAATAAAAAAATATTTCAACAAAAAACTAATCAACATTTAGAATTTACTTGGCTTCCTTATCCTTCTTGGCCTAGAGTTTTTCAACATATATATCAAAGGCTTTGAAAAATTCTTGTAATCGCTCTTCATCTAGTCCACAAGAGTAAATGTGAGAATCTACACAATCTTCTTGAACATAAAACAATTCTCTTTTGAAATCCTTTATTCCATATATCTCTATTCTTATCTTATCCATCAAATTTCCATACCTGAGAAACCTGTGGATATAACTCAAGGTGAAAATTGTATCCTTTGTAGACTCTTTTTTTATAACCTCTTTGAACTCATTTTGGACCTCTTCAACCTATAAGAGATTCTCTAAGATGACATCATATTCATCATTCTTTTTATGTCATACAACGTGTCAATATCTCTATCATGAGCAACCATGGCCTGGTGAGAAGACTATGTTAATATCCTTATTTGAAATTGAGCTACTCTATGTAATTCCTCATGCTCAATGTTATTCTTTAATATGTTCTCATTAATGAGGATATCTACGTAAATTGAACCTACAACTATCAATTTAGGATAATATAGATTCAAGGTTTGAATCTCTCCTTCATATTTATTAACTTTCTCTTTCAAAATATTCTTCCTATCTCTGATCATTTCATATTGATCCATTATTACTGTAATGATTTTATTCCCCTTAGAAATGAGTTCCTCAAACCATTATTTCATAACCCTTCCCATGTGATAAATCTCTTAAAATGAATCAATTGTAGATTGATATGGACTATGATCAATTGGTTACACTGACTATGGTTTTTTTGATGATTCACTAGGCTTTATAAACTGGTTCAATATTGTTAAAAGTTGATCCACCTTTCTCTTTAATTCATCCTTGGTGGACTTGTCATGATCAATTCATTTAAAGAGAGAGTTGATGTTATATTTCACATCATGTTTCAACCCCTTTATTGTTATCCATTCAATATGGATCTTAGAAATCTGATAATCCCCAACCACAAGATCTCCTTTTGGTTTGTCTGATGGGGGTACTACAATTTCAACATACCTTTCTCCTTTATCATCATTGAATATCCTAGAAAGGGTCCTTGGAGTAGGTTTGGGTTTCTTTTGGACCTCTGATAGACCAAAGCCAAATGTACTAGGGTCAATAATTTGTTTCCTCTTCTTCCCTATTGATTGGGATAGCCAATTAGGGGTAGCCTCTAGTTGATTAGAAACTATCACCAAAGAATCAGTAGTTGATGTTTCTGCATTAACAGATATCATGACCATTGTATAATCCTAAGAGGCTGATGTTATTAACTATTTAGGATGTGCCTATGACATTTTACTCCCATTATTAGGTTGCAAACCTACATTCACATCAAGTACCTATGTTGCTCTAATTTCTACTAAAGGAGTCATATAAATAGTAGAAGTGGATGAGGTGGGGGCAATAGAAATAGTTGTATCTTGGGGGAGTGGAAGATGGGATAGACACAAGGATTGTGAATTTGGGAATAGGGGGAAGAGTGGAAGATAAAGCATTAAATGAATCAATAAGATGTGTGGGACCACTCAAGGTTGGTGATGTAAGAAAAGTGAGTGAAGATGAAAGTGAAATAATACTTACCTTAGGAGTTGGGCTAGCCTATGGGACTGAAGTTAGGATGACTGAGTTCTTGGCTTTGCCCTATTAGGTGGTGCTAGAAATTAATGGGGATTAAATGGAAGGGATTATAAATGGAATGGAAAGAGGGATTGGAATGAAAGGCAAAAGTGAAATTTAAGGAAGGGAAAGTGGAGTGGAAACTTGAGATTCCACTTATGGGAGACCCTGAGTGTCCACTTGACTCAATTGTGCTAGTTGCACCTAACTTATTTTGGTTAGAATGGAAGTTGAAGTGGAAATAACAAATGTATGGGGAGTGGAGACAAGAGGCAGAGTTGACACTAGAGGTGTTGAAACCTAATATCTTGGAGGAATAGAAACAAAGGGTAGAGGTGTTGAAACCTCTAGAGAAATGTAGGTAGGAGGAAGGAGAACAATAGAGATGGGGGTTGTCACTATGATAATCATAGGAATTAAAGCTATGGAAGCTTGTGTTTCCACTATGTCTTTAGATGAAAGGTAAATTAGTTATTCTATAGCTTCCCCCATTCTACTAGATTCCCCTTTCTTTGCCTTAGTCTTTTTCTTCTTCTTCTTCTTCTTCTTCTTCTCAAGCTCCTCTAATTATTCCCCTAGACCTTCTTCTAATAGAGTGATCCCTTCCACTTTAAACTTTAGAATTTTTTATCTGACCCCAATTATTTCTCATGTTATCTGCACTCCCTTACTCCTCAGCTAATTGATTTTTATGTTGATTAGATGAGCCATTCTATCAAAACAAAGGGATTCTAGAATAGACCACCTTATTGGTGGAAGTGGTTGTGTGATGACCTATGTATAATAAATCAGGTCTACTATAGAGTCATCATCTACCAGGTCATCTAGAATTGGTGCTAGATCATAATATTTGATTTTTTGTAGTGACATCCTAGAATAATCCCTCATCCTGACTCTTTCCTCATATTTGAAATGTTCCCAATAATCTTCATAATATGACACATGAGCATATGTTTCAAGTACAAATGTACTAGTGATTTTTCCATATACATCAAAATATGACCTTGACTCCAAGGTCCTAAGTGTCATTTAACACATCTCATCTTTAGCATGTGTATTTGCCAATGGAAATTGGGAAATGTATCCCTACCTTATTCCTATTAGAAAGGAGTTTGTGTGTCTCTACGAGATACCTGACCAACTCCATTAGTGATCATTTGTATAGGGATAACCATTGAAACCTACTACCCTAATGTAAGAAAAGGTAGGGAACTGGATGAAATAGGAGTTCCATTTGTTGATCTTATTTACTATTGCTGGTGAGAACCTTATTCTCCCAAGTTCCTTATCAAACATGATAATGATGAAATAGATGAAAGCATCATTTATTTCCCTAAAATATTGCTTACTAGCCTTCAATGTAAGGTCAAGGTAGTAATTATACACTCTACTTATTTCCTCAAAAATTGTATTAAGGCCTAAGAATAATCTCCCTTTGGATAAAATATAAATAATGCAGGAGGTCATATAGAATTTGCCCATTATTTGTACCTTCATCAATTGCTTATGGAGTGAATCACCTATTAATTGGGTCTAATGAATGTACTGATTATTCTATCAAATGACCCAAATGTACTGATACATCCACACTTGAAAACACTTTGCATCAGGATTGTCAGTGACCCTATGCAATAGTATGATAATGCCCCCTACTTCATTAATGAAATTAGGCCTATACGTGGTTTTTGGTAACCTAGTGGAGGAATGCTTGGGGGACTTAAGCCACTATTTTTTTATTATTTTCTAACACCCATCTCGTTTATCCTCATAGAATTGTGTAGATGTTTGTGTAGTTATATCAAGATAACTCTCAAATTTTGGGATTGCAAACACTGAGTTAATGAAGTTAGGGTCTAGACTCAAAATCTTTTCCCCTATATCATTATAGACTTCTCTTTTGTTGGTATCACAGTGTTGGGCTAATGTGAGCACAAACTTAGGTATTTGAATAGACAATGGGAAGGCTATAACTTGTGGAAGGCTAAAGTCGTAAATACTCTAGACCTAATCATTTTTAAAGTTAGCACTTATCTGAGCCCAAAAATGTCCTAGATTAATGTGACCTAAATCAGTATCTATTATTTCTATAAAATTAGACTCCAATATAGGAGTCACTCTAGGGCCTTTGGATTTGAATTTAATTTCCTTGGGAGACATGGAAACTAAATTTATATTTTTGTGAGAAACCAACCATGAAAGCTAGCAAAAAATGGAGATGTTAAAAGTAGTTTAAATCTTTGATGGAACTGAGAGATTCTAGATACAAGTGGAATTTCCATAGAGATGAAAGGTCTTCTAAGCAATGTAAAATTATATGGGGATGAGAGGTGTCTATAATAGGTTCACTTTCCATAAAGACATAGAAGCTTATGGGGGTACCAAGTGTTTAAATCAATGTTAAATCCTATAGAGGTAGAAGGTGTTGGAGATAGGTCCAAAGTCCATAGGGACATTTAAGGATTTTATGGAATATTTGTTGGTTTGAAAAAATGAGATATGATTTGAAATATTTGACTTGGCTAGGCAAAGACCTATATTTTGATTATGAAATATTGAAGGGAAAACTAAGGGTTTTATGATGGCCACTTTGGGGGGAAATCCTCTCAATGAGACTTTTGAAAATGAAACCCTAGAAAACCCTAAAAATTGACTACAATTTTAAACAAATGACTACACAAATGCCTAATTCATAGATAATCCTAAAAGATGCCACAAGAAAAAACAACTAAAATCTATGAAATATTTTGAAATATTTTCATAGAAAATGGAAAAATCTCAAAAAAATGTTTCAAAATATAGGAAAAGTGATGGAAATCATAAGGGGAATACTGTGTATGATGTGGCCTCTAATTTTTGTAGTCATGGCTTATCCTATAGGTACTTGTTTGTATGTGGCTCAAGGTTTGATGGTGTGGTGTAATTCAATGTCAGAACTCCAAGAACATACATAGAAAATAAACAATGATAATCAAATCCACAAATTTGCTTAATTTATATAGAAAACCCCTACAATAAATGTAGTTATGATAGTTGGTGGTAGAGCTAAGAGCTTCTTGGATTACGTCCCATGTCTATGGTAAATAAATGACTTGGTTCAGATTAAGGTGGAACTCACTGAGCACCTTGCATATTTTCAAAGCTGCTAAGTGCACTTTGGGTTCTAGATTCTGTGGAAAGGGGTATTTATGTTTTGCAGGATTTGGAGCCTACCATGCATCTTGCACATTTGTAAATGTGCAAAGTACTCACCAAGTTCTATATTTTTCCAATTCAAATGCTTTATGACATGTGAAGCCCATCATGCATTTTACATATTTTCAAACATGCAAAATTCACACCGAGTTCTAGATTCCATCGTGTTGGAAGGCTGTTGCTTTGTAAGATCCGAAACCTGTGAAGAAATTTACAAACATGTAAATTACATCTAGAGTTTTAGATTCCATAGTGCAAAAGGGAAATATGGGTTTTTGGTGGTTTTAGAGGATTTTCTAAAAAAAAGAGGGGGTCTCCCTTAGGGTATTAGATGTAATGATATTTTTGAGGCAAAAAATATCAACATTTTTGGTGACCTCTATAGGATGATTGCATGTTGATCAATTTTAATCCAATAACCTTCTAGACATTGGGTATAGAGTCAATCATTGGCTTTGAAAAAATTTAACTTAGGGATGAGTAGACTAGAAGTGCCCTAGACATGACAAAATAGGAAAAAACATAAACAAATAAAACAAGGAAGAATAACACAACCTAAGGAAATAAAAACTCTTAATGAATTAACCTGTGCATAAGCACTTATTAAAAAACATAAATAACCTTATTATATACAAAATCTAAAAATTTTAGAATGAGTTCCTACCTCAAAATTAATATTTGAGGTATATCCCCTTGACTGGGATAGACAGTTCTTCTCCATCAAGCTGAGAGAGTTGGAATGTGTTGGCTCCTTTACATGATTAATAATGTATGGACTACTCTATATTTCATCAAATTTGGTATGCTTGTCTGGTTTATCCCTATATACATGCCATTTAAGGACCATATCTCCTTCATTAAAGTTCCTTTTAGATGCATTTTTGTTGAAAGTCTTCTTGGTTTGGCCCTAATTAGCTTTCAAGACCTTCATTGCTTAGTTCTTGATTTCTTTGAGTTCCATGAGCTCAGCCAATCTTATAATCATTACATCATTATCGATCAAGTATAATTGGTGATTAAGCTCTAGATATGGTAACTTTATTGATAGTGGAAATCAAGCCTCGCTTCTACATACTAGCATGAAAGGTGAATTACCTATGGCTCTATTTGGAGTGATTCTATCGACCCAAAGTGTTGATTTCAACTTCATGCACCAAGATTTTTGGTTATCTTCTATTGTTATTTTGATAATCCAAATAAGGTTTTTGTTGGTTGACTCAACCAAGCCATTACCCTAAGGATAATAATTAGAAAAAGTGATTATATACACATTATGCTTAACATCCCATTCATTGATATGTGTACCCATGGAAGCTTTAGTGTTATCAGAGATAATAACATGGGGTACACTAAATCTTGACACTATGTTGTCCATAAAATTTGGAATAGATGCCTCTATAGCATATTTTAGTGTAACTACTTTGGTCTATCATATGAAATAATTTATTACTATGAGGGCCCATTTATGCCCTACACTCGATGGTGGATTGATCATGCCTATAAAGTCTAGTCCCCATTGGGGAAATGGTTGACCTACTTGAATGGGCCTAAAGGGAAAGGCTACTAACTTTTACTTGCCAGTGAAGTAAGTGCACTTTTCACAATTCCGTACCCATTGGTTGGAATCTTTAAATAATTTAGGCCAATAATATCTTACTTTCATTATCTTGATGGCTATGGTCCTTGTAGAGAAATGTCCTCCTGATGGGCCATCATGGAATTTTTGGAGTACCTTAGGGACTTGATCATGCTCAATACATCTTAACATGATTCCATTCATATCCTTTATAAATATTACATAATCAACAAGGATATAAGGAATAGAGTGGAGTCTATAATACATTTTATTAGAATGTTGAAGATCATATAGATGCTCACCTATCTATGACAATTTGGTCATGTCTTGGATCTATCCATTAAAAACAGGTAGGTTGGTTGGTTGAGATGTATTTTAGGCATATAATTCTTTAGGTTTTGGTTTAATAGTTTTAATATCAAAATCCAACTATTCATACAAACCTTTTCCTCTTACTAGATTGATAACTTTGATGTCTACATCATTCTCTATAACCTTGGTGATCCATCCTGCTTGCTTTTTGTTTATCTCTAAGTTTCTTAGGAACTCTTTCACACTTGGGTGACTTACCATCAGATGAATTTTATTATTAGAGAGCATATTCCTAAAAATTTTGAGTGCCTTAATTATGGCATATACCTACTTCTCCAAAAAAATCTAATTCTCATATATTTTCAAGGATTGGCTGAAGAAATATATCATTTATTCTAATTGTTCTTGATTGTGCTAAGTTAAAATGGCTAAGATGCTTTTTTCACCTTTGAATGCATAAATAATGAAGTCTTTCTCATAATTTAGGTTGATCAGGGTAAGTGCCTAAGAGATAACTTGTTTGATGGCCTAAAAATTGTCTCTTCTATCTTGTGTCTAGCTGAAGACAGTACCCTTCTTGAGAATTACAGTGAGGGTTTTTACCAAAGAGGCAAAATATAGGACAAATATTATCAAAAAATTAATCTTCCCAAAGAAACTTTGAAGTCCTTTTGTATGGCTTGGTAGTGCCAATGTATATATATCACTAACACTTTCTGGGTCTATCACAAGACCTTCCTTTAACACTATATGCCCCAATAGTTTCCCTTTATGGACTGCAAAAACACACTTATTTGGGTTTAAATAAACCTCATATTCTCTAAACCTCTCAAAAAAAATCCTAAGGTGGTACATATGTGCTTAAGCATGCTTTAAGTAGATGGTGATATCATCCAAATATACCAAGATCATTTCATTTATCAGCCCTTTGAATGTCATATCCATGGTTCTTTGAAATATTGATCCAACATTGGTCAAACCAAAAGGCATCTTTTTGTATGCATGCATGCCCCATTTTATGGTGAAGGTAGTTTTGTACTGGTCTAAGTCTTGTACTAAGATTTGGTTATAGCCATAATAGTTGTCGAGGATTGAAAACCTTTCAAATCCTACTACAATTTGAAAAATTAACTTCATAGGTGAGAGAGGATAGTGATCCTTTAGGGATGCTTTATATAGGTCTCTAAAATCCATGCATAGCCTAATTTCACCATTTTTATTCATGATAGGGACTAGATTAGTAACCCAAGATGACTGCTTGATGATAAAAATTATATTAGCTTCTATTAATTTAGAAATCTCACTTTTCATTAGGGGTTCTATCTTTGGATTAATGGGCCTCTGATTTTGTCTGAAAGGCTTAGTGTTTGAATCCAACTCTATTGTATGTTAGGCTAAAATAGGTTCAAACCCTCTTAGATCATCATATCTCCAAGTGAAGTTATCAAATTATTGGCATAATGCAATCAAATTTTGTTTCTTAAAGTCATTACATACCTTCCCTAACTTCAAGGTTTTGCCTTCTGAGATGGTCATCGACTCGTATTCTTCTTCATTGACCAAAATATTATTTTTCTCAAATTTTAGCTAGTCATCTGAATTGAAGATGTTCTCTAATGTAACAATACCCATAGGGATCTTGTTCATCTTTAGCTAGATGATCTGATCCTCATAGTGATCTTGGAGCTTAGGCTAGTTTTTATCTGAGAATTTAGATTCTTCTCTTAAGAAGTTTACAATTTGTTGGTCATTATCAAAGACTGGCTACTTAATGAAATTATTAGGAATAGATGGTCTTACCACCAATTTTACATGCTAGCTATTTTATTTTCTTATCTCCTTAGGTAAATTTTATTAGTATCTCACTGAGGCCATATGATCAACATATTTATTATGTCATCTTAGTACTGCTTGAATATTTAGAGTGATGAAATCTTCAAACAAGTCCCATACCCTATGCTTATAATATCTCAATAAGTTGTTCTTAATCATGCTTCTAGATCTTACTTGGTGAAAAATTAGTTCACTATCACTAAATATCTACAAGGATTCTATCCTTCTTTCTTTGGCCAATTGTAATATTCAAATCAGGGCTTCATATTTAGCTACATTGTTAGTGTAACTAAATTGAAGTCTAAAAGATTAAAAATAACTCTCCTTTTGGGGAGAGACCAAGACAACACTTGAACCCACTCCATTTATGCTTCTCAAACCATCAAAAAATAATTATCATATACCTTGAAGATCTTTGACTAGTTTTAAGATATTGAGAATGATTACATCATTCTCATGTATGCAATATGTACCCAACCCAGTCTCTTATATATGGTCATAAGGATCGAATTGGAAGGTTGATCCCCATTCATCTAAGAGAATATCTAGGATATTTTATGTATTAGCTGCATACTCATGATTAGTTTCTTCTTATTGATCTTGTATGTGTAGTTCATGTTCACAAGAGGGGGGGTGTATGGTTTAATATGATCCTTAGCTATTGGCTCAACTCTTATTGTTACTCTTATCCTATACCTCATTATAAGTAACATGTGAGACCAATATATAGATAAATATCTTCCCATTTTTGTGCTTAAATCTCATGAATGGTAAATGGAAAAATAAGGGGGGAGGTCGATAACTAAGATATCTTAAGAAATTAACAAACTAGGACAAGCATTGATAATGAAATTTAAATATTTTATTATTACTACTATTTGAATTGAAGTTCCATCCAACTAAACCACTCCCTTATTCATAGGTATATATTTTATACCAAGAACATGAGTTATCTTTTTGTAGCCCCTAAATCTACCATGTAATTATCAACTAGATGTTTCCTACATATTAGTGAGATATAGAAAGGGGAAGGCCTACTACTTTTTCCCATATTAGTTTCAATTTGTGGCTGGAATAAATTAGTTATAATATTATGCCCCTTAGCTGGATCCCTATCTATTATTTGAAAATTCTTCAAAGCCTCTTGTATCAGATCTCTTTGTGTCAGTATAGATAGTGCATCACACATAGTGACATTTAGATTAGTTATTTTTATTTACTCAACAATGTTGAAAGGGATTACCAACATTTGGTGGCATCTTTGTTGGAGACATGTCCTCTTTCACAAGATTTGGAGTAGGTACATTCACTTTGTGTTGACTAGTGGGTATAAAGGGTGGCCTTTGTACTATGTTATTCTTTGTAGGTTCTAGTAAAATTTTGGAATTTGAAGCTTGTTCTATCTTGAGGGGGTGATCACTCTCAATTGATATTTTCTTTAATCATGTATTTACTACTACTAGACCTTCACCATTGAAAAGTACCTCTTCTTGATTTACTCCATAATAGTCTTCTTCTTTATAGTTTAGAAGAGTAGCTTCCTTTTGAGTAGGTTTTTGTGTCTTCTTATAAAAAAGTAGATTCTTCTTATTGTCCTCATGTACTTATCATGACTTATACCATCAAATCTTAACTAATGATTCCATTGGGGCAAGTATTCTAATTGTGTGGCTACAAATAGGGATAACACCACTCATAGTCTTGAACCAAGTTATTTTGAATAGGTGTAATGGCTTTGGAAGTACTCGATGCAAGTAAGGCACAGATATTTGGGGACTTTGGTTGTGTATTTTAACCTTGCAATTATTGATTGCCTTGGTATTACTACCTAACTCCCTGATATGGCTCCTTATTGGATTGATATGCCTGGTTAGCCTACTAATAAGGTTTATAATTATGAGATTGTTACCTCTTCATAGCTACTAACTCATTGCCAAAAATTTTGAGTAGTGATTTGACTTCATATTGTTCATCTATGGGAGTAGGGGTCAAATATGTTGCCTTGTTCATAGTGGTAATTGAGGCAAGTGTAGACGGTGTAGAAGCTATTTTTGGAATTAGAGGTATTGGTGGTCTTGGGGCAATTTGTATGGCTTGGATTAAACAATTCTCTACCCTTGCCACAATTTCATAATCATTAGAGAGTCTGGTGCCACCCATAGACTAAATCATGATAGTTATATCACTATTTAGGGATCTCAAGTAATAAAGGAAATCATTATTTGCATTTGTCTTGACTAGTGCTATAATTCTATTCCATGTATTCTAGAAGCAAAAATTGAAATGAGTTATGAGCTCATGAAGAACCCATTGAATAGTGGTTAATTATTTAACCAATGAAAAGTGATCACTCTTATCTTTGAATTGGGCACATAGTTTGGTGCCTAAATCATCCCAAACTTAGATGGATTTGGTAGCAAGACCTTTTTACAAGTGTAAAGCTTTACCCTTAAAAGAGGAGACTAAGAGCCTAATTACAACATCCTCTTATACTACATTATGGACAATGCATAGATTGGTAATATCTTGTATGTGCTACATAGGAGTATTGGAAGTTTCTCAAATGAAATATGGTAGGTTTTTGAAAGGCCAAGGTTGGTATATCATCATATTGGGCCAACTGGAGAGGACTAGCCCCATTGAAGGCTACAAAATTTCTAGCCATTGTAAGAGGAATAAAATTGATGTGAGTAGGATTACTTGTAGGAGATGTAAATAACTTTTCTAGATATACTTTATAATGAGGTACATCTGATTTTGATCTCTTTTTAAGTGAAAATGACAATTCTAAAAAATCAACTTTCTTCCCTTTTGTAGTTGATCTCATTTATCGGCTTGGCATGTGTAACCCTTAAAATCCTAAAAATTTAAACTAGTGGAGTTGTCAAGTGCTTTTGGAATGCATTTTATGTTGATGAAATATTTTCCAAGAATATAACCAATTTATTTATATTTTTCATGTCCCACTGGGCATGCCAAAAACTAATATCACATAAATTTTGCACTCATTCTTTGACATGGAATAGCTCCTTATGCAACACCTAATGATACAATGGGAAAACCTCCACACCATGGGAATGTGGTGAGTTGATGTTAACCTCCAAATAAGTTTGGATTCCTTTCACTAAATTTTATGCAACTAATAATATACCATTTCTATGGAAATTTCCCTCTTTCAGTGTTCTTTCTCCTAAACTAAACTTTGACAGGGAAAACAGAAAAATTGAGAATTTATGAAATTAAAATGGTGATTGCACCAGATATCTTAGTGGGTCTTAATGCTTGCTTGATGAACATAATGTAATAAAAAGTTATATTGAAACTAGTTTAGTACAAACTCATACAAAATGGGAAACCAAAAGCAATATTTAGTTATTTTCATGAAAAGGAAGAGAGTTATTTATTTTAATCAAACAATATTTCCATAAGGGTAAAAATATCACAAATGAATTTCTTGTGACTTAAATAAGAAACAAAACTTCCATTAATACGCAAATAATTGGTATACATAGATATTTCTCATAAAGAAAGGCAAATCTTCAATTTATTTCCATTCCAAATGTTACAGCTTATAGAAAATACATTCAAAATGAAAAAATTATATCCTCTAATAGTAAAGAGATTATTTGGACCACATGGTCTACCCATATTTATACAAAAATATCTCATAGATGAGATGTAGTTTTCAAAACTTGAATGTCCAATAAGAGAAATCATGCAGATCTGAAAACTTCATGCAAAAGAGGTGGGTTGCTCTATTTTTGGCATCTTGGGCTTGTAGAATGGTTTAAAAAGTGGCATGCAAGAGCTGGGTGTGATCTTTTGCATGGAATGACATGACTATAACTAGGATATCTTCATACAATGCTTATTCATCTTTAATAGTTCCTGATGTAAAATAGGTAGTGCCCAAGATAAACATGACTTTCAAAAAGATAGTTGAAGTTGACTTTGCAAAACCCTAACATGCAAAACACAAGTGAGACTTTTACAACCTTTTAATTCAGTCATTTTGTCAAAATGCAACTTTCAATTTACAATTCATGTTTTTACACTTTTATCAATCATAACTTATCAAAATAGAAAGTGTAATTTACAGCTTCTTTTTACGACACTGACATTATCAAAAAAAATACAAATTTCTCTTTCTTAAAAAGAGTTATAAAAATAGATGTTTCTTCACAATTACAATTTAAAATGTTTTTCAAACATGAAACACAAAAAAAAATTAAAAAAAAATTTAATCAACATTTAGAATTTCCTCAACTTTCTTATCCTTCTCAGTCTAGAGTTTTTCAATATATATATCAAAGTCTTCAAAAACTTCTTGTACTCACTCTTCACCTGGTCTATAGGAGTAAACATCAGAAGCTACACAATCTTATTAAACATCAAACAATTCTCTTATGAAAGTCTTTATTCCCTTCATATCCATTCTTATCCTATCCATTGCATTTTCATACCTGACAAACTTGTGGACAAAACTCAGTGTGAAAATTGTATCCTTTGTAGATTCTTTTTTGACAACCTCCTTGAACTTATTTTGGACCTCTTTAACCTATAAGATATTCTCTAAGTCATATTTTGGTTGACATGACATCATATTCATCATTCTTTTGATTTCATATAACATGTCAATAAATTTATCATGAGTAACCTTGGCCTGGTGAGTAGACTTAGTTAGTATCCTTATTTGAAATTGAGTTGTTCTATGTAATTCATCATGCTCAGCCTCATTATTTAGTATGTTCTTAAATGAATATATCTACATTAATTGAACCTACATCTATTAATTTTAGAAAATATAGGTTCAAGGTTTGAATCTCTCCTTCATATTTATTAACTTGTTCTTTCAAAATATTCTTCCTCTCTCTAATCATTTCATATTGATCCATTATTGATGTAATGATTGTATTCCCCTTAGAAATGAGTTCCTCAGACCATTATTTCATATCCCTTATCATGTGAACAATCTCTCAAAATTAATAAATTGCACATCATGTTTCAACCCCTCTCTTATCGATCATCCAACATGAATCTTACAAATTTGATAATCCCCAACCATAAGATCTCCCTTTGATTTGTCTAATGGGAGTACTGCAATTTCAACATACTTTTCTCCTTTATCATCATTTAATATCCTAAAAAGGGTCTTGGGAGTAGGTTTGGATTTCTTTTAGACCTCTAATAGATCAAAATCCAATGTACTAGGGTCAATCATTTATTTCCTCTTCTTCCCTATTGATTGGGCTATCCAACTAGGGTTAGCCTTTGGTTGATTAGAAACTATCACCGACGAATCAATTTGATGTTTTTGCAATGATCGATACTATGACCATTGTATAATACTAGGACGATGATGTTATTGATTGTTCATGAGGTGCCTATGACATTTTATAAACTAGGAATTTGAATCAAGAGAGGTGATTAGTATTGTGTTAGTTCTAAAATGAAATTAAAATGAAAGAAGCACACTAACAAGCATACATCTCTAGGCTTAGACACTAAGGAGGAGCATAATAACAAACATACATATGAAAAAAACAACTAAAACATGAAATAAAACTTCCTTCACCTTTCTTGGATGATCCAAATAGCTTTTTGAAGTGGCTTGCTCAGCTTATGCTCAATGAATCTTCATTAAAAGAGGCTTGGTTATCTCCTCTTATACTTGGAACCTTTGTGATGGCTTTGGCTTTGGCTTGGCTCAATAATTTTGCATTATAAATCTAATTTCAATGGCTTTTGGATTTATTTATTCACTATAACTTTGTATTATCCAAGCTTAAAATTCATGTTCATGGCTCTTCTATTTATAGATTTTCAAAATGGTTAAGGTTCAACCATGACCATCCATCTCCAGATTGAGATGTTTGACCATGAATAAATCCAATTATGTAATTAAATTTATAAATATCCCCCATAAATATTTGGGATATATGGGAATTTAAGAGGCATGGAGGGTCTTAATGAGGCATGGGGGGCTTAACTTTGATATTTTATGCATTTATGTCATAAGAATGCCTTCCTAAGAAATGATATCATTTGATGATGCAGATATTCAATATTCATTTCTATAAAAAATATTCAAAAAGATCCATGTAATTCTTAATTAGATTCATGATTTGAATTAATTAGATTTAAGCATGATTAGTCACTTTAGTGTAAATTTTGTCTCTTTGGTGCACAAATTGGGTCAAAATGTCTCGTTATTGGCTCAAAATTGATTAGATTATAATTAGGATGCAATGTCAAATGTGTTGGATTCATTATCCCATTTAGGATGTTGCCAACACAAAATTATAAAGGCACATGTCTTGTGTAAGAAATTTAGTTAAAAATAGCAATCCAAAGAACCAGGTGCAAAAATGTCATTTTGACTTGAAATGATCTAATCAAAGTTAGTTATCTCATAAATTACATTGCATCATTTAGTGATATCTTGGCAAAAATTGGCACTTGAATATGACAGGTTCACATCATTTAGTGTGTTTTTAGGCCAAACAATGCATTTTTTATAGAAATTGGTGAAAAGCTTGGTTGGAGGTTATCGGTGGCCAATTTTAGGTGTCTATAGTTTACCCCTATTTGGGAAGGCATTGCAATATATAAGCATAGTAACATCTTCTCAAGGGAATGGTTGGCATAAGTAGGTCAAAAAATGTTCCCTCAAAAAGAAAGAAACAAAATGAAGGGACCAAAGAAAGGAAGATGATGGGGTGAAAACACAATGATTTGGAAAAAGTATTCCAAAATCACTGATAATTCAAGTGGGATGGTGTACAATGTTTTGCCCAAAGGTGGTTATAAGCATTGTACCCTGATAGTGGAAATGTGGTGTGATAACACAATGATTTGCCCAAAGGTGGTTATAATCATTGAGAATATGGAACTGCCCTAGTTAGGATAGACAAACAAGATAACAACATGCCCCTATTTGGGTAAAAATAAAGTAAATTAGTGAGAACACAATGATTTGCTCAAAGGCAGTTATAATAATTGAGAAATATAGGTGGGATGGTTTGCAATGATTTGCCAATAGGTGGTTATAATTAGTAGACCTAGATTATGAAAAACATGATTGATTAGCTGATGATGATGGTAACTTAACATAGAGGGTAATGATGGATTATAGCAACCTATTGGTAGGGATATGCTTGTTTTAACTAACAAAGGTTGAAATTGTTTCATTGTTAATTACTCTATTTGGGATATGATTGGGATACTAGTTTTAAGGAGATGTTGATTATACCCTTGTTGATTAGAATTATTGAAGCTAATTTTTGTTATAGCACTTGATGGTAGGCATCATGATAGAATACCTTGAAGACTGGGCCAAAATATGCATAAATACTGACTCCCAAGATCCAATACTTATTAGAAAATAATGCACCCATGATAAAAACCATGATGACAATGTAAACATATGAATATAGATGGATTCAAATAAAAATGTCTAAGGAATTACCCAATGAATGCATATAGACTGAATCAAGGCAACAATGCTAAAAGTAAACAAACAAGCACACAAACAACAAACAAATAAATAAGCAAAGAAACAAATAAAGAGACAAATAATAGTTAGTCCTAATGTTAGTAGAAACAACATGACATATATTACCCCTAGAAAATGGGTGACAACTTAACAAAAAACATGACTGGGGGGAATATAAGAAAAGGAAAGGGGTGGTTATGTTGTCTCCATATACACTAGGCAAGTGGACATTGCCTACATAGTTCTATGGATGTAATATAAAATAAAAACTTTAGGCCAAATGTAGTTCTCCTAGGGAATAGGAAGAAAATGAGAACTAATGAAAACAAACATGATGGATGTGATAGAATAATAGGAATGGTCTTTCCAAATGGCAAGTGCATGATTAAAAAAGGGCCCAAAAATATGGGGAAACTAAGTGACAAGTGTTTTACTTGTGACTTAGTAAGGGTTTCTAGAATCTTTAGGGCAAAGAAGTGGTCAATGTTTTTGGTTTTTCTAATGATTTTACAAATGTTTTTGGAATTTTTGAAGTATCTCAACTCGATCCAAAATGATGAGACACTAAATGGTTCAAGCTTGTAAAATGGTGAGAGAATTGCTTAGGTTAATCATAAAATAGTGAGAGTGTGGCTTAGGTTGCTCATAAAATGGTGAGAGTGTGGCTTAAGTTACTCATAAAATAATGAGAGCATGGTTTAGGTTACTCACAAAATAGTGAGAGTGTGGCTTAGGGTGACTGAGTTGACCTCAACAAGTATCGAGTGTTGCCTACATAGTCCCAAAGTAGGACCTCAAGGCACTGTAGATCCACCTTATATTAGAGAATTATGACTAGTGTAGCAACTAGTTAAAATAAAATAGGCACAATTGGTATGATGGCATAGTACAACATAGAGAATGGCTAGTTGGTATAGTCAAGGAATAATAAATAAGTGTTACCCTTAGTTTACTCATAGGTAGTTATAACTAGGATAAAACATCATAGGTCACTGAGACTAATTAAGATCAAGACAATGAAAGAGAATGAAACAAGAATTGAAGGATGCAACTACCAAATGTCTATCTTACTATGCCAAAATACTACCTCTATCTAGAATGTGTGAAACAACTACTGAAACTGAATCTAAATCCTCTTGATGAAAGTAGTAATGGAACCAAATAGAATGTAACCAAGGTCATACAGTTGGGTAGGGAGGTAGAGATGAACTTGATTGATGGGAAAGGTATGGTAAAATAGATATGTGATAGGAAAAGTGATAGGGTGGTAGGATGATAGGATGATAAAATGGTATAGTATAAATAATATTGAACAAATGATATAACTTGCAATGGTCCTTATAGACAATACACCAAGTCACTCAAGCGTAATACCACTTGAGGTGGATAATATGTTCATTGACTCATCAAGTTCATGGCCATCTGGTGTGGTAAGCTTATATGATCCTATTCCAAAGTTTGTTGTAATGATGAAAGGACCAACTTAATTAGGTTTGAACTTACTTTTATTCTTCTTTTTTGCTATGGTATTATTTTTGTTCTCTTTAAGGAAATATCACCAAGCTCAAATTCTCTATGTTTCACATGTCGATTGTAGTGGCCTTAAAGTTGATTCTAATAGGCTTGGAGATTATTAATTGCATCCATGCATTTCTCATCAAGTAACTCTAGTTCTTGTAGGTGAGCTACTCGATAGTCATTATCATTAAGGACATTATTAAAAGAGATGCGTAGAGATGGTAACTCAACCTCAATGTGAAGGATGGATTTTTTACCATAAACAAGTGAATATGGAGTGGCTCTTGTGGGTGAATGTTGATTAATATGGTATGCACAAAGGGCAAAAAATATCTAAAGGTGCCAATCATGATTGGCATCATTGACAATATTTTTAAAAATGTTGACAATGGTTTTGTTTGATGCTTTAACCTAGCCATTACTTTGAGGGTAATATGCCATAAAAAAGTGTTGTGTGATATTGTATTTGGCACATAGATTTTTGACATCCTTGTTTTTGAATGATCCTCCATTATTAGATATAATATTAGAGGGGATACCATAGCAACAAATGAGATGGTTGAAGATGAACTTGGAAATTTTCTTTCCAGTCACATAAGTGAGGGGTATAGATTCAACCCACTTAGTGAAATATTTGGTGGTAGTAAGGATATGTTTATGGCCATCATATCAGTGGGATTGATCTTCTAAATGAGTTAAAGGCCCCATGTATCAAATGACAATGGTGTCAACATTGATTTTAGGGTCTTGGTTGGGGAATAAATCAGATTGGCATGTTGTTGAAACTTGTTGCACTTCTTTACATATGTAGTTATATTTGCATCTATCATGGGCCAATATTAACCAATACGCAAGATATTTTTGGATAGAATGGCCCTACTAGTGTGGGATCCACATACTCCTTCATTAACTTCTCATAATGTTAGCATAGATTCTATCAAAGTTAAATAATGAATCAGAGTTCCATGAAAACTATGGTGGTAAAGGGTTAATCCAAGTAAGGTATAATGATTGGTTTGGAGGATGAAGGCTTTGGATTATTTTTAGGATAAGTTAGGTGGTAAAACTTCGTCATTGAGGTAGTTATAAAGGTCTGAGTACTAGATAGAACTAGGACCAACAATATCACAAATCATCATGACGGTTGAAGGTTTATGAGCTAGTGCTAGCAAGTTCTTAACAAAGAACTGATACTCTTTAGCTATATCTATTTATTGAATTAGAGATCCAATGGTGGCCATAGCATCTATGGTTCTATTACTTATCCCTAGTATATGCTCAAATTAAATGTTGATAATCTATCATTTGAGAGTGTCGACCATGGCCTTATATAGAACTAGCTTGTCATCTTTAGTCTAAAAATGGTCTATAACCTAATTTATGATGAGCTAAGAATCACCATAAACCTTTAGATAAGATACATTCCATTGTACCACTTGGAAAAGTCTTGAAACAAATGCTTCATATTCATCCATGTTGTTGGTAAAAGGAAAACTAATCTTGAAAGGTTTAGGGATTAGATCCCCCTATGGTGTAATAAAAGCCTACTCTTGATCCATGTGTTGTGAATGATCCATCAAAATATATATTCTAGTGTTGCTCTTCAAGAGGTGTGTCAATGGTGG
Source organism: Torreya grandis (assembly GCA_037957365.1). Taxonomy (NCBI): domain Eukaryota; kingdom Viridiplantae; phylum Streptophyta; class Pinopsida; order Cupressales; family Taxaceae; genus Torreya; species Torreya grandis. The sequence continues at coordinate 485,615 of JARHVA010006290.1, forward strand.
TCATTATGGATTTATCAATAAATTGGAATGTGAGCGGCTTTGTATTAGTAAGGGGTGCTTCAACAAGCTGATCTACAATAACTTACCCTTTAATGGATTTTTGATTGACATATTCAAATGTAAAACTCACTTAAAATCATGATCTATTTGGCCATGATCATTGTAAAGTCATTTTATATAGTAGATACTTGAGTGGATCTACTTTTGAAATAACCATGGTCTTATTGTTTAACATGTAATAGCATAGTTTCTGAGTTATGAAAACCATAGCTAATTAGGTTTTTTCTATGGGAATATAATTATGTTCATACACAACCAATGTACAACATAAATAGTATATAGTATGTTCTTTTCTATTGTCATTATGCTGAGCCAAAAATGCCCCTAAGGCATTGTCAGTAGCTGATAGATACAATAAGAATGGCTTTCTCAGCATAGGTGGTAATAAAATAGGTGGATTTGCTAGATAGTCTTTTAGCTATTGAAAACTTTTATGGTAGTGATCATCCCATTGAAATATGACTCCTTTCTTCAAAATATGCATAAAAGGATGACATTTTTCAACCAATTATGATATGAAGCATCAGATCAATTATATCTTGCCCTACAAACTATGGAACTGCTTCAAAGTAGTTGGTGGTTTCATCTCTGTTATAGTTGAGACTTTAGTCGGATCAACTTTAATGCCTTGATGAGACACAATGAATCCTATAAATTTACCTGATGTGACTTAATAGACACACTTCTTAGGATTATGTCTGACTTTGTACTCACATAATCTTTCAAATATTTTGCATAGTACTTTTGGGTGATCAGCCCTAGACTTTGATTTGCCAATAATGTCATCAACATAGTCTTCAACAATATCATGCATCATATCATTAAATATGATGGTCATGGCTCTTTGGTAGGTGGCCCTTGCATTCTTAAGACCAAATGTCATAACTTGATAATAGAATGTTCCGCATGGAGTGGTGAACATTGTTTTATGTTGGTTTTCTAGTGTGATTTTGATTTGGTTGTATCCTAAAAATCCATCCATTAATGAAAGCATTTCATAATCTATTTTATATTTGATGATCATGTCAATGTTTGGTAATGAAAATTAATCCTTAGGGAAATCTTTGTTTAAATATAAAAATTAGTACATATTCTAATTCTTTCTAGTTTTTTCTAACAAGTACAACATTAGATATCCACTTTGAGTAGTCAATGGATCAAATACATCTTACTTCTAAGATTTTTTCCAACTCTTTCTTTACCAATACATTAATGTGAAGATACATCTTACACAACTTTTATTTTACTAGTTTGGCATCAAGATTGACTACAAGGTGGTGCAGAACCAAGACAGGGTCCAAACCTAGCATGTCAAAATATGCCCATGTAAAAATATCCACAAACTCCCTCAAAAGGGTTATAAACACTTCACACTCCTTCTCAATAAGGGAAGTGCCTAGCTTGATCCACTTTGGGTCATTTATGTTAAACTCTATCGTATCTTACACTAGATGAGTTGAACCATCTTCAAGGATAGTGAGCAAAGATTTGAACTAGTTAGCAACATTAGAGTCCTTTACTAGGATTGGATCTTCAAGTTCCCCTAGGTATGATGAATCAGAGCTACCCAATGTAAGGTTTGGCCATGTAACAAAAACTATTAGAAACTCCTAAATGATTTGATCAAAATATTTTTATTCTTAAAAACTAAACTCTGACTCATAGACGAGTTTGTTACCGATGGTTTCCTGAGCTATGTTTGAAGAAGGTAAAACACCCTCATCTAATGGCACCTAAAATATGTTTTCACCACGAGACTAGCCTTTTTTTTACTTTTACCCTAGTCAAAAATCACCTCAAAGAGGTTTTCATTTTGTAACCTCAATGTTCTAATTATTTGATTTTGGCTAAGGGTGTTCACCCACTCTCCAAAATATGATTTAGGATCCAACTTGATTGGGAATCTTGATTTATGGTCTCCCAACAAAACATTATATCTAAGGCCAAGAAAATCACAGAAAGCCTCATCATTTTGAAACACATAAGTCAATATGTTGGACTCTTTTTGGTCTCAATCTATCAGTTGGGGATAATATAATGGCAGTGGGTTGTGATGAATTATTGGGCTAAGGGTACAAATGGAATGGGTGTTAAACAGGTTAGTTTTGGCTGGGTCATAAAAAATGATATGATTGATATCTACTTCACTACCGGCATCCTCATCACTAGTTGATGGTGATGGAACATGAGTAAGGTATATGGAGTCACCCCCAGGTGGTTTAATTCCAAGTCCATAGGGCCCTTTGTATTTATCATGTAAATTGGCTCAAGTGTTCCTTATTGATTAGATATGAGGCCTCCTCCTTAATAGTCTTGATTCTTCATGATCCTATTGGGAATAGGATACTTTTCATTCTCATAACAATCAGCTTGGTTGTCATTGTATAACCATGATTCATCTCCCTCAAGAGGGTCTTGTTCTAGGCTAGATGTTGGTACAAACATGATAGGTCCTTGACTTTTGCTCTTTTATTGCCATTTTGGATGAAGTGGCTTAGATTTAGGTCTTCCAAAGGACTTCATATTTTGTGGAAGGTTTGCAATATGAAAGGTATCATGGGTCACATACTATTTTGGGCCATTAGATGAGATATTAAAATGATTAGATATTTTATGAGGTGGCATATGGGTAAGGGAATCAAGGGTATTAGGATCAATTCAGTTGTCCTCCAATGGATCAAGGAGTTTTTTTTTTTGCCTTATCTTGATTGGCCACTAGATTCATGCCAAAATTATAGTTATAACTCTTGAATTCAGTGTCTAGGTGTTTACATTGCTTGTACAAGTACAAATCTCTTGGTATACAAACTTCCATCCCTGAATGGGAGAACTTGATACATTGGTGCAATGTCGATGGAATTGCAAAAATTTCATGTAACCAAGGTCTTCCCAAAATAATATTATATGATAAATCGAGATCAAGCACATGGAAAAGTGTATCATGGGTCAAAGGCCAAAGGATAATTGGTAAATAGATGGTTCCCTATGATTCTCTTTCCTCATTGTCGTAGGCTTTGATGGTTATTGTCTCTGCTTGAAGATCTACCATTGTATACTTGAGAAGCTTGATGAGCTTAAGAGACACTATGTTTAGACCTGATCCATTATCTATAAGGACACATTTCACTTTATGCCATTTTATGCAAACTTTAATGTATGATGGGTTATTATGAAATGGACCAAGGGATGACATATCACTTTGGTTGAAAGTGACTTGTTGGGTTAGAGCTAGGTGTCCAACTAAATCTTGGAATTTATCAGGGGATATGTCACTTGAAATAGTGGATTGGCTTAGGAAGTCATTCAAAAAAAATTTATGGATTGTTGACGTATGCAACAAATCTAAAATGGAGATTTATGCGGTCATCTTTTACAATTATTCCACAATGTCAAATTTCTTCTCTTGGTCAGTGGTAAATGGCTTATTCCAAGGTTGAATGGTTGGTTGGATAATGGGTGAAGTGGTAAATGGTTGTGGGCCTGGGATGTTAATCTTTTACCTTTAATTTATGATTGCATAATCAAGATTAAATATAAGACCATGATTGCTAACAAATGATGGTGATGGTGTGGGACCAGATAGGATAAGTCGCGATTGCCGATGCACTTTTGGGTGATCATGGAACAAGGATGAGTTATCGATAAGGTCTAAAAGTGGGAATCCCTATTTTTTGGTTCACGTATGTTTAGTCCTAGGTTAAAGAAGGATTTCCCAAGTGATTGTATTGGTTTGGTATGGTTAGTAATGGTCTCATCTGATTAGAATTTGGTCTAGGATTAATGGAGATGGTATTAAAATGACCTCCTACAATATGACCTACAAATTTTTTGTAGTCATATGCAACTACATGATAGGTCTATTGGTTATTTCCATTCTAACCTTGGTTCTATCCATTATTTTAACATTATTGGTTCTACTGGTTTGGCCTTTGATTTTGATACTATTGATTCTCTTTTTGTGTTGGTTGTTGTTATGGTTGATTATTATGTTGGGGAAAGGGGTTTTGATAGATTCCAAGGATTTGATTAGAAGTGGAATCACCATTATCTAATGTTATCTCCCCATTCTCTAACATATTTTGAATCAAATGTTTAATTTACACACAATGATGCAAATTATGCACATTAACCCAATGATATTCACAACATTCATTTTGGTGGTACCAATCAAGATAAGGAATGCCTTGAGGATAATGTTTCGGTATAAGCCAACTAATCAGATTAGCGGTAGCAAGCTTGCAAAACATAGATTTGATAGGCTCTCTAAGGTCACTAAAAACATGATGAGTAGGCATTGTTCTTCTTAGATGAGGAACTTGTAATGGTAAAGGTGGTTGTATTTATTGCACAGGCCTAGGTTGTTACGCTTGCTACATTGACTAAAATGGTTATGCATTAGGAATTATTTGCATATGTGGCATGGGTTGAGAAAATGGTTTTTGTACCATTTGGACATGATTTGACTCAGTTACTCTATTTCTAATAATATTTTTGTTATGATTGAATTGCCTTGGTCTATCATTATCATTGGCTCATGCCAGTTGTGAGACTTGTGCTTGGAATGGATGTTGGTTTTGGCCATTTCCTAAATTTTTACCTTGATTTTGATTAGATGAGGTAAGCTTGATGATCCTTTTTTTAATAAGGGCTTGCTTCATCAATAAACCTTTGCCAATAATCTCCTTAAAGGTATGTACACACTATAGTTATAGATGATAGGATATCTCATTATGTAATTTTTTGGTAAACATAGAGACTAATTCTTTATCTAGTAAACTATGGGTAAATCAGCTTGCAAGTGCTCTCTATTGCTATAGATAACTTGTAAAACTCTCATCAGCCTTCTACTTGGCTTGCATTAAGTCAACCAAATAAATCTCATGTTTGAGATTGTATAAAAAAATGTTGCATAAACTTATCTAAAAGATCATCAAAATCAGATACTAAATCCTTGGGTAACTTTAAAAACCACTCCAAGGCTTGTCCTACTAGTTTCCTTGGGAACAACAATAAAAGGTATATGTCACTATCTGCCATTAGCTAGCACAATAAAGAACTCAGTCAAATGAGCTTTGGGGTCACCTTTTCCCTTATATTTGTCAATTTTTGGTGGTTCATATCCTAGAGGAAATGGTATCTGTAAGTACTCCATGTTGAATGAATAAGGAGACACATCATCCAACTTAAATTTTTTAGTCTATTTCCTACCTTGGATGGCAACATCATATGCTTCATCTATTTTAATTATTGGGATAGGAAACTAGAGGGAATATTGGCTTAAGGGGGAATATTGGTCTAGGTAGAAGGTTGAGCAGTCACAAGTGGAGCAATTTTATTGGGGTATGATGAAGTTATTTTTTGGGGTATGTTGGTTTGGTTGGGAAATGGACTAGGAATACACATATGTGGATTAGAATGTAAATGTTGAAATTGCATTTGTGGTTGTGCAATATTTTGGTTAGGATTGGATATGTAGGCTTGGTTTTGGGGATTTTTAAGTTGGGATGGAGGGTTGTAACTATATTGTGCATGTTGAGGTTGAAGAGGGACATGTCGACTAATCAAAACTTATTGTTGAGGGGGTACTTATGAGACAAGACCCTATCTTTGAACTAGTGGTACTTTTTGTACAAAAGGCAAAGGTTACCTGATTGGTACTTGAGGAACATTGGAACCTCTTTTTGCATGAATCCCAATTGGGGATGTGGGTGCACATGTTGGGTATTTGAGCATTTACTGACCAATAGTCATATATTATTGACTAGACATCATTCGGCTTTGAAGTGGCACATTGGTCTATGAGGAAAGAGGTATGTTCTCTACTACTTCAGTGAGGTAGAACATTGGTTGCCCCGTATTGAGGTAGTCAACATATTCAACCTTTATCTATGTTGGTATTTTTTATTGTGCCTATTGTTAAGTAAAATTACTCATTACCTATTGGGGAGGAGTAGGATTCATCACATTTTATTGTTATGACACAACATTGGTCATTGGTTGGCTACCTAATCCTGTTGGTTGAGCACTTGAAGAAGTAGTTGGTTGAGGATTAGTGATATTAGTTGGTTGAGTTTGGGATGTATAAACTCTTACTACTTGATTTTGAGAACCAATCATGGTGTTAACTAAAGGTACACTTGCTTATGTACTAGTTTTTTGTGTACTTACACCACTTTGGTTTGGATTGGATGTTGCTTGCACATTGTCCACTATGTTTTGGCCACTATTATTCATAAAAGTAGAAGAAACTTCTTCAATAGTTGTAATACGAGTTTTGCATGAAGGGTTCAACACCCTAATTTTCTTGACCAGTTAATTCTATTAAGACTCTTATCGAAAGAACTAAATCAATGAGAGGCCTATTCAACATGGTCATTTGGTTAAAATTATGTGCTAGGTTCAATTAGGTTTGATATTTTATTTGAATCTATACAAAGTGATCCTCCATGGGGTCCTTTCCTTTGACAAGAATATTAGGGTCATGATACATTGTTTAGACTAGAGCTAAAGGATTGCTAAAAGAATCATGTTGATTGTACAGTATGTTATGAGGCATTCTTACTAGACTTTGAAAATTCTCATGGGGGAAGTCTACCAGAAACTTGGCCCCTACTTCTATGGCTCTAACCAAAATCTCAACTTTGTTCTCTAATAAATGATTCTCAAAGAGATAAGTATCATATGTGGATGGTGCAGTAACATAGTACAGTTATTGAGAAAAAGGTTCTTCAATAATATGTACCATAGCTAGGTATTTATCTATCTGTGCTTGATCTTGCTTTGAGTAAGGAGGTGTGTTTACCAAGTAATGAGCTAAAGGGTCTTAGTTTCATGCACCTATTTGAGCATTATAAGATGGATAGGCATCTATCTCATAAGCAACATTATCTGCATAAGGATCTTCAACCATTACTTCTTGTGTAACCACATTACTAAATCTCAGATTGTACATGAGGCCACTACGAGTTTAGGAATACATATTAGGATTCATAGTGAATGTTTTTCAATGAAATAAAATAGAGTTCTACAAACTTTAAAAATGAGATATCCAAAAAAATGTTCAAACTAGGTCTAACTTGGTCAAAAAGATACATAGGTATATCCAAAAAGGTTGATGTAATGACTTGGGATAAAAAAATCTAAAATCAAGTATCTAATGTTGCACGTCTCACACAAAAAGGTCAAGTAATAGGACCGCAAATCAAAATGTCAATTTCTAGGTCAAAGTGGTTCAAATCAGTCTACTCTAGGAAAAAATAAAAGTTCTAGGTCTTTTGGTCAAACATGATGTCAAAATCTAGGCTCAAACAAAGTGTGTGTTCTAGAACTTTTAGCTAAATGGCATCAAAAGCTAGACTTTAAAAGATGAGATATTTAATCTAACAAATTTGAAACTCTTTTAAAAAAGACTAGGCATTTGACTCTTGGTCATAAAAACTTTATTGATAAGTATGAGGTATGAAATAAAAAGCACTTGGAGATAGTTTATTTTCTCCCAAATAATGGCACAAAGCTAGGTTTTTTTTATGAATAAGCTAGACAAAGGTGAACGGCATAAATTTTCTAGATAAATATTCTCAAAGGAAACTCGAAATGGTTTAAACTTGGACAGACTAAGATTCTATGCAAAGAGGTCTATGAAACAAGTCTCAAAATAATTTTAGCAGCATACAATGCTAAACTATTCAAAAGATGTGGAAAATGCTTGTTTCAAAAACTCTAAGTCAAAATGGTTCCAACATAATTTTGTCAATGTAACACTACCCTCATTAACTCAAATGATTCCCACACACAAATTTATGATAAAATCTCTAAGGTATGAGTGTGTTATCAATTCGATAAATGGAAAAATAGGATGGGTAGTCAAAGTCTAGGACTCAAAGTGTTAGTAAACATGTGCCATGACTTGAGTCTTAGAAAATGATGATAATGATGTTGAGTCTAAAAATAGCCCTCAATTCAAATTGGGAATTGAACTCAAGTTAAAACAAGTCAAGTGTAAAGTGGTAAACCTAATTTTACACATCAACCTTTAAAACTTTGAAGAGTCCAATTTTGAATTTAAACTATCAATGAGGGACTTTTAAAAAAAAGTGGAAAAAAATTTAGACTCAAATGGTTAGCATAATTATGGAAAATTAGAAGATATGACATAAAGTGTATGATGATGAATTTGAACAAGGAAAAATATGTTTTCACTTGGGTAGCATAATGCTTCCTTTGTTCAAAGAAATCTGGGATAATGTGTTTAGTTATGTCATTTTGTTAACACTAAGTTTTGACTCTCAAACAAGACCAAGTAATTTAATACAAATACAAACCAACTAACTAATCATCTTAAATCCTAAACTGACAAGGTATGGCAAAGTGAGGTTAACTATATTAATTATTTTTCTAACAATCTAGATGGATCAAATACATATAACTTTCACATTAGCATATAAAAAAGCACATTGTCATTTAGATCTACATCATATGGCTTGTTATAAAAATGTCTTTCCCTTTTTATAAGTACTACATCCATCGCTTGCTTAGTGTAGTGTAATTTCCAACATGCTAAAACATCCTAAGCTTAGCCTCTACTAATAGAGATGGTTTAACCACTCAAACCATCATCCTAATGAGGGGATCCTAATTTATATACCCCCATGGAGAGGGGTTGAATATAATGTTGAGAGATGAAAACCTGGGTCAAATCTTCCCTATAGAACTCATGGGAGGTAATGAAGTCCCCCTCACAAGCCAAGATGCATAAAATAAATGACAAGTAAAAGATCTTTAAAGGTTGTTTCTAGGTCACCCAAGCCATGTGAGTCTTGGGGAGAGCCTTGACAACTTCTCTTTTATCCCTTTGTACTAAGGCACCTTATAATAAATATGGCACTTTTAATCCCAAAATTTTCCTAAAGGGGATGGATGGGAGATCATACATGCACAATCTATGCACAATCTCTCTTTTTGACAAATAAACTAATTAAGCAATGATCTATTGAATATAAACTTTAAAAATGTGTTCAATTTTGAAGCACTTAATTGAAAAGTGTGGTGGTGTTATTTAGCTCCTTGTATTTAATATTTAAAAACTTGTAAAGACTACACCAAAAATACTAAATGAAATAATAAGCACCTAAGTTCCTTTTAAACCCAAAGTTTGAAGTGTTCAATACTTAGCATGCTAAAGATTCATTTTAAGAACCAAATTTGAAGTGTGTATGATTTTAACCAAGTTATTTTCAAATTCCAAATTGAAGTGTATGATTAGTTAAAACACCCAAATTAACTTCCAAACAAGCCTTTAAACCTGTAAAAATAAGATTAGGACTACCTACTTTGAAGCACTTATAAGATTGAACAAATAAATTTACAAAAAAAAGCTCTCAGGTTTCACACAATCAATCTCGCTACTCCATAGAGCAATCATATGACTATACAAAACCATGATTCTGACAAATAATATCACTACTCAAGTTAATTTAATATAAAACACAATATCACTACTCGAGCCCACAATCCCGTTATTTGGGTTGACAATCCTGCTATTTGGGTTGACAATCCTGTGACTCAAGTTTGAAGAGGTTTCGTGAAAAAAATATGAAACTTCAATTTAAAATAATGGCATATTCTAATAATTTATAAAAAAACACGTGGTTTTTAAAAAAATCATCAAAAATAGAGTTTGAATATCCCCAAACCAAGCTATAAAATATGATCTATTCTACACACTACAATATCATGACTCACAGTCCAAAAATGTGACTGAGTCAGTCATGGGATTACAATACCATGACTTTGGAGTGGTGGGACCACAATACCATGATTTTAGAGTTATTATATTGTAATACCATGATTTTGGATTTATGGGATTACAATATCGTGACTGTGGAGTTGTGAGATTACAGTCCAAAGAATAAATTTGTGACTCCACAGAGACAAAACCACTACTTCCAAAAAAATGGACTTTTGGCCAAATTTTTACCTTCCTTGCTTTCACACTCTAAAATCCTACATGATAAGGGTTATTATTTATCTTTTAGGTGTTTTATGACCAAATTTTTGAGGCTAAATTCCCATTAGATGTGCCATCATGTGAACTAGAAATTTGACTTAAGAGAGGTGATTAATATTATGTTAGTTCCAAAATGAAATCAAATTGAAAGAAGCACACTAACAAGCATACATCACTAGTAATATACACTAAAGAGGAGAATAATAACAAACATACATATGAAAATAATAACTAAAACATGAAATAAAACTTCCTTCACCTTCCTTGGATACTCCAAATAGCTTATTGAAATGGCTTGCTCAGCTTGTGCTCAATGAGTCTTTATCAAAGGAGGTTTGGCATCTCCTCTTGTCCTTGGCACCTTTCTAATGGCTTTTTATTTGGCTTGGATCAATAATTTGGCATTATAACACTAATTGTAATGGATTTTAGAATTATTTTTGCATTATAACTTTGCATTATCCAAGCTTAAAATTCATGTTCATGGCTTTTCTATTTATAGATTTTCAAAATGGTTTAGGATCAACCATGACCATCCATCTCAATATTGAGACGTGTGGCCATGAATAAATCCAATTATGTAATTAAATTTATAAATATTCCCCATATATATTTGGGATAGAGGGGCATTTAAGAGGCATGGAGGGTCTTAATGAGCCATGAGGGGGCTTAACCTTGATATTTTATGCATTTATGGTCTAGAGATGCCTTCCCAAGAAATGATGTCATTTGATGATGTAGATATTCAATATTCATTTCTAAAGATAAACATTCAAAAATCTCCTTGGAATTCTTATTTAGGTTCATGATTTTAATTAATTAACTATAAGCATGATTAGTCACTTTGGTGTAAATTTTGGCCTTTTGGTGCACAAATTAATCAAATTGGTCAAAATGTCTCATTATTGACTTGAAATTTGACTAGATTTGAATTAGGATGCAACGTTATATGTGTTGTATTCATTATCCCATTTAGGATGTTTCCAACATAAAATAAGAAAGGTAGGTGTCTTGTGTGATAAATTTAGTAAAAAAGAGCAATCTAGAGCACCTAGGTGCAAAAATGTCATTTTGACTTGAAATGAATTGATCAAATTTAGTTGTCTCATAAAGTACATTGCCTCATTTAGTAATATGCTAATAAAATTGGCACTTGAATATGATAGGTTCACATCATTTAGCTTGTTTTAGTATTTTTAGGCCAAATTGTGCTTTTTTTATAGAAATTGGTCAAAATCTTGGTTGGAGGTTATCGATGGCCAATTTTAGGTGTCTACACATTTTACTTCCATTAGTAGGCTGCATAGATAAATTCACATCAAGTACCTATGTTGCTCCAATTTCTACTGAAGGAGTTGTGGAAATAGTGGAAGTGGATGAGGTGGGGGTGGTGGAAATAGTTATGTCTCTTGGGGGAGTGGAAGATGGGATAAACATAGGGATTGTGAATTTGGGAACAAGGTAAGAGTGGAAGCCAAAGCATTAAATGAATCAATGAGATGTTTGGGACCACTCAAGGTTAGTGATGTAAGGAAAGTGAGTGGAGATGAAAGTAAAAAATTACTTACCTTAAGAGTTGGGGTAGCCTACAAGACTGAAGTCAAGATGATTAAGTTTATGGCTTTGCACTATTGGATGGTGTTATAAATTGATGGGGATGAAATGGAAGGGATTATAAATGGAATGGAAAGAGGTAATGGAATGAAAGTGGAAGGTGAAATTGGAAGAAGGGAAAGTGGAGTGGAAACTTTAAATTCCACTGATGGGAGACCATGAGTGTCTACTTGACTTGATTGTGTTGGTTGAACTTAGATTATTGTGGTTGGAATGGAAGGTGAAATGGAAACTGTAGATGTAGGGGGAGTGGAGACAAAAGGTTGACTTGACACTGGAGGTGTCGAAACCTGAGATATTGGAGAAATAGAAATAGGGGGTAGAGGTGTTGAAACCTCTAGAGCAATGTAGGTAGGAGGAGGGAGAATAACATAGATGGGGGTTATCACTATGAAAGTCACAATTAAATTTATGGATGCTTGTGTTACCATTATGTCTTTATATGGAAGGTAAATTGGTTATCCTGTAGCTTCCCCCATTTTGCTAGATTCCCCTTTCTTTTCCTTAGTCTTTTTCTTCTTCTTGTGCTCCTCTAATGATTCTATTGGACCCTCTTCTGATAGAGTGATCCCTTCTCTTTAACCTGTAGAAGTTTTTCTCTTACCCTAATTATTTCTCATGTTATTTTCACTCCCTTAATCTACAACCAATTAATTATTATGTTGATTAAATGAGTTGTTCTATTAAATAGAGAAAGGGATTCTAGAACAAACCACCTTACTAGTGGAAGGGGTTGTGTGATGACCTGTGTATATTAGATTAGGTCTACTATAGATTCATCATCTACTAGGTCATCTAGAACTGGTGCTAGATCATAATCTTTGATTTGTTTTAGGGACATCCTAGAATAATCCCTCATCTTGACTCTTTCCTCATATTTTCAATCTTCCTAATAATCTTCATAATATATCACATGACCATATGCTGTAAGTACCAATGTACTAGTGATCTTTCTATATACTTCAAAATATGGCCTCTATTCCAAGTTTTTAAGTGTCATTTAGCACATCTCAGCTTTGGCACACTTGGCCTTAAGGAGGGATTGGCATGTGTATTATCCAATATAGTTTGGGAAATGTATCCCTGCCTTATGCCTATTAGAAAGGAGCTTGTGTGTCTCTACGAGCTACCTGACTAGCTCCATTAGTGCCCATTTTTCACTGACATATCTAATAAGTGTATAGGGATAACCACTAAAACCTATTACCTTGATGTAAGAAAAGGTCGGGAACTGGATGAAATAGGATCCCCATTTATTGATCTCATTTACTACTGGTGTTGAGAACCTTATTCTCCCAAGTTCCTTGTTGAACATGGTAATTGTGTAATATATGAAAACATCATTTACTCACCTAAAATGTTGTTTACTATCCTCCAATGTGAGGTCAGGGTAGTATTTATACACTCTACTTATTTCCTCAAGAATTATATTAAGGCCTAGGTATAATCTCCCTTTAGCCAAAATATAGATAATGTAGGAGGTCATATGGAATTTTCTCATTGTTTATACCTCCATCAATTGCTTATGGAGGGAATCACTTATTAATTGGGCCCAATGAATGTATTGATTATTCTATCAAATGACCCAAATGTACTGGTACATCCACTCTTGAAAACAATTGGTAATAGAATTGTCAGTGACCCTATACAACTATATCATAATGTCCTCTACTTCACCAATGAAATCAAGCCTATACATGGTTTTTGGTAATCTGGTAGAGGAAAGCTTGGGGGACTTGAGCCACTTTTTATTGAATATTTTTTGACACCCATCTCATTTATCCTCATAGAATTATGCAAATGTCTATAGATTTATATCAAGATAACTCTCAAATTTTAGGATTACAAACACTGAGTTCATGAAGTCAAGGTCTAGATTCAGAGTATTTTCCCCTCTATCTTTGTATACTTCTCTTCTATCAAGATCATAGTGTTTAGCTAACATGAGCACCAAGTCAAGGCTTTGAATAAACAATGGGAAGGCTACAGCGTATGGAAGCCCAGAGTCGTAAATACTTTGGACCCAATCATTTTTAAAGTCTACACTTATTTGATCCCAAAAATATCTTAGGGTAATGTGATCTAAATCAATATTTATTATTTATAAAACATTAGAATCCAAACTAGGAGTCACTCTAGGGCCTTTAGATTTGAACTTCATTTCCTTAGGAGACATGGAAACTAAAATTATTGCTTGTGAGAAACCAACTGTGAAATCTGGCAAAACCTATAGATGTTTAAATCAGTTTAAATCTCTAGTGAAACTAGGAGGTGCAGGAAATAGGTGGACATTATATAGATATGGAAGGTGTTTCAAGCAATGTAAACTTTTATGGGGCTAAGAGGTGTCTAGAATAGGTTCATTTTTTTTAAAGATGTAGAAGCTTGTAGGGGTCTCAGGTGTTTGAAGTAATGCTAAATCCCATAGAGGTAGAAGGTGATAGAGATAGGTCTAAAGTCTACAAGGATATTGGAGGGATTTATGGAATATTCACTAGTTTGAAAAAATGAGATATGCTTGGAAATATTCTGCTTGGCTAGGGAAAAACCTAGATTTTGATTACAAAATCTCAAAGGGAAAACTAAGGGTTTTATGATGATCACTTTATGGGGGAAATCCTCATGATGAATCTTTTGAAAATGAAACCTTAGGAAACCCTAAAAATTAACTACAATTTTGAAAAAATGACTACACAAATGCTTAATTCATAAATAATCCTAAAATGATGCCACAAGAAATAGCAATTAAACTCTATGGAAGACATTGAAAGATTTTCATATGAAATGGAAAAATCTTGAAAAAACATTACAAATTATAGGAAAATTGAATCACAAGGGGAATACCATGTATGATGTGGCCTTTGAGTTTTATAGTTGTGGCTTATTGTATAGGTACTTACTTATACGTGGCTTGAGGTTTGATGGAATAGTGTAGGTCATTATTAGATCTCCAAGAACATACTTAGAAAATAAATAATGATAATCAAATCCCCAAATTCACTTATATATAAAACCCTTATAATAAATGTAGTTATGGTGGTTGGTGATGAAGATAGGAGCTACTTAGAGTAGGTCCCATGTCTGTGAGAAATGAATGACTTGGTTTGGTGGAAGTGGAACTCACCATGCACCTTGTACATGACAAATGTGCAAAGTGCAATTTGGGTTATAGATTCCATGAAAGGGGGTATTTATGTTTTGAAGGATATGGAGCCTAACATGCATCTTGCACATTTTTAAATGTGCAAAGTTCTTGTTAAGTTATAGATTCTATTGGTTCAGATGATGTATAGGATATGGATCCCATCATGAATTTTCCATGTTTGAAAATGTGTAAAATTCATGCCAAGTTATAGATTCCACTCTATTGAATTTGTAGGATCTAAAACCTGTAAAGTAATTTACAAACATGTAAATTGCATCCAGAGTTCTAGATTTCATAGTGCAAAAGGTAAAGATGGGTTTTTAGTGGTTTTAAGGGATTTTATAAAATAAATAAATGGGGTCTCCCTTAGGGTATTAGATGTATTGATCTTTTTAAGGCAAAAAATATCAATATAACTCTCGAATGCGACCCACTAAGGTTGAGATGAGATCATTCTAGGAAGAAAGAATGGTGTTATGGTGACCTCTTTGGTAGAAACCATAGGAAGTGTGATTTTATGACCAACAATAGATTGATTGGGGTTAAAGGCCTCTAGAGGAGATTTTGGGTATGCTTCCGTGGGTTGTTGATGTTTTGGTTATTAGTGGAGTGATGTAAAGGTGTTTGTATCCTACTTAGTTCATTTTCCAAATTATAGATTCTATCAATGTATTGATTATATTTTTTTATACTTTGGGCATCTAGGCTTCATAGGCAAATTGATGGTCAGGTTGAAACATGAACATTGGTCTCACTTCTACTAGTGAAAGATGTGTTATTAGAGTCAAGTGATTATTGGTGGTTTTTAATAGATCCTTAGTTCATGGATCACTATTCCTGATCTAGTTTTTGAGTTAAAAGGATGATTTTGATATTGGGATTCCAAATTTTATGGAGGATTTTTGTTATTATAGCTATGAAATGAGGCTTCACCACCAGGGTGAAGACTCCTATAGGTTTCAAAGTCTATGGTTCTCTCAAAAATGTCTTGACTAGACATATTGAGGGAGTATATAATACTCTCATAATATGAATGTAAAGAAAAAATGGAGAGACGAGAGAAAAGAGGGATATGTAAAAGGATATGCCTTTCACATCCAATTCACCAACCTATATGCATGCTAATAACACATGATAAACTATGCACTCAACTTATCAAGATCTGGCTAAGATGATTGACATAATAGAAGATGATAGGTAGTTGTTTAACTCTAAAATGATTTAAGTGATCTTATTGTTAGCCCTAGATTTGATTAAAGGGGTATATAAAAATGAAATCACATAAGGGTGATAATAATATTTATAATAAGTCAATTAGATGTTAAACTTAGATATAGACATATGTTGAATTCATAAAATTGAGATTATCTAAATATGGAAAGTATAACTAAGCTATGTATGGAAATGACAAGAAAATAATATCCTTAGTTGATTCAATTGTTGATATAATGCAAGATCTAAAACAAGTAGGAAGAAGGCTAGAAGATAGTTCTAGAGCAATCATCATATTCTGGATATGATGATTCTAGAGCTTTGGACACTAATGTCAACTTGGGATGGTTACATCAATGCTACTATTTAGGTTTAATGTAAGTGTCCTATAAAAATACTTGTTTGAAAAGGGTGCGATCACCTAGATGATTTTAGGTTTTGCTTTTCTTTTACTCTAGTGTATTTAGATCTAGGTCATGGATTATCACTCCTTAGAAAATGGCAAACCCCTAGTTTTCCATCTTCATAGTGACCTTACAAGGAAATGGGTTAGTGGATATATGATATCGATCTAACCCCAAAGACCCCATTATCAGTGGGCATTGCCTACATAGTCAATACTATATAAAAGGGCCTCAGACTCATGTATTTTTCCCCTACATATTGGCTTGTGTGTGAATCATGTAATATGTGAAAAGTAAGTACAACATTGACCTAGCTTGTAACTTGGTAAATTAGGATCTTAGGCTTCTCTTTTAGTAATTTATACATGTAGATGTGTTTTACCTATAAATATTTTGGTAATAAAGAAGTTTTATTCAATCAAATGCTTGATAGAGTGTTTTGTATAAGTTACCTTGGTCTCTATGGTCTTTTGTTAGGTGAGGAATGAATGATGTTTAAAATTTTATTTATATCAATACATTTGGACTAATAAATTACATTAAATCACTTAGGCCAATCATTAGGATACATTTCATTTGTAAATTAGATGACTTTATGACACTGGACACTTTCATCAAGTCAAGACACTAACAGTGATGTTGGTGTTTGTCCTAGATCTTAGTGTTCATAGAACAAGGAAATAGGTATATACTCATAACTTGTAGAGGTGGAAGATAAGTACATTTTAAGAATTTTGGGTAATAAATAATTTCTATGTCATCAACACAAGACTATTCATACTAAGAGATGGGCTAAGAGGCACCAGATAGAATAGAAGCAAGACTTGCAGAAGTGGGAAAGGTCTAAAATTGAGAGGAACAACCAAGGTCTAAGTTTTCCAAGTGCAAAAGATTGAGGTGTTATATAATCATAAAATATCTTATACATTTCCCCCTTTTAATCTAGTAATAAAATTTTTAATTTAAAGAAAGGAATACGTACCTGGTGTGTATGCACACCTTATCTTTATGTGTGCTAACTTGAGTGTTTTATTGGTGACTAGTCTACAACTAAGAGCACATTACAATGTATAATTAATGCATATAATCTAGAATTTGAAATTATTTAAAATAGATTTAAATTTAAATAGCATGGTTTAGGATTATACCTGTGTGTTGAAGTAACTACCTTGCCTATTATCAAGTTGATTTGAAAAATATGTATCATTATAATGCTCTAAAACTAAGACTAAGATAATTATAGATAAATATTTAAAGTGCATATAATAAATATGTAAATTTCATATATCCAAGGATATAGAGAAAGAGAGAGATATAGAGATATATTGGAAGGCCCATGCCCTCATCCTTGGTGAAAAAGGTGAGTTACCACTTGGAAATTAAGATTAGCTCAACCATACAACCCAATGATACTTATAACCTGGTGAGGTTGGATGATATAATCAATTCCAACCTAAAAAATTAAAAAATATTGAGTGATTTAATCATCTCAACCATATCAAAAAGTGAACCAACTAATGTAGTAGATTGGCTCAATAAAGTCCATAAAAGTTTGTGGGGTATTATTACAAAAAAGTCTATGATGTGGTAACAGTCCATAAAATAGTTTTGGAATCTAAAATTGATTTGTATTTAGTAATATTGGCACAAATTTCATAGCATATATACCTCAGATATGTCTCATGATGAAATTATATATAACAATAGTACCAATGTATATAATTATGCCACAATTGTGAATCTTAATCATATTATTATGTGTTTTAGCCAATTTGGAAAATTGTGTAAGTGTGGATAACATGCTTCCAAATCATGCCCCCCACTATATATGGAATAACATGAAAATTTATATAAGTATCAATGTGGAGAACATGTTTCTAAAACATGCCCCCATTATGATCTAGAGATGTTGAATACTGAATAGGTGTGGAGAACATGCTTCCAAATCATGCCCCCACTAAATTTGAGAACTGTTAGTGTGTTGAAGCTATGCCCATATGACCCACTAGATCTAAAAACTGATATAAGTACCATATACTGAATGAGTGTGGATAATATGCTTCCAAAGCATGCCCCCACTGAATTTGAAACTGTGTCAAATGTGGAGAACATGACTCTATGACATGCCCTCATTAATATACCCCCACTTTAAGTTAAAGGAAAGATAGGAACTGGTAGTTACCTCACCTTAAAAGGATAATACAACTATATAATCTATTAATGTAACCATGTAGCATATAAAAGAAACATGTTTACGTAAATATAGCATTGAAGCACATAGAATCAATATGATCACATGTAGGCCTAAGATACATGATAAGGATCATGGCAACATATAAATAATAATAGTACAAGATCAATCAGAAAAAAAATCACACAAATAAGAGCACTCAAAATCAAGATAAAATTACATGGTCCAAGGAGAATGCAAACAAAGGGTATGTTCAAATGCCACATAATCAAAGGGGCATAACTTCTAAATTGTCCATAAAGGTGAGGATGCCATATTCAAATGTCCATACAACAAACAATGACATATGTAAATGTCAAAGAAATCATATGTAGGCACAAGTTCCATAAGTAGAGGAACATATTCAAATGCTCACAAAAGGAATATAGTAGCAAGGCAAGACACTCAAGGAAGTGCATAAAGGAAAGCATAATCATGTCATAGTATCCCATGGATCAAATTCTTTAGGAAAAAATATCAAGTGTATAACATATCAAGTACCCTGTGTAAGATATAATCATGCATAAATGCATGTGTAAGTACATATGTAAACTCAAACATGATAATAAAATATTACCATCGAACCATATAACTTGTGTGTATCAATATCAAATAAGCAGATGACCCTAATGTCTATATGATATGAGTAGAGGGAAGGCCCAACATCTGAAATAGGAATAGATCATGTATCTATGTATGATTATATCCCACTCAAGTATAATTTTGACACATATGTGTGTATGTAGGAGTAACTAAATGTGCCATCCATTAACATGGAACTAACACATAGATGCCAAGGATCCAATAGAAAATGTAAGTGCTGAAAATGTATTTTTATTTTTTTAGTAGTTTTAGGATTTTTGAAGAGGAAATATCATGTTATTATTCCATCCAATGTATGGTCATATATATCTCCCCATCGTTAACCTTACAACCTTAATTTGGATCTTTTTCATTGTTTTCATCATGATCAGATAGGTTGAAAAAGTACATAGCATGTTCCTATTCACATTTTATATGTGTAGTAAAAGAACCAGTTTTATCATTTGGAATATATATTAATTTGTCTTCATGAGGATATAAAATACCTTGTTGATTTGGATTAATTTTTGCTTCCATTTGGTATAGCTAAAGAGTTCCTAGTGTAAGAGTATATGTAGATGTGGTAGACATAACCCAAACCCATGTTTGAATTACCTTGGGACCACAAGCAATTGCTATTATAATGTTGCCCAAGGAGTCTTTCTAAGCTCCTTTATTTTTTAAGTTTGTTAGATCAAAGCCAATTTGTTGTAAGCGTCTTACATTGCAAGTAATTTTTTCTTGTGTAGTATCAACATGGTTATGCCAAATATAAGCACCACCCATGTATAAGGTAATTATCAAATCTTTTTGGCATGGATACTTTTTGTGTTGTTTATTTTGGGATTATTGCATAGGACATAGACTTTAGATTGGCCCCATGTTGAGTAACATTTACCAACTAGTAATATAAAGATTAGGGATATCACATTTTTGTTCATAATGCTCCTTAAGTAATTTATCTCCTTCCTCTGTGTGAGGGATAAAACTTTTGTATTTGAAGGGAGGTATGTTAAGTTCCTTTGAGTGAGTAATTATGAAGGAAGCATATCTATGCATATCCACATATAAATGTGTAAATGACTCATATTATTTATGCAATGCTCATTCTTTTAATGTTGAAAGAATCCCTCAACTAGAAATAAATTGTAGTTCCATATCTAAGGGTTTATATGGTAGCTCATATGATGTAATTTTGAATCGAATAGTATAGTCTTGAAGAGATTCATCATCATGTTATTTGAAATTGTGCAAATGTTCTAATGTAAGTTTTGGTACCTTGTGTATATTCAAAGACATGAAGAAAACATCTTCCAATTGGGAAAAAGTGGTTAAGGATCATTTTGGTAGGCTATAGAACCAATTTTGAGCTTCATCAAAAAAGCTCATATCAAATACTTTTATCAATAATTTTTCATCTCATGCCCACTGACCAAAATAGTGTATATAGTTAATCATGTAGTCAAATGGGTCCTTGTATCTCAAAAAGAGAGGTAAATTTGGTAATTTAAAATCTTTGGGATAAGGATATTCAAGTATAAATTTCACAAGAGGTTGATCATTTAATGAGGTTACATGTGCATTGTCATTATGGAAATCCATTTGCATTTGAAGTATAGAAACTTTGTAAGGCCTCATTTTGCATAACATTCATCTTTGGCATTGATGACTATGAAGTTATGGTTAACCCAATTTTGACTATGAATTTACATTGTTAGTCATGATCAGTTGGGGCATACATGGATTTTATGAAGGCTTGTCATGTGTTTAGAACCATGAGAAAGACCTATTATCAATCATGCTTTGATTACTTGCTTATGAAATTATAATGCTTATGTTTCCTTTATAAGATGATGTAACTATGAATCCTATTATGTCTATGAGATAGATTTACTTAAATGATGTTGGAGAGCATAAACTTGTGTATTGGCAAGTTAATGTGTATAAGGTTATATGAATATGTCTATTCAAATTCTTGTAGTCCTTTAATGGTTAGATATTTCTTATTTTGATGTAGTGCCTGATTGATTAAATTTAATAACTTCAGCTATTAGGTTAGAGGAATTTTATGTATGCATCGAGTGTGAAGAAACAAAGAGGGGTAAAATGAAGGAAAAGGACTATGTCAAGCATGGTTATATCACTAAAAAAACTTACCTTAGACCTTTCTAAAACCTATCTTAATTATTTGGTTGTCTAAGATATCATCATCACCTCTTTTTATCTTATCATGTTGTTTAGGCTACTAGATTTTAAGTTTTCTTGGTGAAACTTATTATCTCCTTGCCTTGAGATCTTGCATCTAGCATATATAATGTCTAGTGGTCAACTAGAAGATCTTCCATGGATTTTCTTAGTCTATAATCAAGTGTGGAGAGGTGATGAAGTCTAAGAAGCAACCACATGAACCTTTAGATCTATCATGCACCGTAATGAGGCATGTGTTGGCAAGTAGAGGGTGGTTAGTTTAATCTAGGATGTCTATATGTAGAATTTTAACACTTTATGCAATGACCTTTGGCCATTTTGAAAAGGGGATAGACTAAATAAAGGAGATAAAAGGAGGAGGAGAGTAGCAAGTATGAAGAGATAGTTAGGAAAGCTGAGTCTTAGGCAACTAAAGGATAGCATTCAGGAGGTCTTGAAGTACGTAGGTGGGCTTTTTATTAACTAGTTTTACATCTTATTCCTCTAAATGAAAATAGTTCTATTCTATTGATTCTTGATTTCCAAGAGAATAAGACCATTTGGTTTACTCTACATGTTTTATTATTTTATCCATGGTTGTGCATTAGTAACCATGTATTCTTCACCCATTTGAGGGATTTGGAGAGGTTTTTTCCTCCTTATTTGAATGAAACATTATCTGCTTTCATGCATAATTATTTTCATTATGTTGTGATAATATGTAATGATTGTCTATAAGCAACACTTTCATGGTGGAGGCTTGTCAAATTACTACCCTGCTCCCCCCATGAACATCATGGTGGTGTCTTGTCAAAATCCTTCTATGTTGGATATGGTGGTAGGTTGTTTGACCCTCCCATGAAAATTAGGGAGATGGTTTGTCAAAGTATTCTTATAATAGGCATGGTGGTAGGTTGTTTGACTCTCCCATAACTAATAGAATAAAATAATAGAGTGAGGTATCCTCTTTCTAATTCAACCAAGTAGTGGACCTTATTTATGTTGTGAAATCCTATGTATTTGTTTTCTATATTTATAAATGTGTAGATTCATTTGAATGTTCATTGAATGCTTTTTTAAAATGTATTTAAGACTGGGAGTCTCCTTTGGTAAAAATATGGAATAGGACTATAGGTGCGTGCATGATCATTCTTGTGAGTTTTTAACCCTTACTTAAATATCCACCCTTGCCTTTCCAAGTGATGTAGACATGCTTGGATTTGGGATTATTGAGCTAAAGGGTGTCTAGATATTAGCTTTGTGGTGGAAAAGGTTGGGAGATGAACCTTCCTTCAAATGGTTAGCAATTGTTGTGGAGCATATTTGGATCTTACTAAAGATTGGTTGGTCTTCCATTACTTAATCAGCCTTAGATTTTTGCCTCATGCTTATGTATATAATGGATGTCATATCTTGTAGTGATAAATGTTAATCATAGCCAACCTATTTATATTATTCTTATGAAAGATAGTATTTTGTATAATAAAATAACTATGGGTAAAGTCTTATGTTATCTTTCTATGGAACCTCTTTAATAAAATAAGATATAACTAAATGGTAAATATCCTATATGTATATCCCTTAGAGGGATTCATTATGTAAGCAAAGATTCGTTAGCCTATTTGGCTCTTTAATAAATATAGACAATTTGATTCTCTTGATCAAATCTTTGTTATGAGAAGTTTATCAAATAAGCATTGTGTCTCTCTTTATGATCTAAATATGATGTGATTTAATGAATCATACTTATCTTATTGAGAATAACCCAAATAAATAGCTATGAGATTATTATTAGGAATGAAAATATAGCTTAACTAAATAGTTAGAATGTAGATTATTATTTTATTAAAATACATCTTGTGCAAGAGTCTTAGATTGAGGCATTTACAAAGTTTTTATGTTGTAAACCTTCCTCATAATAAAACCAACTTAAAATGAAAGAAGTTCTATTAATGTTTCTTGTATGAGTTGCTTATGCCTCATAGAAATTAATGTCATTTAACCCCTTTTTCCTTATAATTGATTGAAATAAGCTAAGGGCAATGACCAATTGAATCATTCAACTAAGCCTTTAAAGCAGTCCTCATTATGAGTAGATCCCTTTCAACTTTAGAGATTTCTATGAAAAGTTGAGTCTCTTGAATTGTCTACATATTTAGCTAAACCAATGAGAATATTTGTTTATTATCGAAAGAGTATTTTACCTAGGCACATTCTTGTTCAATAATTTATGTGATGTAAACTTAATTTAGCATAATATATTTTTGAGGAATGAAAACTCTACCCAAGTCATACAATTAATAGTAGATAATGTAGGAATTTTATTTACCTTAGCCAAGTTCTAATTCATTGAATCATCTCTAAGTTTTACTTTCATTATGCCTTAGTCCATATATGAATTCAGCTGTACCTAGTTTTACCTTTGATCTCAACCTTAGTCATTCATCAATTTTCCTTGTGCAATATTTTACCTTAGTTGAATCTTCTTTTTCCAACTAATCCTTCTTCATGGAATTTTCCTTAGACACCTTTTAGTTGGGTCTATTTGTAGCCTTTTATCATAGCTAATTAATTACTTTGTCTTTTTATTTTAGAGTTTTCCCTAGTTAATTTGTAACCTCTTATGAGTTGGTCAAAGGAATCCATGTATCATCATCCCACTAACTCAGTAGTGACATTAGTAGGCTCAATTTTATAGTTGATGATGGGAAAATGGAGCACCGAGATCCATCTACATGTCACCATGATATTAACCTAGAGGTGATGTGAGCAAACTCCATTATATAGTCAATTCTAGGCAAGCATATCTTCAGGAGCCATTCACATGTCACCATCCTGCTCACTTGGCGTGACATTAACATGCTCCATTATATGATTGATGATGGGAAATTAGATCACCTGGAGACATCCACATTTAATCAACTCTCTACCCTAGAAATGACATTAGCAAAAGCCATTATAGGGACTATACTAGGAAAATAGACCATTAAAATCCATCCACATGTCAACATCCCACTAACCTAGTGGAGACATCATTCAACATAGTCATTATGCAATTGTAAAGTAGTCAAAAGCTCTAGGTCATCAAGGAAACAACATGTGGAAAGAATAGCCCAAGGATCTTGAAGAAAAGTTGATGTGGCCAAGGAGATTGTCTACGCAGCCACGTGGAGATGATTATTTTAGCATTGGCTGAGGTCAATTTTGATAGCTATCTCAACATCATAGCATAGTGACCTTTGGCATAAGTTAGAAAATAAGTTCTATAGTACTTAGTAGAATTAATAAAGTTTTTGACCTATTATCAATAGCTTAAACCATTCATGGAAAAAGGGTAGTTGTAGTAATTGTAATTATTTGTTATGATTGATTGAATCCATTCTTATTTTTGGTTGGTTTTTTATGAAATGAGTGTGTCATGTTTGTTTTTAAGAGGAAAAAATGGGCATGACAAACTCGATTTTGAATATCCTTAATAGTGGTCATCATAGACATTAGATATTCTATAAGAATAGTAGTGTTTGTTATGGGTGTCATCATTGGTTCCAACCTACCACATTTTTTAAATATAGGCATATGAGTATCACCACCCTCATTTATAACAAGTGCAAGTTCATGATAACTAAATTTAGGACCTTTTGGTCATGGTATGGGATCTTTGAACTTCAGCAAATTTGGTATATCATTTGAATAGCTTATGTCATTTGAATAATTTGTTTCATTTTCCTTTGGTAAGGGTATATCAATTTTATCTTGGGAAAACTTTAGTAAGGATGCATTTTTTGATATAGAATTTGTTTTAAATGAAGGTTGGAAAAAACTATAACCCTTAAAGAGAGTGATATCATTTGGGAATTTAGGAATTTTAGGGAATTTAATTAGTTTACTTGAAGGCATGTCACCCTTATTAGTTGTTTCCAAATCAATAATAATCTCTTTATGTAGTTGTCAGAATTTTTGACAATCAAATGAAGGAACCTCTTAGTCACATGTACCCACTTTTTTGGTGAATGTATATGTTTAGTTGACTTGAATGGTTGATAACTCAAGGATAGTTTTGAAAACCTCAACCCGTGCCTATTTATATTATTATGTTTAAGAGATATAGGGTGGGTTATACCTTACTAATGTTTTCCCAATCCTTGATCTTGGTATCCATACCTTTGCATGTATCTAATGCCAAAGACATATAATGGTGGTGTAGTAAGTATGACTAAATGATTTTTATCTTCCTAAAGATGGATCAACTCATTTCTTGAAATAGTGGGAGCATAAACCTAATTAGAGGGATAACAACTACCACCATTCAGAGATTTTATATTACATGTTTTAGCACTTGGAATAATGGAAGAGTAGTCAATTTTAATTATTTCCTTGAGGGAGAGTCAGATAGTTTCATAATCATATTAATCAAAGTAATAAATATCATCCATGATAAGAGAAATGAAAAACATAAATGTTATGACAAAGCAAGTAATAAATATCATATATGTTATGCTGAGTCAAAATGGCATTCAAAGATTGGGTTCACCAAATGTTTAACCCAAAAATGATATAGGTGATCTTATTTTTAGCCCTATATTTGATTAAATGAGTATATAAAAATTAAATTTCAATGAGGGTGATAATAAAATCTATAGCAAACCAATAGATGCTAAACTCGGATATATACATATGTTGAATTCATAAAACTGAGATAGTCTAAATATGGAAAGTATAACTAAGATATGTACAAATATTATAAGGAAGTAATATACTTAATTGATATTGATGCTGACATAATGTTATATTTGGAAAATGTAGGAAGAAGGCTAGAAGATAGTTTTGAAATAGTTTTTAGATTTTAGATCTGACACTTTTGGAGCTCTAGACACTAACATCAACCTAGGATGGTTTCATCAATGCTAATATCTAGGTTAGACATAATTATCCTATAAAAAACACTTTTTGGAAAAGTATGTAACCACCTAGATGCTTGTATAATTTTCTTCACCTTCATTCTAGTGCATTTAGATATGGTCATGGATTTTCAATCCTTGTAACAATGGCAAAACCCTAGTTCTCCATCTTCATAGTGACCTTGGTGAAAAATGAGTTAGTGACCACATGGTGTTGATTTGACACCAAATACCTCAATGTAACTGGCACTAGATAAATATCCAATACTCTAAAATAGGACCTCATACTCATGTATTTCTCCCCTATGTGTTGGCTTATGTGTGAATCATGTACTATGTGGAAAACAAGTACAATAGTGAACTAGCTTATAACTTGTAAAATTGGGCTCTGAGTTTTCTCCTTTAGTAATTTAGACCTGTATATGTGATGTACTTATGACTAGTGTGGAAATGGAGAAGTTTTGTTCAATTTAATGCTTGACAAAGTGCTTTTGATAAGTTACCTTGGTCTCTTTGGTATTTTACTAGGTGAGAAATGAATGAGGGTTGATCTTATATTTATATCAATCCCTTTAGAGTAATAATCACTTAGGTTGACCATTAAGATACTTTTCATTTAAAAATTGGATGACTTTAGGGCACTGGACACTTGTTTCAAGTTAGGACACTAACATTGATGCTAGTGTTTGTCCTAAATGTTAATGTCTAGAGAACAAAGAAATATTTACAGTCTCAAAATTGTAGAGGTGGAAGATAGTTACATTTTAAGAATTTTGGTTAAGAGAGAAGGTTTGTGTGATCAACTTAAGACTTTTTAGACTAAGAGACAAGATAAGGGGCACAAGATACAGAAGATGCAAGACTTGTAGAAGTGGGAAAGGTCTAGAGCTAAGAAGAACATCCAAGGTTTGAGTTTGCCAAGTGTATAAGATTGAGGCACTATATAATCATAAAATAGTTTCAACAGTAGCCTAAATGAAATATGATGAGGCTAGACCTGAGGACAAAGGAAATAGAATAAGGGAGGCTCATATTTGAAGGCTATTTACTTTGGGGAAAGAACATAAAGGGGTCCTACCAAAGGTACTATGGGATTAGATTGTTCATATAAGTTGTTAATATGGCTAAGGATAAAATTTAAACTATGGGTGGAATGAAATACCTAAATTCTTAGCTCAAAAGTGATATCATTCTAAAGTTTACTTTCTAGAACAAGGGTAGGCACTCTAGGAAATAGACTAGCACTATGAGGATAAATAGGCTCAATGAGTGTCATCCAATAGGAGATAAATATTGGTTGGTAATAGGTTAAGCATGTATCCTATTTTGAATGTTTTATATGGTAATTTTTTGTTGTTTTAAATGTGCAAACAAGGATTTTGCTTGCGCTCATCTTGGCAAGGCTTTGTTTGTGCATGTTTTGACAAGGTTTTTACAAATGAAATGAAATTGGACTGCTTACTAAAATGAAAGTATTGAAAACAATAAACTAATTAATATTGAAATTGGATGAGATAAAAAAATTTATTTTAGTTATTTTCTTGAGTTTTTAGATGCATGCAATGTTAAACATAAAACTTTTAAAGAAGAATATGATTGTTGATTTTCTATGTTTGTCTAATATGTACAATATGCAAACTAAATGAGAAAAGTGTTTTCATATTATGAATGAAAATATAATTCAATTAAATATTTTTATAGCATACAAATGAAATAAGATCAAATTCAAACCCTAGGGAATACAAACTCCAAGTATCTAGAAATTATTTTATGCATGCAAGCTAGAAACTAGTTCTTGGTGTTTGAAATGATTGAACACTAAAATGAATGGTTTACTATTGAATAATAATGAAATCAAAGTTTTTATTTTATTTTTCTATGATATAAAAACATTTTTATTTCACGCAAATGAAAAAAATCATGTCTAAAATATCAACTTTCTTTTACCTAGTTTTTTTAGATGTGTGTGTTTGATTTTTTGTGAATACAAGCTTGTTAAAAATTGAAAATGAATTATTTTGAAACTAAAAATAATTTTATTTATTCCTAAAATTTATTGAGTGTTTGGATACAAACTACATGCTTTCAAAATATCCCAATATATAGATTCAAACAACAAAGATATAAGTTATTATTTTTGGTGTAGGAGAGAGGACATAAAGAAAGGTATATTTTCCTATCTTTGCCTTTTTGGAATGGAAAATAATCTAATGAATAAAAAAGAATCTAAACTACTCTAATCTAAAAAATGAATAAACAAAACCTAAATTGGAAACCCCCAACCTAATCAAGGGGTAGACTAGCTAGAAATGAAGATTTATTAGAGTAAAATAAGCTATACTCGGTTAATTATCTCCTTGATTTCTCAATCACAGCACTTCTAAATCTCTAAAAAATTAATTAAAAGTGAATAAGGAAATAAATACATAATATTTGAAAATAAGAGTAGCTAAACAGTTGTTAGGTTCATTCACAGAAAGCAAAGAACTGGTTATTGATTCATATGAATTCTCCTCTCCAAAACCCATGTTGAATGACCATGAATATGACCAAACGTGGAAAAAAAGATTTTCCAAAACTAAATTCAAATAGGCTATGGTCTTTTAGAGCTTAAAAACACCAATATTAAATGCAAGATTTAGATTTGAAATTCATTCCACATTGGAATACTAGTAGAAGAGTAATTGAGGTTGCATGAAGTATTTTAATTGAGTTAAACTGGAAGTAGAACTAGGAAAGGTTTAAAAATAGACAAAATCGAGAGTGGAAGTGAACTAGGCTAACATGAAGGTGAACTCAATGAAAAAAAATCAAGAAACATAAAAAACATGTAAAATCCCGAGTTATAGAGCTAATAATGAACACGGGTTAAAGGTAATGAAACTGCCCCTTTTTTTAGAGCAGTTATGAAATCACCGATCTAGATGACAAAACTACCACTTTAAATAATAGAACCATTACATACCATGATAGAACCACCCTGTACATGACAGTTCCATCATAATAGTTTGTGAAACTATCACGATGGTTCTATCACTTCTAAGGTTGTTATGTAATTAGATGCGGTGGTTCCATCACCAAGAAGGGCAGTTTCATAATTAAATAAAGGTTTCTAAAACAAGTAAAAATAAGGAAAAAATATAAAAATATGATTTAGAAATGGTTGAATGTTAAAAAATGAGAGATTAGGGACTAGAATTTTTGAGAGAACCCACTTAAGCATAAATTAGGAGATCACTACATTGCCATTAGATGTAATTATGGGATGTCACACTGCATAATTTTTAAGTGTATACATTGACCTTGCTTTGAATATTGTTAATATTTGTATTTTTTATGGTTTTACATTAAATAAAATATTATGGGTGTTCATTATTTTTTTACATAATTGCAGTATGAGACTTTGAAACTCACCTAGTATTAAAAAACCAAGGGTTTCAATTGTTTATAAGACCATCTTGGAAGACATAAGCTATAATGAATCATCTATGTTGTTTTTATTTTTATTTTAGTATGTTTATAGGGTTTGGACTAATAAAAAGATTATAACAGAAGAACCTAAAAACTATGTTGGAACATATTTTTTATTTTCATTAATACTACAATAATGTTGTAGGGTTGGATTTGTGACTTGAATGAATATTTTTGATATGCATGGTTGTATCTATATGGTATTTAGCTGAGTTTATAGAATCATATTACATATAACTGAGTTTATATAAGTAAATATATGAGTTTATAAAAGTATACTATAAACAACTGAGTTTATAGATTGTATTAAAAAAAATCTTGTATGAAATAAATCTAGATGCAACTAAATTAATAAAATAATATGATCTTAATCCTAATCTAAACTCAAACAATCTCAAGCTAGAGCAACAAAAAAATGAATAAACTAAACTAGTAAAAGAACTACTTACAAACACATGAAAAGTTCATCACCTTCTCCATTATGAGATCAATGGTAGATTTGCTCTTTATGTGGAATGTGGATGCTCAATCTTTTCTCCAATGCAAATGGGAAATGGAAAAACATTTGATAAGAAAATGCACTCTTGATGGTTTTGATTCACTTCAAATTCACTTGGAATTTTGATAGCACTTCATTAGCTTGAAGGTGGATGAATGAAAGTGATGACATGCATGCCTACTTATTGGTTTTTAGAAGATAGATCAAATAGTGGAGGATTATTTGAATTTTTCAAATTATCAAAATAATCTATGATGGAGAATGAGTCCTCACTCATGAGGATGATGACTAGTTCAAATGGTTGAGAGAAACATGGAGTTGGTTAGTTGAGTCACCAAGAATGGGTCAAGATTTTTGACAAGTCAAGGGTTGATTCAAGGGTAGTTGAGTAAGTTATGGGTTTGGTTGGGTGAGTCAACATGTGAGGGAGATAAAGGTGGACGATGTCTAGGTGAGGTGGAAAATCTTGATTTAATAATTAAATTTGGATTAAAATTGTGCATAATGGATTAACTTTTAATTATTCAATTATTTGAATAAGGAGGAAAATGAAATGAATTTAAATATAAATTTGTTCAAAAAGAATTAGTATTTAATAGGTTCATTTCAACACTAAATGAAATTTAGTTGTTTACATTGTCCCCTCTATGAAATGGTGTCATGAAGAAATACCATTTTGAAGAATAGTAGAAAAAGTAGAGTGTTGATGATTAAGAGGAAAAAATACACCAGATGAATGAGAATGAATGTGATGATGCCTCCTTGAGTGTTTATGCAAGAAAATAGAAAAATGCTCAAAATTAAGGAAAGAGGGAAAAGATTAAGCAAGTAAGATCGTTAAGAAATCAAATTACTCAAACTGATATCAAACTTATAAGATTAAGGCATGTGTAAATAAGTTTCCCCTAGTGATGAAAACTATATAAATGATCAGAAAAATAATATTTACCTTTCTAAGAATACACGCTCAGTTGGTGTTCATGACTCAAGGGTCACTTGAGTAGATGTGGGAATGATATATCCTAATGATGGTAAGTTGTGGATTTGAAAATGATAAATATTAATTTTTGGATTTGATGTAAAGATTTATAAAATAGATAATTACAAGTATTTAATATAGATGCATAACATTTTGATTAAGGTTATCCTAAAATTTAGAGAAAATGGGTTAAAAAAATAAAGAAAATGAAGATATGGGAGGGGTTTTGAATGGGATAGTGTGAGTATAAATAAAGGGAGGGGGTTTTAGAAATTCATTTATGCATTTTGGATTTGTAGGGTGATTTGAGAATATTTGTGATTATGTGATTTGTGTTTTGACTTTCTACAGAAAATGAATCGTATCCCACTTCACTAGCACCATGATGTGCATATGAGGAGACATTAGAGACTTAAAAGGACCAAGCCTCTGGTGAGTTTAATTTTGATCCTTTGCACTTTAATTTTGATGCATTAATTATAATTTAAATTTGATCTAAACAAATTTGTGATTCTCCCATTTATGAATTCAATAACAAAAGTTACAGATTTTGTAATGAAATTTATGAAATCATCAGGGGTAATCATAAAATTATCGAACATGAAAGCAAAATCATTAGTTAGCGTAGCAAAATCATCAAATGAAAAATGGGTTAAGAATTTATGAATTCACAATTAGCGGCTATAAAATCATAAAATTGAGTAGTGAATTTGTCAAACAAAGGAGTGAAATTATTTAGGAGTAATAAGGATAGGATATTTGTGAAATTAAAGAATGTAACTATGAAATTGATGAAATGGAGAGAAAAAACATCGAAATGGGTTGTAAAATTGTTAAAATGAGTAGTGAAATTACTAGGGTTTGAATAAAATGGGTTAATTTAGCAAATAAATAGACATGCATTGATGGTAGATTAGTAAGAAAATGAAATGAATGAATGTTATGATTAATGGAGATGGATTTTATGCTGATATGTAGGATAAACAGTGTGATAATGTGATATATTTTTGTATGAAGTATTATCAGTATTAGTGACATGGGAGCAGAGGCTGAAGGATTTAGAGCAAATAGCATAGTTTACTGAGGATGAGTTTGGGGTGTTAGAGGCTATAGGTTTATCATATATCACTTAAGTATTTGAGATTTGAGTACATAGGCTCCTACTGATTACATTTTTTGAGAGATGGCATAGTGAGACTAACACATTTCACCTATCGATAAGTGATATGACTATGATGTTGGAGACGTTTGTCAGATCTTAGTGATCCTGATATGAGGGAGACAAGTGTGCTAGGGTTAGGGCTCATAGGCAACTACACTCTATAGGATTTTTGGTGATGGTTTGATTCTAATTGTTAGAAGAAGAATTGAGATAAATACTTGTATGTGATTAGGGATAAGCGCATTGACTATTGCACTCATTTATATTGTCAGTGGCATCATGCTACTTGAAAAGAATGGGAGGTTGTGTCTTATTAGATTACTATATGTGATTGGGTATATGATAGAGATAGAGGATAGGTTTGCATGGGGGAAATGTGTACTATAATTCCTTTACAATCATTTATATCATATGGTGTATACAGATGGGAAGGAGATTGGTCATTTTACCTTATTATAGGTATGGTCTTGGGAGCACATTGTGGTGGAGTCACTGGTTGGTCACATGAGCACATGAGTAGATGATGATCTTATTTCCTATGGGTGGCATATAATTATAGGTACATAGAGGACACACTTCAAAGACCTAGAGTTATGTAAGAGAGCTATAGATGAGATAGGGGATGATTAGATCACCTATAGACCATATAGGGAGATAGTCTTCTAGTGGGTATAGGATGGATTATATATGGACTATATGATGACATAGTGTTACATCATGGTTGTTCATGACTACTTTATTAATAAATATTGCCCTAATAGGGTTATGAGATATTTTAGAGTGAGACAACACATTCCAATAGGACCACATGTATTTGTACATTCAGTTAAAGAGAGAGCATGGTGGGGGATTGTTATTGATCCCAAGATAATAGAGCATAAATAGACACGCATTTAAATAATGATGTGGGTGGATAGGAGAAAAATTATTGATGCAAGAGTGGTAGATGGATATACATATTGGTGGACCAGACAATGGCCTATGAGACTTACAATACCCTATACACCTTCATGCACTTGGAAACAAAGACTAGTGGTGAGCTTGAGAAAACATCCATGGGGGATAGGACTCGGAGCACAGATTAGGAGGGTGGTGATATGTTAGAGGTGAGGGAGAGTATAAAAGATATAGAAGATCCATATAGAATATGTGGAGATTACACAAGTTGAGGATGTAAAGATATTACAAGAGGCAAGTGTGGATATAGGTGGAGATATTGAGATGAGAGATGATACAAATCAGTTGGGTGGAGGAGAGACTCATGTGGTTATCATTGATTATGAAAGAGAATGAGATGGGGAGGACACAAAGATGAGACCAACCCTTGAGACTCATTTAGAGAGAGGAGATAGGCTTGGACCACATGGTTAGGGAGATCATAGAAGGATCAGACACTGATCAATAGATTACATGAGGATATCCTTGCTCAATATGGTGAGATTTTAGGGTTACATGGAGAGGTTGCTAAACTATAAGGAGAGGTGGATAGTAGGAGTGGTTAGTTGTCATTGAGAGTAGTAGATATTAGATGGATATAGAGTGAGATAGATAGGCTACAAGATAATGTGGAGAGGTTAGAGAGAGATGGCATGACATTAGAACTTATACTGCTTACACATGAATAGGAGACTCAGACATCGGATGATACAACTCTTACATAGTATTATAGATGAGAGAGCGATACTACACATACATAACTAGTAGAGTCTAGGGTACTACTCTCAAGGTAAGGAAAATTGGATACATTGGACATAGTGATACATCCCATGGAGTAGGTCATGTATTACATGATCTTATTTGAGGAGGTTATTTTACACACATAGTGATCACCATCCTATAGAGAGTACTTAATCAAGTGGTGTATGTTATAGAGATATGTACAGCCTATAAATTCAGATAGGTTTGTGGGATATGCATCATAGTATATCATGGGTCTTCCATAGAATACACCACAGTGTCAAGAGTCGAGTCCTCTAATAGATGCCCCATTTGAATTTCAAAGAGAGACCTCATATAGTTTTTATCATTATGTATCGATGTACATATATTTTGAGATATATCAATTATAAAAACACATTCAATTCTTATTTTGGCTATCAGACTTGTATTATTGTGATGTGATGGACATTATGGACTAATTATTATTTTTATGTATGGTTTATGGTATAGATGGATAGACATGGTATGGTTATCACAAGCCTTTTCTACATTAGTTATGATTTAGATGGATAGTTTTGGTATGAATGGTAATTATATTTCCAGCTTTTTGAGTTATAATAGCACATGTTAATCCTTTTTAGCAGTTATATAAATGTATGATTTTTATGGATGCATGGATAGTGTATTAAATGGCTACCTTGTCTATAGTTATGCTTTGCATTGGAGTTCCAACATGAATAAGGATTGAGCAAACTGAATTATAATGTAGCATAAAACAAAATATCACCAATGATATAAAAGAATCATGATGAATTTTTATGTTTTGGGCATAAGGAATTTTAAAATAATAATTTGTGAAAAACAAAGTGTGTCATAATATGGATAAATCATAACCATGCTATAATGCAATACACAAAATAATCTTGACACCCACATAAACAAAACAAGTCTAAGTTCAAGATGTATAGTATATAGTGCATCATGAGATATGAAGTCATAATAACACTAGATTATAATACACAAAATGATTTTGATAACAATAAATCGAAACAAACACAAATGTTTGAAAAGAAAAAGACAAATAAGACAAACAAAGATAAATGATTTAAGATAAACAAAGTTAAAAAAATATCGCAAAATGACTCAAGACAAATAAGATTTAAACAAAAGAACCAAAAAAAATTAAAGAAATAAGATGCAAGCAAGATAACCAAGAGTGGTTAAGGTGACAATATTTGATAATCAATAATGGTTAAGGTAAGAAGATAAGTAAAATAACCAAAAATGGTTAAGGAAAATAAGTAAATAAAATAACCAAAAATGGCTAAGGATAAGATGACTTAAGCAAAATAACCAAAACGGTTAAGGTAAAAAGATAAGTAAAATAACCAAAAATGGTTAAGGAAATGAAGTAAGTAAAATAACCAAAAATGGCTAAGAATAAGAGGATTTAAGCAAAATATACCAAAATGGTTAAGATATGAAGATAGCCAAGAATGGTTAGGGAAAGAAGATTCGAGCTAAAATAACCAAAGATGGCTAAAGTTAAATACTAAAAATATGACAATAAAACATAGATGAAAACAACACAAAAGTAATCAACACCTAAAAGACACAACAAAAGACTTGACATCCTAGGCTATGGTCGAGATGTTTGGCAGCTAAGATCCATGATAATAGTGGAACAATAAATGAGGATATAGGAAAAGGAATGAATGAATTAAAAATGAATTCACACACAGTGAAATGGATGATGGGAGTGACAGTGGCTAAGCTGACCCTAGAGAAAATGGGTGATTGATGAAGTTTTTAGTGCCTAATGAATAGATGTGTGATTATCCCTCTCAATAAATGTGAGTGAGAGAGTGAATCTGGAAGCTAGATAAGATGGTAGACATGTTTTATGATAAGTTTTTACATGTAGTTTTGGATGTTTTGGTTTGAGATAGGTGCAACTAATTTTGATAAAGATGGTTATATAGAAGACATTCCTCTATCATGAGTAAGGACTCAAGTAAATATAATTATCCAACCCTAACTAAAATGTGATTTAATGGGTGATGAAATAAGTGACAAAGGACAATATGTAAATATACAATATATGACCACAATAGGATTCCCATAAGTAAATAGGATGAATAAAGATAATAGATTACACATGGCACTAAAAACCTAGTTTTCATCATGGTACTTGCCCAAAGTGCTAGTAAACTGGTTTTCACTTATGGATGAACCTTTTTTTTTTACTTTTTTGGCTTTTGATTTATTTTTTATTTATTTTTTTACACCTAAGATATCAAAAATAGCATGTAGAATAAATTAGGCATATAATCTCTTAAGGTGCATGATGTCCATAGGTTCATCAAGCTCCTCTCCATCTTTTATGGCTAACCTGTGAGCTCCTAATTCATATTTAGCAATAATGATATATGGGCCCAACCAATTGGGTTCAAATTTTCTTTTTTTTTCCCTTTCAACATTATTATTACATTGGTTTTCCTTTAGAACAAGATCTCTAATTTCAAACTCACTGACTTTTATCCTTTTATTGTAGCCATGATGGAGGCAATTGTGATATACTTACAAATGGTTTAAGGCATTGAGTTATTTCTCATCTATAAGATAGAGTTCACTAAGGTTTGAAGTGCCATAGGATTATTCACTAATGATTTGTTGTAGGTATATGTGCAAACATGGAATCTCTAATTTTGTGGGTATAATAGACTCACTGCCATAGACAAAGGAATAAAGGGTTGCCCCTGTGGGTATATGGATGCTAATGTGGTATGCTTAAAGGGTGGAATAAATCCATGTGTGCTAGTCACATCCAAATTCATTGACAACTCATTTAAATATGTAGAGAATGTTTTTATTAGTTGCCTCATCTTGGCCATTTCCTTGTGGGTAATAGGGACTAGACCACTTGTGCTTTATATGTAGGTTTGGAAAATAACTTTGACTTCTTTATTTTTAAATGATTTTTTCTTATTAGAAATAATAGTGGAAGGGATACCAAAATGGTAGATAATGTGGTTTAGGATGAACTTAGATATTTTTTTAATTACATATGTAAGGGACATTGCCTCAACCCACTTGGTAAAGTACTCAGTGGTGGTAATGATGTGTTTGTGACCATCAGATGAATTAGGAATGATTTTTCCAATGAAGTCTAAACCCCATGTGGAGAATGGCCAAGGTGTGGTAATAGGTTGTAAAGCTTGTGAAGGGCTATGTATAAGGTCACCATGCTTTTGATAAGGTATACATTTTTTAACATAAGAACATGAATCAAATTCCATGGTAGGCCAATAATAACCTACATGTAAAAGCTTTTTGGCTATGACTGCTCCACTAGAATGTGAACCACAGATTACCTCATGAACTTATCTAATTTCCAAGGTAGATACTTTATAATTTAAATAGTTTAGAAGTGTTCAATCATATCCTCTTTTCTATAAAGTATTACCAATGATTATGTAACGAGATACACATTGGATAAATGATTTAGTTGGTTTTAGGATAGGTTAGGTGGAAGGGTTTTATCATGAAGATATACATAAATATCAGAATTCCAAGGAGAAGTTGGACCAACCACCTTACAAACCATTTCAAAACTAGGTGTGTCATAATTTGGTATCATTAAATACTCTATAAGGAATTTGTTGTGTTTTGTGTTATGATTAAGTAATGAACAAATGGTCACCATGGTGTCTATTTCCCTATTATTGATTTGTGGTACTTATTCAAATTAGATAAATGAAAAATATAGCTTTAAACTATCTACCATCCATTTATATGGGATTTACTTATCATCATGAGCTTAGAATTCATTAGTTACTTGATTTATGATAAGTTTGGAATCACGAAATACGATAATATGTTGGATGCCTTATTAAATAGTAAGTTTGAGACTAGCTATGAGAGTTTCATACTCTATGATATTATTGGTATAAAGAAACTCAATTATAAATGATTTTGGAATACAATCCCCTTCTGGTGTGACTAGTAAAATACCTACCCCTAGTCCATGGTTTTTAAAGGAACCATCAAAGAACAATTGCCAAATCAGAAGTTCACCAATAGATATTATTGCATCATCTAGGAATTTTGTAACAAGAGGTGTTTTATCTATAAGAGGTGCCTTTTCTATTGCATCTGCTAAGACTTTTCCATTAATTAATTTCTAACTAACATACTCAAGAACAAACTCACTAAGAAGTATAACCCACTTGCCATCCTGCCTGTTAAAGTTTTTTTGGATAGAAGATACTTGAGAGGGTCAATTTTTGCAATGATTTTGGTTTGATTATTGAGCATCTAATGATAGAGTTTTTCTAAAGAAAAAATTATTATCATACATTCCTTTTACATTTGAGAATAATTAAGCTCATAATATACCAAGGTTTTTCTTAAATGATAAACTACCCTTTCTGACCCACTATCATCATATTGTGCCAACAATGCCCCCAATGCAAATTGAGTAACTGATATTGGTTAAGGTGATCAAATAGAATTAATATTGGTGGATTGGAAATATATTATTTAATGTGATCAAATATTGTCACAGAATTCTCATTCTAATTGAAAGGAGTGTCTTTATTTAACAAAAATGTAAAAAGGTGACAAATATCTGCAAATTGGGATATGAAATGCCTGATTGCTTAAATTTTACCTTGCAGACTGAGAAGCTATTTGAGATTTTTTGGTGGTGGAAAATTCATGATAGTTGAAACTTTAGAAGGATCAACCTCTATTCTGTGTTGTGAAATAATGAAGCCCAACAACTTTCTTGATGTCACTCTAAAAACACACTTCTTTTGATTTAATCTCATCTTATATTCTCATTATTTCAAAGATGTGATGAAGTACATTGGGATGCTCTTCTCTAGATTTTTATTTTGCAAGTATGTCATCATCATAGTCCTCCATAATATCATGAAGCATATCATGAAAAATGATAGTCATTACACTATGGTATGTAGCTCTGACATTATTTAGACCAAAAGGCATCACTTGATAGCAAAAGGTCCTCTATGGTATTGTAAATGTTATTTTATGTTTGTCTTTGGGAGCTATTTGATTTGGTTGTATCCCAAAAAAACATCCATTAAAGACAACATTTCATGACCTGTAGTAGAATCCATGATCATGTTGATATTGGGAAAAGGGAAATCATCCCTCAAACATGCTTTATTGATATCACAAAAAAATATATAGATTTTGATTCCTTCTAGATTTTTTGGCATAGGGACTATATTAGATATCCAATATGAATAGGTGATAGGGTGTATGAAAGAAACTTCTAGTTATTTCTTTAACTCTTCCTTCACTAATAGTGTTATCTGGAGATGCATCATGTGAAGTTTTTATTTGATGGGTTTTGCATTTGGATGTACATTGAGATGATGCACTACTAGTGACAGATCAAGACCTAGCATATCTGTATAAGACCATGTAAATACATCAAAAAATTCTTGAAGTAAAAGAGTGAGAATTTTTCTTTCTTCTTGAGTGAGGGAAACTACAAGTTTGATGACTTTTACATCTTCCTCTATTCCAATGTTGATAAGAATAGTATCCTTAACTAGGAGAGTTTACTCTTCTTTATAGTTTGGGGGTGGAGGAAGAAGATTGAATTATTCTTATAGGTCTTCTTGATTTGATGTTGATGCTTGTTTTAACCTTTTAGGACTTAGATGAATGTAAATCATATGTTGTTAAAGAGTTGAGTACAGTAAATCAAGGTAGAAATATGCAATAAATACAACCAATAATTTGTTACTAAATTGAATGAATTTGATCTTTCTAAAAATGTAATAAATAATGTAAATAAATAACTTAGTTGGAAAATGAATGAGACAGATGATCTGGAAGCTAAAAACTAAGATAGAGGTTGGTTTGAGTATCACAAATAGGATCTAGGTGTTAAAACCCCTCCTAGATAGTAGAATGCTAATTGGATAGTAGCACCATATGGCACTAGTGTCCCTATTTTGGTGGTAGTGTCATTTATATAAAATCATTATAAGCTTTAGGACACACCTATGTCAGGGCCTATCAAGCCTATTCCTGTGCACACAAGTTTTAGATCTATGTAGATGACCTATTTTGACTAATTTTATGATCAAACCCTAATATTCCATGTTGTTAAGGCATCTGATTGATATAAGTAGTAAAATGTGTTGTTAGTGGGGTAGGCTAGACATCCTCAACACCCCATTGTGATGAGAGTTGCCTACAAACCAATACTCTGAAGAGGGATCAAGCTCGATGTATTTCTCCCCACCTAAGAACTAGTGTAAGTGCAAGTGAAGTCAGTATGCTCATTGACTTTAGTGCTTTGAATGTGTTTGAGACTCAAAATCTGAGTAATCTAAGCTTAGGAATGTTGTAGATGGTTGTATGCAAAGTTAGGGTAGATTAGGGATTGATAACCTTCATTGTCCATAACTTATTTTGCATTTATATGTGTAATTTCCTTCTAATTTCCATCTAGTGGTTAGAGGGTTAAAAGTCATATATATATGTATATATATGTATATATATGTATGTATGTATGTATATATATATATATATATATATATATATATATATATATATATATATGTATGTATGTATGTATGTATGTATATATATGTATGTATATATACATACATATATATATATATGTATGTATGTATGTATGTATACATATATATCTATACATACATACATATATATATGTACATACATACATACATACATATATGTACATATATATATGTATGTATGTATGTATAGATATATATGTATGTATATATACATACATACATACATACATACATATATATATATATGTATGTATATATGTATGTATGTATATATACATATATATCTATACATACATACATGCATTATATATATATGTATATGTACGTATGTATAGATATATATATATATATATATATATATATATATATATATATATATATATATATATATATATATATATATATATATATATATTGTTTCGGTGCTTGTACGGGTGTTAAAAGAGGTCTAAACTGAACTTAGGTGGTCTTAGATTTGAAAAGATATATGTTGATGTAAAAATGAGGTAAATGAAAATAGCACCAAAATTAGGAAACTATAGCCATGTGGCACTACTATCCCTATTATGGTGCTAGTGTCCAGGTGGTAGAACCTGGGACATGAAGGGCCAAGATGTCAGAATGAGGGTCTAGGACTACTTTAGGGACATCTACGGATGTTTGTGGCCTACACAAAGGTTAGATAAGTGTGAAAATAGGCCTTAATATAGGTCTAGGACTAAGTAGGGATAGGTGGTCTCAAGTAGTACTCTTAACACTCAAGTGTCATTTTTGTACGATTACATTTGCCCCCCACCCTTTATTCTAGAAAATGCATCAAAGTGAAATGACTATGATAAAGGAAAAAGAAGCATACCTGGACTTACCTAAGAAATTAATCTCATGAATATGGATTTGTGTATTTAAGTATGCTTTATTACGTGTCTTGAAAGTGAAATGTGTATAAATTAGTCCTTAACATATAATCAAAACAAAGACAAAATTGAGTAAAGAAGTAAAACTGTGTAAAGGGATGAGAGAGAAAAAGAAAAGATACACCTCATTAGGTATGCAAAAAAATGCATAAACCTAGTGATAAATCCTATGTGTGCATGTATATATTTATCAATTAGTGAATAACTTGGACTGAGTTGATGGCTTACTCAATCCCCATGTGTGGGTTGCTCAAAAACTCAATCTGATTTTGAATCCATCATTTCCCACCCCTATTTAGTGGATCATGACCTACGAATATCTTGGATTGGAATAATGGTGTGTTTAACCCTATCATGTAGGTCGATTAAGAACTCAAGTAGACTATGACTTAATCATTGGCTACCCATGTGTAGTAGATACATCTAAAACTAAAATTATGTGATGTAACTAGAGATGTCTAATCAAAAATGTCACCTCTACATCCACTTGGGTTTATTAGGTGGTTGTAGTCCACTCAAGAATTCCAACCACTATATATGGATTAAGGCATGAATTTGGTATCTAACCTAGAACATGGAGTTTGTCATTCCATCTGACCAGCTGGTTTATAAGTGAGCATATAGAAACTATGTGTCATGCACATGCCCCTAAATATGATATCTAAGTATATGGATTCTAGACTAAGTTTTAATAATTTGTATCTAAGCATATGAAATGAAATGGGAATAATCATATCGCACATGATGCCCCCAATCTAAGCAAATTAGTATGAATCTAAGCTAAACTAAGTCAAAACTAGTAATCTGTAACTGAACTTATGCAAACCTAGACTGTAACTACTATAATTTTTTGGCCAATCTATAGTTTTATGAAATTGAGGTTATTGAACAATGTGTTATGTCTTATAAAATATCACCATGTGGCACTAGTGTCCCAATTAGGCACTTATGTCCAATTATTCTAATTTTTATGCAACTATAACTGATCTATGTGTAACTATTTCCCAATGTGTTTACCTGAGTCTGAAATTTGTATTCTAAGCCTATGTGCTAAAAACTATACTCTGAGTCCATTTGGATAGCCTGATCTCTATGATAAACATCTATGAATGCCCCTATTTTTAGGGGATTTGTTGAACCTATGCAAGAATTATCCTTAAAATAAGAAGCTCTACAAAATGTGTGTTAGTTGGAGCATATATGATATCTACGTAATGAATTAATATAATGTGCATACATAACATTGGAATGTAAGATAATATGAGCATAAGTTTATAATGTTTGATGTATGTTATGTTTAGCATTCACAAGGTTGTCAAGATAGATATAACAATGTATATGAACATCAAATTTGAGTAATAACTCAGTAGCTACCTAGGGGGATGGGACATGATGTCCATCTTGACACCTAAGTAGGAAAGGGAGATGCATGAGGTCACTCATGTCATCTAAAATTAGAATGTGTAATAAATAAGAGATAAGTGTCATGGCCATGA
This sequence comes from Torreya grandis, assembly GCA_037957365.1. NCBI lineage: Eukaryota > Viridiplantae > Streptophyta > Pinopsida > Cupressales > Taxaceae > Torreya > Torreya grandis. The sequence goes on from JARHVA010006290.1 coordinate 528,723, forward strand.
TGCATATAAGAAAACATACATACAACACACATAAAGCATGCAAAGTAGGCCATGGAGCCAAAATACAAGTGACATGGGCATATGTCACTAAATCTAAGAAAATAAGAGATACAAGGACATGTTCAAATGTCCACATACATAAACAACAATAAATTTGGCTTAGAGCCACATGGAAGGACATGTTCAAATCTTCATATACACAATCAATAAAACACAAACAAGGACATGGGCACATGTCCAAAGCATACATATAAGGAAAACAAGTGGCGTAGAGACATAGATCAATGCCATAGCTAAATTCCCTCAAGTAAAAGAAGCATAGAGACATAATTAAGTCTAAAATAAGAAAGATATAAATGAAAGTATGCATGAACATGTAATACAAAACTATGTAAAATCTAAGATATACATAGGCTAAGTCTAAAGTAGTAGTATTCAATAAAAATATGAGTAGGTGTATCATGATCAATATCAAGATATACCAATGCTAAATTTGTGATGTAGATTTTATAAATATGTAACCTAGTAATTGAAACTATGTATAGGGTGCCTAAAAATAGGTGAATGTGTCAAAAGAAGAACCTATGTATATATGTATATGCCCCTAATGGATAGATAGTAGAGAATTTGAATTGGTGTAGTGGACCTGACAACTATAAGCAATCTAAGATAAATCAATAATAATAAGTGAAGCATGGATGTACGATAAAAATTGACTATACTAAGATAGCTAGCATATATAGTGTCTGGTAAATATAAGAAGTGTAAACATGGCAATACATACAATCTTTAAATTTTTATTTTTAGAGTAAATATTTGGATGTTTTTGTGTTCTTGAAATATTATATTATTTTTGTATTTTCTAGATATAAGCTATGTACAAGCAACATGAAAATGAAACTATATAAAAGGAGTGAGAAATAAGGAAAGTATATACAAGTAAGGAGGAACAATATTAACTGATGAGTCTCATAGGATACTCACTATCAATGTGGCCTATATAAAATAAACTAATAATGATCATGTGGGTTTTATGAAAAGGTAATTGAGGTCCCAAAACCTATTATACTGAGTGATTGATAGTCGGCACTACTTGTGAAGTGGTACTTAAAATTCATGAATTTGATTGTGGTGTCTTATGAACTGTAGGGGTCTTAGGGACCCATTTGGTATAAGATGTTGCATTTGGCATAGGTTATATTTGTTGAGAACTTTGAGAACTCAATAGTACAAATATTGGGAGAAAAGGAGCAGAGGGAGCCCCTCTAATGGTCTCTATGGGAGAATATGCATACATTTTAACACTGTAGGAGTAGACCTCACATGCACTAGTGGCTCCATTTAACTCTGTGGTGTAATGATAGGAACTATGGTTGGAGTTGTAACTGGTAACTGAGTTGTAATTTGTAACTATAGTGTAACTATTTATGAGATAGGTAAAGGATACTCATATTAAATACCCTTAACTATGATCACCTAATTTGCACGTATATATTTAAGGCATTTGTACATAGTGTATGGGATGGCTCGTAAGTGTTTTATACATGGCCTACCCAATAACATGTTAATGTGCCTACACTAGGTATTATTAAGAATCTAGTGACCACATGTTTTGGTCCAACCTGTAGTGCAAGTAAAATATCCCCAATGGAGCTCTGAATATGGCCACTAAAACCACACATAACTATGTCTATAGAATATATATCCTACTCTAAATACCCCAAATTTTGTATAAGTGTGATAATGCACATGTTAATACTTGACCCATTGTCAACCATAACACTCTGAATAGGATGATGATCGATGTAGGCTTGTCTAAAGAGTGCATATAAATTTAAATCATCATCAACAATCTCCTATTTTGATAAGGTGATGAGTGGTCTAGATAGAACTATAGTATGATACACAATAATGATATTGTGTATGGGGGTATGTATCCTCTATAGTAGTATAATATGATGTCAGTGGTGGATGTCCCTGATACATGTAGTGAATTCCTAAAGTGCCCCTACCTCATTTTTTATATGCTTTAGAAATGGATTTGAGAATATTTTCAATTCCTTAGCTTCCATTTATTGAACTTTGGGTGCCTCTATGGGTGTGCCCACATCAATTATGTTAGCCTATATCAAATCCTGTATCTTATGTTTCAAGGTGATGCTTTAGTTTTTTATATGACCTGGTGCCTTGTAATATACGTAGAATGTATTAGAATCATAGATTTTTGAAGAGGTAGTGTTGTATCAACCTCTTTGATAGGAGGGAGAGATATGACACTACATTCCAAGAGTTATTATAAAACATGTGCTGGTGATTCTAGAAGGTTAGTGAAAACTCTCCATGGATGAGTTAATAAAACTAGGTGAGGAGATGGCTCTAAAGCTAAATTAACTATGGTCTTTGTATTACTCTTATTCTAAATGGCCCTTACCTTATATGGAGTCTTACTATAACTCTTATTAGTTTATTTTGATCCACTTGTATATTTTAGTTTACCCATAAAGAGAAGCTTGACTTTTCTTTCTTTCATTGTGTGGCATTAATGTGTGTTGTCTTCAAAAAATGTCACTCATTTTTGGGACAACATATGAACTATTTTTGCCCTGCAAGACCAAAATTATCTCTTCCCTTCTCAAAAATTTATTCTGAGCTTTCAAATTCCTCATTTTTCAAGCTTTTTAGATATCTACGGACTCTACAGGCTTGAATCTACGGACTCTGTAGGCTTGAATCTATAGACTATGTAAGCGGGATTCTACAGACTCAATTCTACAGACTTTGCAGGTTGATTTCTATGGACTCTACAGGAAAAGAACAAGCTCTCAACACTTAGGAAATTTCAAGGTTGGTTTAATGAGTCAGTTCAATCAACAAGTTCAAGGGAGTGCCCCAAAGCCTGAAAGCTGAGTGCCCTTGCAGAGGGCAATGGACCAAGCCAAGTGCCCTTGCGGAGGGCAATGAGCAAAGCCAAGTTCTCTTGCGGAGGGCAGCGAGCAAAAGTGGACAAAGTGAACTCTTTTAGAATAAATAAACAAGGAAAATGACAAAGCAAAATCCTTCAAACAAATTATCTAAAGGAATTCCTTCAGACTTTTGTTCGAAGGAATTCACTCGAGAAGAAAGCCTGACCGAAAGGTAAGGAGAAATCCTAAGAGCAGAAGCTACCAAGTGTCATCTAATAAGACCTTTTATAATTTGCTTCTAGATATGGTGGAAGTCACCTCGTGTCCCATTATAACTCTCTGGAAGCTGACAAGTGTCAACATCTGCAATTTCTTCCTTTTGTGTCATAAGGATTGTGGTGGGTCCCAGGTGAGTGGCTAAAATTGAGCGAAATGCACCATGTGTCATCATCTACATGAGTCCAAATGAGTCCCAATGTTTTTATGTTATTTCTAAAAGCTCAGTGGAGCGTGACAAGTGTCTACATCCATGTTTTGAGTTTCTTATAAGCTGCAAAGCTTCTTTCGATAAGCTTATCTCAGAGTTCCATGGAAGGCGATAAGTGGCAACTGCGGAAGGTTTCAATATATTTTTCTAAGAATAGTGGAACATGCCACGTGTCTCTTGCAAAGCTTGGTAGAGGTCAATAAGTGTCAACCTTTGTAGTTTCTTCCTTTTGTTTCGATATTAGGTAAGGACTGTGGTGGGCCCCAGGTGAGTTGTTAAAGTCAAGCTGAAGCTGCCAGGTGTCATCTGCTGAGACACATTATTATTTTCTTCTCAAAGTAGTGGAACTTGCCATGTGTCCCTTGTAAGATAAATGGAGCGTGCCAAGTGTCAACATCCACATGAATTCAAGTGAGTCCCAAATGTTTTTATAGTGTTTTTAAAGCTCAATAGAAGCTGCCATGTGTCATCTTCCATGGGACTCTCAAAAGGCATCCAAAGCCTCTATAAGTTAAACATATGTTGCCATGTGTCCTCACATGTTTCACAACAGAACATGCCACATGTCACCTATTGAGATCAGTAGAAAATGGCTAGACCAAGTGGGAAAGACATGAAGGAATTGATAAGGAGGATGATAGGCCTGTAGCTATCAAATTTAGGGCAACCAACTAGTCATTGGCTTTCAAATGATGACAGACCCAAAGGCATTCAGAGACCTGCAGGGCAAAAGGAAGAACCACTGAGAAAAGAAACCAAAAGAACCAGAAAAGGGATAAGGTAGCTTGAGGGATCAAATTGTAGTAGAAAGAGGGAAACGCCAAAATATCTATAGGAGTTATTTCCAATAGGTGGAACAGTCCACCAAGTAGATATTTGAGCCTGCAAACATTGAAGGCACAGCTTGTTTGTCTCTTTTAAATTAAAGGTGAAGTGGACAGCTACATAGATATCAGGTGATAGACCAAATGACTTAGGCCTAGGAGAAGACATTTGAGATGAATTAACATGCCATACTTAAGGCAACCACCCTGTTCCATCATGGCCCTCTTTGACAAAATTGAAAATGTATTTAATGCATTGAGTGTAACATGGGTTATTCCATGGAACAAAGTGCCAAGCCTTTCTTGGCTGCTATATATTGTAGTCTCTTATGTCATTTTAAAGGATATCTTCCTGTTACCAGAAGCAAAACTCTACCCAAATTGAAAGGCATTACTGAGACTTTGAGCTCAAATTGTTGTTCATATTATTTTATCTAAATGAGAAAGCAAGTTACTTGAAGACTTTGTGTTGTTATAGCTTGTGTCATTTTAAGAAATTGTTCTTATGTCTATTTCCTAAATATATTCTTGTTTATTTGATCTAACAAGTATAACTAGTGGAAGTAATCAAGAAGGTGCCCTGAAGCCAACTGTGGAGAGACTTTATGCCCCCACAATTGCCTTTAGAGTGTTTTCTTTCTGTTCTTGTGTAAAGGATATTGGGATGAATTTGTGCCCTTATTATCCTTCATATTTTATTTCTATGTAAAAGACCTTGGGATGACTTTGTGCCCTCATTGTCCTTCGTATCTCACTCTTGGGTAGTCGAGGTGGAGACTTTGTGCTACATCTCAGGCTGCTGGTTACTATGCCCTTGGTTACCAGTTAATATTACCACCTTAAAGAACTCCTACTATTTCTTGCAAGAACACTTTTTAAAGAAGAGAAGTGCCTTCAGTGTTTTCACCAAAATTTTATCCTTTGTCTGTTAACATCATCTCTGAAAAAAGAGAGATGGATGGCTTATCCTACCCCTGAGTGTTATTTCTTGCATATATATAGTATATAGCCCCTTCATATCTATAGGGAACCTCCCCTTGATGAGAGGAGAGATTTGTCCCCTATTGATGTAGTAAACTTGCACACCTAGCCAACTAATCTCCCTATGTTGTGGTTGAAGAGACCTATTTTGCTCACCAGTTAGCTGGTTGACAAAATATTCACCCAATAGTTTTTTGCGACTCCACTGGGGACACAGTAATTTTGTGTAATTTGAAGCCTCAAGATTCATATTGAAACATCACCTATGTCTTACCCATTATCATTATAGCCTTACCCATTTATCTCACTGTGGAAGAACAAGTTATTCCAGTTCTTTTCCATTGTTAATTTTTCCTCCCAGCTTCACGCAACAATTTTTGGCAACTCCACTGGGGATGTTACATGCAGTCTGAAGCCTTAAGTTTCATATTGAAGCAGTCCCTACCCTTATCCATTATAGACTTTGGTGACTCTATTCTGTGTCTTACCCATTATCATTATAGCCTTACCATCTTCCTCCATCTCCATTATATTATCTGGTCTATAAAACTAGAGCTGCTAGGATAGAATGCACAGTTTGAAGCCTCAAGCTTCAAGCTAAAGTAGGGCCAGTTTTTTCCCATTTTTGTCTTACAATCTAGAAACTCCATGTTATATAAGAAGCTAGAGAGCCCAAGGTGTTGTTGACCCTATCTTTGAGTTGGTGTAGCAAGGAAATTTCAATTTTTTCCCTCCCCAACTTCAAGTTCAAAGATCCAAGAGTGTTCCTCCTGCCCATACCAGGACACCAACACAAGGCAGAGTTTCCTTTGCTACTATCAGTAGAAGCTTTGCCTATTCATACACCACTCAAATTTTGTATCCCTCTTTTTCATAATCCCATCATGGCAGTTCAAGGCCCCTAGGGTAACTCTTTTGGCCCACTTAATTTGACTCCACCTCTGCATGAACTTCCACGCAGCTCAAGAAAGAATTTCCCCAAATTATTTGGGGATGGGAGAGTTAACCCTGATGAACACATTACAGCCTTCAACATTGCCTTTGGTGTAATAGGAGTGGAATTTGAGGACATGGTAGTTAGGATTTTCATGGAGACACTACAAGGTGCTACTATAAACTAGTTCTACCATCTGCAAGCTAGATCAGTGACTGACTGGGACACACTTAAAGCCAAATTCAAAGCAAGGTTCAAGCCTACAAAAGATGCACATGCTTTGCTAGCCCAGATCACATAGATGAATAAATAACCTCATGAACCCATGAGGAATTTCATAACAAAGTTTGACAAGCTCAGGAATCAGATTCTTATCATTGCTCAGCCAACTCCTAAGAACCTTAAGTGCTTCTTCATCAACTCACAATTGCCTAAAGTGAGTTTTCTACTGAGATGTGCTGGCCACATAGACCTTGTTGCTACTCAGAACTTGGCTAATAAGGTAGAAGATGACCTTATCTTGGCAAGAAAGATAAGGAGAGACCCAAACAAAGGTAAATCTTCTTCATCTTTTGAATTCTCACCTACAGCCACCACTAATCTAATGGTGCAGAAGCTAGAAAATGAGTTGTTGGCTCTCAAAAGAAAAATGGCACAAGGGATGTCATCTACTCTTTCATACAGAGATGTACCAATGAGGACATTTTATAATCAGCAATATCAAGGCAATGCTGCCAAGAATCAAGGGCAACAAAATCATCTTCATCCCCCACAGAGGAACCTTGCCCTTGAAGCACCCCCAACCAACTCAACAGTTGGACATCTAGAAAAAGAACATGATTTCTCTTTCCAACCTGAGTTTGATCAAGAAAATGATGTTGATCTCTTCATGAAGGATCAAGAAGAGTCAGCTGGCGACTCCCACATTGGTTTCCTAAATTATCAAGATGAACCCAGAAGTAAAGGTGAAGCAGTCAAGGGATCATACGTAGTATTCACCCATTCCAAGAATTAATCAGGTCAACCAACTGATAAGGAGAAAGTAGAGGAATGACCTTAACTATCAATTTCAATTACTAAGTAGGGAACCACTCTTCCTTTCCAGCCAAAGGACCCGACGATTGTGAGAAAGATAAGTACCACAAATATCCCTATGCCTTCTACTTCAAATTTGTAGTCCAGTTCTCCCCCTCCTAAAAACCAAAAGGATGAACTCTCATCCTCTCTTCCTAGTCCATTTTATTCATTTGAGATAATTGACCATGTCAAGAAAACCAAAATTCAAATGACTGAATTTGAATTCCTACAAGCCAACCTTGAACAGTTGGACAAGTTGGTAGAGTGTGTGAAGAATAAAGCCATCTCTGTAGGATAAGAGATTAGAAAGATAACTCATTATTCCCAAAGCAACATGCCCATCCCAAACCATCTTGTCATTACTCCTCTTGCTGTCCCTAAGAAAATAGAGCCTTTTTATGTTTCCCTGCTGATAAACAGTCACAAGCTGAGCAACTGCATCATTGATTTCTATGCATCAGATAATGTCATACCTGCCAAAGTGGTAGAATCTCTTGGCCTCACACTGACCAAGACATTTGGTAGATGTTTCTCCATGGAAAACAAGAAAGTGCCACTACTGGGACAAGTTAAGGATGCCCAATTTGCATTTACGCCATTCCCAAATAAGAGAATCAAGATGATTGTCTTGGTGGCTGATGTCCCATCATCTTATTACATTCTGCTTCGATGAAATTTCTACAAGGATGTGGGATGAGATCTAAGCATGAACCTGTCTAAGGCAAGGATCCCTATCAAAGGCGTAATGAAGAGATTACTCCTTGAAAAGGAGGCAAAATACGTGGTCACCCAAATGTCAGCCCCTGTAGCTCAAATTTTTTTTGAGTCTTCAAGTAGGGGTAATTACTTCCTAACCACAGAGAGTGTTCATGTTTCTAAAGATGAAAGTCATGTAGGTGGCAATCTAAAAATTGATTCAAACAAGACATCAGAAGAATTGGTAGGGTGCAGTATAGATGAAAAAGCATCTTCCACTTCTAATGAAGAGAAATCTAATAAAAGATTAGTTTTTGATGATGTTTGGATTTTGGAATCTGATGGCAGCAATTCTTCTACCAATGTTAGAGCCAGGACTGTGTTGATATCTCCTCAAGGAGATATTTTTCCTTCATGCAAGTTGTAGTTTAGCAACACCAACACAACTGAATGTGAATCTCTATTGCTCAGATTGAAGGCTACTCAAGACCCAGATCTCAAACTCCTTCACACCAAAGGAGATGTTGAGTTGATGGTTTGTTAGGAGTTTGATGCTAATAATCAAAACATGTGCTAGACTGAACCAACAGGACAACAAGCTATGGTAGTGGACCATACTGCTATGCTCCAAAGTTAGCAAAAGGAACTCTTCACTGAGGGAGCAAAGATTTATGGTTTTTCAATTGGAGACCACGTTTGGCCATGGGGCAAGAAGAGAGAACCAAAAGGGGTGCACAAAAAATGTGATTCCTAGTGGAGAGTTCCATTCACCCGTCACCGATTCTGGGGATAAAATGGTTTCCTACTAGTTTGTCAAGATGGAATTCCATTTTCATTGTCTCACAATGGGCAATGCCTGAATCACTTCAATTCTTGAAGTATCAGATAAGTTCACCTATACATATGTATATTTGTATAGTCTTTAGTTTTATTTTGTGTTTTTCATTTTCATTTTTGGCACCTTTCTTTTTTGGGTAGCATGACTTCATAGCCCAATGGCATACTCAAAGGCACTAGAGATTTTGGTTTCTACTCCCCTCATTTGTTTCAAGTTTTCAACTGAAGGAAGTTCCCCAACTGGAGCCAGCAGTTGTCCCCAAAAAATGTCACTCATTTTTGGGACAACATATGAACTATTTTGGCCCTGCAAGACCAAAATTGTCTCTTCCCTTCTCAAAAATTTGTTCTGAGCTTTCAAATTCCTCATTTTTCAAGCTTTTCAAATATCTACAGACTCTACAAGCTTGAATCTATAGACTCTATAGGATTGAATCTATCGACTTTGCAGGTGAGATTCTATGGACTCAATTCTAAGGACTTCACAAGTTAATTTGTATAGACTATGTAGGAAAGGAACAATCTCTCAACACTTAGGCAATTTCAAGGTTGGTTCAATTGGTCAGTTCAATTGACAAGTTCAAAGGAGTGCCCCAAAGGCCAAAATATGAGTGCCCTTGTGGAGGGAAATGAACCAAGCCCAGTGCCCTTGTGGAGGGAAATGAGCAAAGCTAAGTGCCTTTGCGGAGGGTAGCGAGCAAAAGTGGTTAAAGTGAACTGTTTCAAAAAAATAAAAAAGGCAAACAACAAAGCAAAATCCTTCAGATAAATTTTCTGAAGGAATTCCTTCAGACTTTTATCTGAAGGAATTCACCTGGGAAGAAAGCCCAACTAAAAGGAAAGGAAAAAGCCTGAGAGCGAAAGCTGCCAAGTGTCATCTATCGAGACCCATTATAATTTGCTTTTAGATACGGTGAAAGTCACCTCGTGTCTTATTATAACTTTGTAGAAGCCAACATGTGTCAACATCCATAGCTTCTTCCTTTTATGTCATAAGGACTATGGTGGGTCTTGGGTGAGTGGATAAACTCGAGCAAAATGTGCCACATGTCATCATCTGCATGAGTCCAAATGAGTCCTAATGTTTCTATATTATTTCTAAAAGCTCAGTGGAGTGTGAAAGGTGTCTACATTTGCATTTTGAGTTTCTTATACACTACAAATCTTCTTTCGATAAGCTTCTCTCAAAGTTCCATGGAAGGTGAAAAGTGGAAACTATGAAAGGTTTCAATATGTTTTTCTAAGAGCAACAGAATGTGCCATGTGTCCCTTGCAAAGCTCAGCAGAGGCTGACAAGTGTCAACCTCCACAATTTCTTCCTTTTGTTTTGATATTAAGTAAGGACTATGGTGGGCCCCAGGTGCTAAATTCAAGTGAAAGCTACCAGGTGTTGTCTATCGAGACACATTATGATTTGCTTCTCAAAGTAGCAGAACTTGCCACGTGTCCCTTATAAGATAAATGGAGCACGCCAAGTGTCAACATCCATATGAATTCAAGTGAGTCCCAAATGTTTCTATAGTGTTTTTAAAGCTCAGTGGAAGCTACCACATGTCATCTTCTATGGGACTCTCAAAAGGCATCCAAAGCCTCTATAAGTTAAACGGATGTTGCCATGTCTCCTCACCTATTTCATAGCAGAACATGCCATGTGTCACCTATTGAGATCAATCGAAAATGGCTAGAGCAAGCAGGAAAGACACAAAGGAATTACTAAGGAGGATGACGGACCCGTAGCTATCAAATTTAGGGAAACCAACTAGTCATTGGCTTTCAAATGATGACGGACTCAAGGGCATTCAGAGACCTACAGGGCAAAAGGAAAAACCATCGAGAAAATAAACCAAAAGAATTAGAAAAGGGAAAAGGTAGCCTGAGGGCTTGAATCATAGCAAAAAGAGGGAAAGGCCAAAATATCTATAAGATTTATTTCCAGTAGGTTAAACATTCCACCAGGTAGATATTTGAGCCTACAAACATTGAAGGCACAGCCTAATTGTCTCCTTTGAAGTAAAGGTGAAGTGGACAGTTGCATAGATATCAGGTGACAAACTAGATGACTCAGGCCTAGGAGAAGACATTCGAGATGAATGCCACAATTAAGGTGGTCACCTTGTTCCAACATGGCCCTCTTTAACAAAACTAAAAATGCATTCAATGCATTGAGTGCAGCATGGGCTGTTCCATGGAACAAAGTGCCAAGCCTTTCTTGGTTGCTGTATATTATATTCTCTTATGTCATTTTAAAGGAGATCTTCCTATTACCAGAAGCAAAACTCTACCCAAATTGAAAGGCATTACTGAGACTTTGAGCTTATATTATTGTTCATATTATTTTATCTAAATGAGAAAGCAAGTTACTTATAGACTTTGTGTTGTTATAGCTTGTGTCATTTTAGGAGATTGTTCTTATGTCTATTTCCTACATGTATTCTTGTTTATTTGATCTAACAAGTAGAACTAGTGGAAGTAATCAAGAAGGTGTCCTGAAGCCAACTATGGAGAGACTTTGTGCCCCCACAATTGCCTTTAGAGTGTT